>JBAMBK010002455.1:0-488490 GCA_037043435.1 Drosophila suboccidentalis
TGTGTTTCAAATAGCTTGAAATCCAGCGAATAAGGGTGGTCGGAAAACCAATTATGTCAAGCTTATGTAATAAAAGAGAATGGTTGACTGAGTCAAAAGCTTTACTAAAATCGGTATAAATGACATCAGTTTGTTTGTTATTACGGAAACCACGAATAACAAATGAAGAAAGCTCGAGAAGATTGGTAGTAGTGGATCTGCGTTTTACAAATCCATGCTGGTGTGGAGAGATAATAGAACAACACAAGTGCTGTAAATGACTGGTTAAAATCTTCTCAAAGACTTTAGGAATAGCGGACAATTTAGAAATTCCCCTATAGTTTTTGGCGTCAGACTTACTTCCCTTTTTGTGGAGAGGAATAATAAATGACTCCTTCCAAATAGAGGGAAAGATCGCAGAATCTAATGATAGAGCAAATAGCTTCAGCAGGGGTCCACTTAGAGCTCTGGCTCCATACCGAAGTACACAACCGGGAACTCCATCCGGACCAGGTGAAAACACCGGCTTAACCATCTCAAGATCACGAATCAGCGACTCCTCACTAATTAAGGGACTAAAAATACAATTCGATCGAGGCAAATCAAAAGGATAGGATTCAAAAGAATAGTTAGACGAAGAGTAAGTAGTTTGAAAAAACGTTGCAAAAAGATCGGCGATCGCCTGATCTGTGTATGCCTTCGAATTTTCATAGGATAGAGAAGATGGATAGGAGGACATAGACATTTCAAAAGTGAGGCGGAAAAAAGTATTTTGACAATGTATTCTTTAATAGTTTCTCGTCATTCGCAAGCAAGCAAAGGTCTGCACTGCTATCTAAAAAGTCTTGTTTTAATTAAATTTATTAATTTTAATTACTTGATTAAGATGAAATTGTTAAAAATGGGTAAAAAGTCAGAAATTAGCCATATTATCAAGATCGAGATAGTTACTAAGTTTAATGCGGATAATTCTATGGAATACTTAAGCAAGCTATACAAAAGAACTCGGTAGACTATATACTTTCAAATAAATAAACAAATCTTTTGAAAGCTTACCACGCTCAGGTAGACCACACAAGTCGACCGCGGGAGAGGAACGTTTAAAAAATTGAAATTATTGAAAAATTCAAGGAAGATGTCCTTAAGACCACAACATTAACAGCAATTAAATTGAATAAGGAGTACTATATTCAAAATTGCGAAAGGATGGGTAGAAATCGGCTAAAGGAAGCCGGATATGCGACCTATATAGTCAGACCAATACCACAAATTTCGCAACAAAACAAACTAAAACGCTTGACCTTTGTCCACAAGCCAATATAATTTTGGAAGCAAATACTTCGGACTGTTAAACGCACTTTCTAGTGCCATGGATCCAAAATGAAAGTATTTTGCATCAATCCAACCATAAGGTGGAAAAAAAGTGGCTCCTGTGTATGTTCGGGAATCCCAAGGTGATGGCAGCGCTATGTTTTGGGATTGTGTTTATTATAATGACATCGGAAATTAGGTACCAATCAAGGAATCAATGAATAAGGACCAATATTTACATATTTTAAATGATCACTCGCTCACATCTGGGGATAAGTTACTTGTAAAAATGTTTGTTCTTCAACAGGATAATGCTCCATGTCACAAAGCTAAAATGATAACAAATATTTTGAAGGATGTTGGAGGGAGAACGTTGGACTCGCCGCCCCAAAGTCCAGACTTAAATATAATTGATAATGTCTGGACTTATGTAAAGCGAAACAGAAGCCCATGCTTAACAAAAACTTGAGAGAAATCAAATTCAGAGGTCGTATCCCTTTGGAAGGACTTTTTTTAGGAATCCCCAAAAATTTGGTGAATTCAGTGCCAAACCGATTGCAGAAGTAATTGATTCTAAAGAAGGATTAATTTTCTATTAACTGATCATTTAATTGTGTAAATTTTTCAAAATTTGTAATTTTTTTGAATTTATTAATTTTTTGTCAAAATACTTTTTTCCGCCTCACTTTTGAAATGTCTTTGCATTTCAGTTGATAGAAAAAGAACGCATAGAGGAATTAACAAAATATTTCTCAGTTTAATAGTAAATATTGTCTACTTTACTTTGGCCATTAACAGAGACCCGTTGCTTCTTTAAGTTTATCACTACAAGCGATCTAACATTGCATACAGCTTTGTCAAAATACTTTATCCGACCATTGTATATGAAATATTTTTGGTTCTTTCTCTATTTAATTTAGGTACCAAAGGGTATAAAATGTACCAGTGTTGGCATAAATTAGTGATGTAAGTCCAAACAGTGAATCGAGTTAAGTATTCATACACTCGCCAGAAAAACTATGCGTACACACTTTGTTTTACTTTAACAGCTATTGTAAATCAAGTCATCATAGTAAAAAAAATATATTTGGGAAGGTCGTTTAAATTCCGTTTGAATGATGCAAAAATTTCCTTAACCCATTTAGTACCCATTGAAAAATTCGAATTTATGTAAAAGTCACTTTTCAAAACTTTTTTCCTCGATTTTCAAAAATATTTTTGTTAGTATTTTTTAAAATTGTTTGAAAACTGCAATAAAGGCACTTTTTGCATGAAAATGAGGAAAAATGGGTTAAAATGGTAATTTTTAGGATTTTCAAACAAATTTAAAAAATACAAACAAAAAAAATTTTTTTTTGCAGTCACTCTTAGAAGTGTTCCAGGAATTTTTTTGCATTAAAATATTTTTTGTAAAAAATCGAGGAAAAAAGTTTTGAAAAGTGACTTTTACATAAATTCGAATTTTTCAATGGGTACTAAATGGGTTAAGGAAATTTTTGCATCATTCAAACGGAATTTAAACGACCTTTCCAAATATATTTTTTTTACTATGATGACTTGATTTACAAAAGCTGTTAAAGTAAAACAAAGTGTGTAGTACACACTGTGTACGCATAGTTTTTCTGGCTAGTGTACATGTTTGGTATGTATACTAGGGTGTCCCTTATTTGGTCAAAGTCAATATTTTTAAACGCATACGGGCTAGTTTTGTTCATTAGGTCCTAAAGGACTCAGAAATAAATTTTCACCTCAATCGGAGTATGATAACCCGGGCCGACTTGGATCGGAAAATTTAAAAATTATATAGGAAAAAAAAAAAATAATTTTAATTTTTTTAATTTTTTATTTTGTTCATTTGGTCCTAAAGAACTCAAATCCAAGTTTTCACCTTAATCGGAGTACGATAACCCATTCAAATTTGCATCGAAACATGAAAAATCATCGAAAAATGTATAATCAGTGTTAAAACACTGTTTTTGCATGTTTCGATGAAAATTTGAATGGGTTATCGTACTCCGATTAAGGTGAAAACTTGGTTTTGAGTTCTTTAGGACCAAATGAACAAAATAAAAAAATAAAAAATTAAAAAAATTAAAATTATTTTTTTTTTTCCTATATAATTTTTAAATTTTCCGATCCAAGTCGGCACGGGTTATCATACTCCGATTGAGGTGAAAATTTATTTCTGAGTCCTTTAGGACCTAATGAACAAAACTAGCCCGTATGCGTTTAAAAATATTGGCTTTGACCAAATAAGGGACACCCTAATGTATACATACATGTAAAAATCGAGAAAAAAAATGAATACAGTTGTCGATATACTAGTATAATCAAAAATTAATGATATATCAAGTTTTAAAAATAAGTAAGTCAACCTGATTGATATTAAAAAAATTATCAAGTTAATGCTTATAACCGAGTACATCACTAAGTTCAAATGTACAAAATAAAATGAAAATTTAATTTAATACAAAAATGTATTTAGAGCGCTTGTGTAGTTCATTTTTGTTCTATGTGTATTATTATTATTTTAAACAAAATTTTGGCACTCGGCACATTGCGCTAAAATGTCTCAGTTCTTCATACCAAATAAAACTCACTGTTTTGCGCAGTGCCGAATGCAAAAATTTTGTTTTAAATAATTTATATGTAAAACTTAAGATTATTCGTCACAAAATTGGATATCAGAAATTTTGGGGCATGAAAATGTTTTCGTCACTAGACTTTTACCTCGTATAGAGGTTTTTTTATGGGATATCAGAAATTTTTGAATAAGACATCAGAAATTTTAAAAAAGGCAATATTTTTTAACAGTATAGCTTTTAGGCAATTTACACTGAGACCGGTAATCAAAAAAAGACTTAACTTACGGCGAAAGTCGTTTACACTGCACACTGGGCCGGATTGACAAATAAGTGGCATAAAGTCGAAAATTTAATTGAAGCAAATCTACATTTTTATTTAACATATATATACTAGATTCCCTCTGTAGAAAGCATCAATAAATATTTTTGTTAAAAATGCAACCCTGGCATTTTTTATCAAGCTCCAAAGTCAGCCGATTAAACAGCTGACTTTTGTGACAAAATTGGCGGCAAACTTTTGTCGACTTTGTGCGCTTGGCAATTCCACACGATAAGCAAATTGGTTATTATTAAAAATGGATTTTGAAGACCGAGGTATGTAAATTGGAGTTGAATGAAAAGATTTTGTGTCAAAACTTGTTATATGTGATAATATGTGTATTGTTTTGTGTTGTTCAATAAGAAAAAATTTAACCAAAGTGTTCGTCTTCTGTAGAGAAAAAAAAAGTCTTCTGCGTATTTCTGCGATGTGTAATGTATGTTGAAAAAAAGTAGAACCTATTCATAAAAATATAATAACAATCCGGTTTGCGGCTTTTTGCGGCTTTTCCGATGGCTTAATTTTCTAGATGTGCTTGTTTGTATGTAAATATAATTTAAATCACGTATACGTCATGTTGTCTTATATGGGCAGTCGGGGTAGGCGTGGTCAAGCTGACTCAAAATATTGCTTAAATATTTAGAGTGGTATATTCAATAAATATGCCAAGTTTCAGCTCGATATATGCAATTTTCGACCTTATGCCACTTATTCGGCAATCCGGCCCAGTGTGCACTGGTAGGCCGGTAAAAAAAAACCGATATTTTGACGTCGAAGTGTCAAATTGTGAAATTGCTTCTATTATAAATTAAACCAAAAAAATAGAAAAATTCATGAAATGGATGGAAAAATTAGTGCCGCAAAGACAATGATGCTCGTGCAAGTAAACCAAAGCATTAGACGGACATTGGCGGCTTGAAAGTGATTTAAGGTGGTGCTAAATGGTTCAATGACGCTTTATAGGAACGACCCATAGAAGCTTGTGACCAACATTTCCTTTGCCGTTTTGAAGTAGCCCCTAATTATGTTGCGTTTAATGTATTTTTTTGTATAGAAAACAAATATCACTTATCACAAATAAACCAACCAGAATTTTAAAATCTGCATAAGGGATCCTGGCGGATATTTTGAATGAGGGGGGACAAAGAATATCAATTTATCTTTTTAATTCTATTGCCTTATTTTAATATGTCCGGAGTTACATATGTTTAATGGTTTTCGTTGAGCATTTCTGCATATAGAGCTCATTTTTAAAATTCGAGCCCTCAGACTTTTTGTGGTGGTAAATCGATTTCTTATCAATTTTAGCCAGAGTTGCCACCTATTTGATCAAAAGTAGGCCGGTAATGACGCCGGTATCAAATACCGGCACGCCGTAGAGCCTTTATATTTGAACCTAACTGTCAAATTTTGTATGGTAAAGGCCTACTTACGGGCCTTATACCGGCTTTTTTTGTTACGGCCTCATACGGGTCTCAGTGTATTGTTTGTACAAGCTAAATAAACTGTCTGGCAACACTGGTCCCCTTTACAAACACACATGCCCAGCGCAAAAGCTATCAGCACTCTTAAACTCTGGCTGCTATGACACTTTGCTGCTGCTGTCCTATTCCCATTCTAAGTAAAATGTATATATTTAGTTAACAGGTAATTTCCGAATTACGCTGCAAGCAGTGTACATACTGCATATGTACATTAGGGTGTCCCTTATTTGGTCAAAGTCAATATTTTTAAACGCATACGGGCTAGTTTTGTTCATTAGGTCCTAAAGGACTCAGAAATAAATTTTCACCTCAATCGGGAGTATGATAACCCGTGCCGACTTGGATCGGAAAATTTAAAAATTATATAGGAAAAAAAAACATTTTTTTTAATTTTTTTAATTTTTTTTTTTTTATTTTGTTCATTTGGTCCTAAAGAACTCAAAACCAAGTTTTCACCTTAATCGGAGTACGATAACCCATTCAAATTTGCATCGAAACATGCAAAAACAGTGTTTTAACACTGATAATACATTTTTCGATGATTTTTCATGTTTCGATGCAAATTTGAAGGTGTGCCTAATAGCCCTTTGAAATACCCTTTATATGATATATAGATCACATCTGCAGCTTCTATCGTTTGGATGCTATGGGGGTTTTAAGTTTTGCGGTTTTTAGCGATTTCCCGCTAAACTAGCGATTTTTCGAAAAAGTCGTAGAACAAACGTTTCTAGATTTTTGAACAGGAACAAGTCCTCATTCAAACATTTAAGCTAAATCAACGATTTGATCCAAACAAACAAACAGACTGACTTTTCATCTCGTTTTGAGAAGGGCACCAAAAATTTCAAAATTAATTATCTTCTGAACCAGTGATCGGATTTTGATGATCAAGGTGTCATTCGACGCGTATTTTTGATAAAAATTTTAAAAAATTAAAAAAAGAATCAAAAAGGCTCCAACGGCCCCATTTGCCCCAATAATTTAAATTTTTCCCCTCCCACTTACACCTGTTTATCTCACGAACCAGGTAAGTTTTCAAAAGTCTTAGTATGCACATTTGTAAGTTAAATTGATACCTTTCGATCGGTATATAACTCAACCTGATCGGACAGTCATAGCAAATTTTCCATTCTTTCTGTGTATATATGCTAGTCGCCTTCGCACCCTTCGTGCTGCTTTCGTCACTAGTGCGGACTGCCGTCCGCAGTGATTATTTTTAGTTTCAATTAGTGAGCGAAACAAAGTTCGTTTAAAGACAATTGAAAGCTTATAACGTAGAACAGCGTTGTCTGCTGCAATTGGACAATTTTTCGCTCGGATAATCAATATCCTTCAGCATCCTTCTTTAGCTTGTTAGCCGACAACGTTGTTGTGTTTAGTTCAAGCTCGAGCTTCTTACAAAAAATAGTCGAGTGTTGGGTAAACAAGTTCACTTGTTCTATATGCTTTAAATTAAGTAACATTGTTTAAATGCTTAGCTGCCCATGACATTTCAAAAATGCATCGCTTTATAATACTATAATATTAAAACATAAATTTGTTTCACTTACTCTTGAAGTTGGTAAAAATTATAGTTTTTAAATGAATATTAATATTATTATTTTAAATATGGCTTTTTGTCATTCACTTCTATTGCAAAATAATATTTTATTCATGCTCTTGTTGGGTTAATTAATAATATTGCCTTTGAATTTAGTTAGTTAGGCGAACTACAGAGAAAACTGTTTACCTAATTAGTTAAGAAGGAAACTTTATTTTTATGACGGCTGCTTGTCAGTTTCAATCATCGTCAGGATCTGAATTTTCCTGCGTAAGTTAATTAAAATATGCTTCGACGATAAGTTATAATTTTACCAACTTTCTTACTTTGCTCTTAACAGTGCGTAATTTGGCCAGCATTATTAACAACATTTCAACTTCTGTGTCGAATCGAATTTGTGTTTGTTTTGAAATATATACTGCATACTTCTGATAAAATTAAGACTAAATGAAAACCCTTTATTAATCTATTTAATATTCAACTCGATTAGTACTTATAAATGGAATGCGAGATATCATTTTTATTTCAGCTTTATATGTAGCCAACACTTTGTTCTACAATTTCATATGCCAATTATACATTTGCTGTCCCAATAATTAATAAATTATGCATGATAATTATTTGATAATTTGTTTGTTCGCTTTTAACGCAATCAGCGAAGTCAGGCGAAAGCGTCACGCATACGCAACGATGTCCAAATCAGAGCACTCAAAAGAAATCACAAGCGAAATTACAAAACTAATCCCGAATGAATTAGAGAGCCCGACGACAACCCAATGATCTGGTTGTCCTGTGTCCATTTGTCGATGCTCGACTGTAGGCTGTCATGGTCAATTACCATAATCAAACAGGGCCAATAAACTTTATTGGCAATTGTTCTGTGTGTTGGTCGTATTGTTCGCACTTATTGCTTTTGTTGTTGTTGCCACTCTTAACAGCCGTATGAAATATTTAATTTATCCCACACAAACAGTTGAACATAAAAAAAGAATAAATAGCGTGTGGGAGTCGCAGGAGACTTTCAAATGTCAACGTGCACTTTGCCGGCCAGGCTGGGATAATTTAAAAGGGGCTATAAATGTGAAATTTCATTTAAAATAAATTGCTGGAAATTGGCGCAAATTGAATTTTATTATTTCATGTGGTAATTAGGAAATTCAATTGGACAATGGCTAATGCTAAATTTTGTCATTAAAGCAACAGTTCGGATATGAACTCAGTTGATTAGTAGATATTTAATGTTTAACGGCTTATGACATGCTTTTTAAAGAATGCTTTGCTTGTAAATACCCTGCAATTAGAACCTGCAACATTTTATTTAATTTGATGAGGTATTTGAGTATAAATAACAGCTTTCCTTATATTTATGTCTTGAATATTTTCTATTTTATTCAATACAAAATTCAATAGACAGCACTTATTACATATAATTGATAAAAATAATAATAAGCAACTAAAAAAATAATACAATAATAATTAATAAATAAATCTACTTTATATTTGAAGTAAGTGTATATTTTATTTAATGATTTAGGTTTCAAAACATCTTTTTACGTTTCCCTTTTCTCTCCGTGCTTTTCTTTCTACATTAAGTCTTCGGTCTGAATAATCCTTTAAAAGTTTAAAACTACAACATATTTCTACTTTTATTTCCAAACTTCAAAATCGATTCAGTGCTGCATCTGCTTCCTTTTATAAATATCTATCTCTCCATTGCAGCCTTTGCCGGAATACTTAATTTCAATGAATTATAGCTATGCAATTTCGTCCATATATCATTAAATATACATTTCCATATGCTTCAGTGCATTTTTGGAAAAATCGATAAAGCAAATTGTGGCAATAATTACAAGATATTTGAATATGCTATTTAATCAAACCCCAAAAAATATGAAAGTTTGACCAGAAAACCAATTTCATACATGCACACTCATACGAGTACATATGTTTGTATGTATTTTACATATGTATGTGCTGTAAAGGATTTTATGTATAAAATAAATATGGCAAAAATTTCAATGCACAGCAAAAGAAGCTGACAAAAAGGTCAGCAGAAAATTGGAAATGTATGCAAATGGCTTATGGCTGGATTTACTTACACTTTGGATCGTCCTTGTCCTTGGCCCCACCCTGTGGGGGGTCCTTTCCTTCTTCGTTCTCTTTTTATCACTCACTCTCAGGAAGCAACCCGACCTGACCGAGCGTGTTAGCTATAAGTTTTTTTTTTTTGTGGTTCGGTTTAATGGCCAACTGCGAAAGGGTCAAGCAAACAACACAAACAACACACACAGAAGGATAAAAGAATTATGGCGATGGTAATTTGTAAAGTTATTATGGCATAAATGGTAGTTCGAATGGGGCTAACAGGGCGTATGCGTAGTGCAGCTAATTTGTATGCAAATCCACTTTAATTTATTGCCACCCGTTAGTCATCTCTTTTCATCTCTCTTCATCTTCTTTAACCACTCTCCTTACAGATATGAAACTTACAAGGCGACGCTCAAGAAAATTCCGGCTACACGTCTATCACGTCTGACCGAGGCCCTGGCCAATTATGATCCTGTGCTCAATGAGTATTTCTTCGATCGTCATCCCGGCGTCTTTACCCAAATACTTAATTACTACAGGTGAGCTTAAATATTCCCCCTGGCCCTATCATTATTTATTGCGTTATAATTGCATGACATTATCCTAATTAGTGTGTAAATACCCTATACATTCTGATGTACTTATACCTGTATTGATATTTCAATTTGTTTCTTGAAAATGAGTACAGACGGGTAATATCAATGGAAATTGAATATCTTATTTTATTTTAACAATACATCTCTATCTTTTTCTTTATATTTTCTGAATATCCTAAGTTGTTCGCTTTTAATTATGTAAATTAGACTTATTTGCAAATCAATCTCTTAAAAAAACGTTTATTATTGAAAATGTTGTTTAATAATATCTTTATATTTGTCATTATATTTATTTGTTTAATGAGATTCCCAGCACTGCAAGTATATTTTTATTATTTAATGTGCTAGTCACAATGTATTGTTTACCTAATCCGAAGTTATATTTTATTTTAAGGCTAAATTTTTTAATAATTTAATTTATAATTCATTAGATTCATTTTGATTTAATTATCACTTGTTGACTTAATCTAATGTCAGTAAATTGTGATTTATTCTGTTTTAATTATCGCTTAATTGTTGAGTACTGTAATTTCTGTTCATATTTGAAAATGTTTTTGTTAAGATCATTCGGTAATTGAGTTAATTTTTATATCAAGAGCATTTAATCTTCGTTGTCTGTAGTCAGATGTTCCATAATTATTAACTTTGCAAAATAAACAAGCTTAAATATTAATTATTTACCTCAGGAAAAACACAAGCAAAAGTCATAAATCTTCGCTTTCTGCTGCTCCAAAACTTTATCAAAATTTTTGGCTCTTCTGTGAGCTGAGAGCACAGACAAAGGGAAAGGAGAAGGGCAAAGACAACGCTCATTAGCTGGCAAAGATAAATTGAAAGTTAGTGGGTTACTTAAGTTACTTAAAATTAATGAGAGGGTCACCTCTCACATCCTCTATCTCTTCAATATGAAATGAAGCTGTTGAAAGTAGCAGAGCCTCATTTGTATACCTGTTTCTAAAGGGTATCTCAGTTATTGATTACTGCGGAAAGGATTTCTAGTTTGGCATCTTCCTAGCCCTGAGCCTGTGTAAACATTTCTTCCAATTCAATTAACATAGACAGGGCAAAAGGATGCCAAGGAGCTGCAATTCGAAAATAAACGTTACAAAAATAGAATGAATTTCGCTGCTAGGATTTATGTTGGCGACGGTTTTTACAATCGAATTACGTATACGCCACCAGCTACCGACAATTTATAAAGCGATTTGTGAATTTGTGCAATGCTCTAAAAGGAAAACGTAGAAATATTGGAAAAATGACGTAGTCGAAGCTAAAATTAGCATGGGAAATAAAAAGGAAACTGACAAATGCTTTTTATAGAAATTTTAAAATAAATATGTAGAATATATATTTTTTTTAACTTTAATAATTTTAACATTTTTCTTTTTCTTAAAAACCACATTCTTCAAATTAAATCATGCACAAACATAATTTTTAATAAAAATAGAGTTTAAAGGAATTTATTTTATGTACACTATACAAATAAGAATTATTTATAAACAACCCGATAATCATTGGATTCGGTTTTCTGTTAATAATTTAAATTGAACGATCTCCTGAAAGAAAAGCTTTTTGTGTATGCATGTGGAAAGTGGAATTTTCTTTCATATAGAATGTGCTTGCTGAGATACATTGACTTCTGGAATTATGTATTTGCCAATTTTTATCGTCAAGCGATTCTTTATACACTTGCATGACAATGGAATCATCATGTTAAACTCAGCCACCAAAAAATAATTTTTTTTTTGCTACCATATTTACGCATTGCGTAGGTTATAACACGTCATGGCAGGGCAAAAAAATATTCCTTTATGTCAGGTCACTGCAGTCGTACATTTCAAATGGTCCTTAAAAAATAAAAGAGGTGGGCGTGTTTGAAGGATTCTACGATGCGCATAATAAAACCCGCAATTCACTTGTCCATCAGCCGCATTTTTAATGTCCTTGAGCCTCGGTTTGGGCAGTAGCCATTGGTGCTTTCTTTTGCCATTCATTCACCATTCACAATGCGGGGCACGAAATGATTCGAAGTAAGCAAAAAGTGGCAGCACCAGCAACAAAAGAATAAAATGAAAAGTTGAATAAAATATGCAGAAAAACTGGACTGTCAGGATGCACACGTGGCACATGGACACATGACGCATAAGGAGGACTTGGAAACAAAACAAAAAAACTCGAATAAACCGATTACTTTCATTTCGAATACGAGTACTCGTAGTTGTTGCATTTGGGCGACGACTGTCCAGCAGCTGATATGGTATTACAACTTGGCCAACAACTGCGGACAGGCACATGTCCTTGGTGGGTGTCCCTGCCAGGCCCATTTCTACCCTGCGATGCCCCCTCCTGCACCCACCCAGCATTCACAATTTGCAGCAATTTGCACGCGAAAAACAAGTACAATTTTTGCCCATGCCGAGGTCATAAAGAAACAATGGGGTAACACCTGCGGGACCGGTGTCTTCAGCTATGAATTTGTCTGGCGTTACATATGCGAGTGATATGCTACTGTGAATCTGTTGATCCCATCGGCTTTTACCATGAATACATTTTGTAGCGAGATTCGCCAATTCGCAGACAACTCTATAAATTCTATTAAGCATTTCAATAAGGCTGATTTACAATTGGCTTTATGATTAATATTATCTTAAAAGCAACAATTCCATTAAGGCCTATAAAATATATCATGAATTTAACATATATTAGTTTTAATTTAAATAAGGCAAATAATTGTAAGTTTGAAAAAAGTTTACTAAACGAAACTTTTTGAAAGCATATAGTAAATTGTTTGGACTCTCAACTATGGTAAAAAAGTCCGATATTTTGTCATAAACTCTAAAAATAAAGCTAGGGATTTAAAATTTAGAATGAAGCTTAGTTAGACTTATCTAGAATTTAGAATTGAAAAGTGTTATATATTTTTATAAATTTACATATAACGCTAGAGCCAAGCTCTCTGCATAGAGGCTTAAGAATTTTTTTTAAATTAAACATTTCTACAATTTTTACTATTTTATATTTCCTTCCATAGAATTTGGTTAACGGAACTGGTTTCTTATGCATACCATTTGATTCAAAAATTATTTTATAAAAGAAATTTGGGTATTTTCCTTTTATGGCAGCTAGAAATCAATGAAAACAATTAACATTTATTACATTAAATTTTTAAGAAAATATAAAATGTGTGTTACATTCATACTTTCAGAACCGGCAAATTGCATTATCCAACGGATGTGTGTGGCCCACTGTTTGAGGAGGAACTGGAGTTTTGGGGTCTCGATTCCAATCAGGTAGAACCATGCTGCTGGTCAACTTATAGCATACATCGCGATACGCAAGTGAGTAGATGCCATATTTTAAGTGAACATTATAAAAAATGTATATTTTATTATTATGAAATCGTAAACAGAACACATTAGCCATATTAGATAAACTAGATATTGAAAATGAGAAGCCCACGGAGGAGCAAATAGCGAGACTGTTTGGCTTCGAGGAGGCTTTGAGCAATGGCGAGCTGAATTGCTGGCAACGCTTAAAGCCCAAGATTTGGGCCATGTTCGATGAGCCGTCAAGTTCAACGGGTGCCAAGGTGGAGTATAAAAAATCGTATAAAAGGAATATAAATTGTATTTTATTTCCAATTGCTTTACAGTTTGTTGCTGGCATGTCGGTATTCTTTATATTTGTTTCTGTGATATCATTCTGCCTGAAAACCCATCCTGGTTTTCGCGTGGATCTGCCCACCAGCTACAACGGCGACTCGCCCATATCTGGCCACGATCCGCTGACGCCGCCAATTAATCATAATGCGGCACAACAATCGCCACAATGGCAGTATCATCAGCATCTGCATCAGCATAGTATAACGCCACCTAGCGGCAGCATTGGACCCACATTTCGTGTCACGAACTACACGACCTACAGCAGCGGCAATCTGAGTGCCGCCCAGGCCACGCCCATTGCCACGATCAAGGGCAGCCAACACCGTCAGCGACTGAAAAGAAATCTCAACGGGAGCAGTCTCAACGACTTCATGGAGGAGAAGCTCCTGGGCCACAATGAGCGCAGTCAACATGGTTGGGTCGAGACCTACGGCCAACCACATAAGGCCTTCTTCTACGTGGAGCTGGTGTGCAATGTGTGGTTCTTCATCGAGGTCATCATTCGACTAATTGTGGGTAGCTCCATACTCGAGTCAACAGGGACTCGCCCTAACTATCTTGAATATTTTCACAGGTATCGCCTAATCTCTGGCAATTCATCAAATCCCCCGTGAACATCATAGACTTTACGGCCACGCTCAGTTTCTATACGGATGTCATGCAACGGATGGGAGAGTATACGGGTCTCTTGGAGGCCTTCTCGATAGTCCGCATCATGCGTCTCTTCAAGCTGACGAGACACTCGCCAGGATTGCGCATCCTCATTCACACATTCAAGGCGTCGGCCAAGGAATTGACTCTACTGGTGTTCTTCCTCGTGCTCGGCATCGTCTTCTTTGCCAGCCTGGCTTACTATGCTGAAAAATTGCAGGTTAATATCGGATTTTATTTAAGATTAGAGAGGAGGAATATTTAATATGTGTATGTTTTAATTGCTTAAAAGTAAGATTCAAATGTTTTAATAGTAGTATCAAATAAGTAGTATCGAAAATAGAGGTTAGTATCGGTATTAATTTAAGATTAGGTATGGTAGATTACAGGAGGAATATTCAATATATGATCACTTGGTCTAAGTACTTAAAGTTACGATCAATATTCTATAAAACAGGAGTAAAATTTAAGCTGTGAAATATTTATTTTAAATGAGAGTCTTAAAACTGCAGGCAAATATCCGATTTTATGTAACATTATACAACAGAATGAATATTTATTATTTAATCACTTGTATTAAAGTACGATCAAAATGCTTTAAAACAGAAATAATATGTTATCTAAAATAAGAATATAATAGTAATAATAAATTGCAGGTAGATATTTTATTTAATTTAAGATTATTGTACTGTATAGCTGCAGGAAAATTTAATCCATGATCACTTGTATTAACTGCTTAAAATATGGAATAAATTTAAACCTGTGATATATTTATTTAAATTATTATGAATTTATATTTAATTAATTTTAGTTTATTCATCTTATCTTAATTTCTTTTAATCAAATTACTAAATCTACTATACATACTATATATATATATACATATATATTATACTAAATGAGAGTATCGCTTTCTGAAAGTGTTTAATGAATTTATATTTTATTTAATTATAATTCGTTCAGTAATTTCTGTTGACCATTAAACTTGAATCACGAACGAAAGATAAACACAGAAGTAGAGCAAGAAATAATTCTGATTTAATGGGTAGCCCGAAGTCGAGCACACTCTTGCCTTGAGCGTTCTCACTTGTTTTCTTTTGCCTGCTCTCTTTGTTCATTTCTCTGCAATTATCTTTGGCAGGACAATCCAGACAACCAATTCAAGAGCATACCATTGGGATTATGGTGGGCTATTGTTACCATGACCACAGTGGGCTATGGCGATGTGGCGCCCAAGACCTATCCGGGCATGTTTGTGGGCGCCCTCTGTGCTTTAGCTGGTGTCCTGACCATCGCACTACCCGTACCTGTTATTGTTAGCAATTTCTCCATGTTCTATTCGCACACGCAAGTGAGTAAACCAAAGGGAGCGCCGACTGACGAAAGAAGAAATTGAAGTTATTTGATGGCATCTAATTTGTTTGCTCTTCTCTTCTAATTCTCTTCTTTTCAGGCGCGCTCCAAGCTGCCAAAGAAACGGCGACGGGTGTTGCCCGTGGAGCAGCCGCGTCGGAAGCGGGAACCGCCTGCGCCGCATCGTGGACGGGCCAATGCCATCAAGCAAACGCCGCCGACGGTGGGGGGCGTGGTTGGCGCCCACACCACCGTTCAGGCGCCGACGCCGACGATGTTCAAGGATGCGTTTGGCGGCGCTAAAATCGGTGAGTATTGAACGTCTGTTTATGCCACACTCTGTTAACAATCTATATATTGTGTGTCTGTGTCTGTGCTTGTGTCTCACTCACACACACAAACACACACACACACACACAAGCTGACGCTGTAGTTGCTAAAAACTTGTTTATAATTTGTTGTTGTTGTTTTTCTTTTCCGTTCCGTTGTTGCTTTTTGTGTGCAGCTGTTTAAAGCATCCACAGACAACACGACAACACAACACAACAACACGACAGACAACTTTAGACTTGGTCCAAACACAACTAACCACATACACATTCAGATTCAAATCCACATATTCACACCCACACTCACATTCACACACACTTATCTACATTGCATGCTGAGCTTTTTGGTGTATATTGTGCTCTTCGGAGGCCAAACTAATTTCATTCAATTTATTGTTTAATTATTTTATTATTTATGCACCCTTTAGCCTCAGGACTCCAGCTGCTCCCAGTCTCTCTCTCTCTCTCTCTATCTCTGTTTTTCCCCCTAGGGAGTCTTTCACTAAATATGGAAATTTCCAAAGGATGTTTATTCATTCAGCATTCATTCAGCGTCTGGGAGCATCTGAAAATATTCAAACTAAGTGCTTAGTTGGCCCACAGCCAGTCTAATAAAAGTTGTTGTTCCTAAAACAATTGTTCAACGGCATCTTTAATACATATTCAATGTTTTTCGACGTCTTTGGATAAGTCAATTTTTCGGGACTTAAAAGTTTTTGCATAATTGTCAAACGCATAATGCATGCATCTTAGGACACTTTCATTGAAATAGGGCCAACTAACTTAACTATGATAAATATGAATTTTAATACTTATATGTACTACTTTTTTTAAAAAAAATAAATAATTATTTTAAGCATAACTTTAAATTGTTAATGCCTTTAAGTTCATTTTTAACATTTATAATTTTGCAACATTTATTATTTTCTATATTTTCCATGTAGGATTTTATTTAAATATATTTTACGTATTAAGTTTTGTGATCTAAAATAAAAATAAATATTGATAAATATTATGTGAATAACTTCAAACTGCCATTGGCTTTGAAAATAGCTAAGATTTTTTATGTCTCATAAACTATATACATATCTTTATATGTAGTTATAGTAGGTATCTTCTATGAAAATGAAACTGAAGAATGTTAAAATAAAGTTTTTATTCCTTATGACTTCAATTTGCTAAAAATCAAGTTCCACAACAATTCTTATGTAATTCTTTAAACATAATTGAAATTGCAATTGAGCTTAAAATATTTCAATTTAAATAAATTTAAATATTTTTAAGGTATTTATTGACAGTTTAATATATTATTTCCACTTAATTAAATAAGGTTTTGTGTTTCAGACATGCACACAAATTTGTAATATTTTTCATTTGTTTTAACTTGTACATAAAGAATCCTTACAGACCAACATCTATGAGTATATATGTATGTATGTGTACGAGTGCGTGTGTGTGTGTGAGTATGCTTTTTTTATGTATATGTGTATTTGTGTATTTACGTATACTTATGCAAATTTCTTAACCTTTTGCAATCTGTTGATGTTTTTGTATTGTTTGTTTGCAATTCCCCCCTATTTCTCTACTACTACTTCTCTATGTGTGTGTCTGTGTATGCGTGTATCTGTGTTATCATGTAACTGTAACTGTAACTGTTAACTGTAAACGTAACTGTAACTCCAAATGTGTACGTGTGTGTGTATCAGGCAATGTAAACGGCATGAATGTCATTGGCCTGCACCTGCACAGGCCGCCGATAACGACCTGCGCGGCCAACTGCCACGCCCACACGCACGCTTATACGTACGTTCTCAGTCAGAGCCATGGCCAGACGACGTCGACGTCGACGGCGACGCAACCCGGCTCCATCGCCATCGCCAACGCAACGACGACGCCGACGCCGCTGTCGCTGTCGCTGCCGCCGCCGCTGCTGGTGTCCGGCGGCGCATCGTGCCCCACGTTTATCAGTTGTAAGTGTTGTCTTGTCCAAGTCTTGTCCAGCGTTTTTCTCCCCCCTCTCTCTCTCTCTCTCTCTGTCTCACTCTTGGCTACCCTTTAACCATAGAATCGCATGCAACCAAGCACGAGGCATGACTTTTTTTTTTCTAATTTTTTTTTGCTTTTTATAAATTTAGCATCCAGTTGAAATTTCATTTTAATAGCTTAGTAAAAACTTTTATGGTCCCACAATTAGTGTACGAGCTGAGGACGCGATGCTTGGGGGCTTGTTGAAATTTATCGCATGCTATAAATTTGAGTGCTATAATTTTGTCACTTCAGAGTATTCAGTCAATAAAAAGAGTACAAACTTTTTATGTTGGCTCTTGCATTCAAAAAGCTTTTTCGTATTTCATTCACATGTCCTTTGGAGGACCTTAGATCCCTCACTTACATTTAATTTTAATTACAATTTTATTATGATAGCCAAATGCCTTTTTATGCCATATTTCAAATGGCCAGTTTCATCCTGCCAAACTTTCACTCACACACATACACACACACATTTACAAAGAGCCCAAGCCTTTTACTTCGTAGAAAAGTTCATTTACCGTCAAACAAATTGAAAAACTTTTTCCATTTGGTCGTCCAGCAAAGCTGTGGAAAAATTGTGTCCAAAGTGCAGGAGCAAATTTGTTGCTTTATTCGATGTTGAAACATGTCCAAAATTTAAAGCTTCTCAACGCTCTTTCACGCTCGATTCTGCATTTTAATTAAACCAGTTGAAAGACTGCAGTTCAAGTCAAAAGTGGAAAGTCTGTCAAGTTACTTCAAGTTCCTCCAAGTTCCCAAAGATTCGAAAGTTTTTATTCTCAGTTGCCGCGACTGATTAACTTTATGAGGGTGACATTTTAACGGTGTGGGGAAATATTAGCCGGATAAGACGTAAATCTACCAAACAAGCTGATAAGAGTACGAGTACTCGTATCTTTATGGCCCAAAAAGGCCAATGACTCGCTTTAATATTTTGATGCTGTTTTGGGAGATAACCTTTGCACTTATTATGAAATTCCAATTTTTGTCAGTTGTGTTAACACCGACCTTTCGATCACTAGACATTTAAAAAAAATCTAAATAATCCAAATTTCTACGAAAAGCAAACTATATTTATTAATATAAACTTAATCAAAGTATCAGTAAGATATCAGCATATAGAAATCTTTAATCTAGATTTTCTGAATAATTTGATCAAATCCTAAGTTTTCTTTGAAATCAGGGCATAGCGAAATCTCTGCATTATAAAAGCTGCTTGCAATTATTTAAATTCATCAACATTTCATTATTCGAAACTGGATAGATCAATACATTTTTATTAAGAAAATATTAACCTGATGAGTGTCAGAATTGAAGCAAAAAACAGAAGTACTTTTAAAACAAGTGAGACATAGGGAAAATCGACTTAATGTTCGACAGAGAACCACATACGTAAGTATTTGCCTGAAAATTTTTTACAATTCATTGATGGAAGGTGGAAAATTCAGTTAATAAAAGTGCGAAATGAGAAACCTATTTTGGTCTAATGTGCGACACTCGATTATGAGTACAGCTTTCCTTGGATGGTAATACAGGCAGTAAGAACTTTAACCGAAGTTGGTCTGAACAGAGAAGGTTTTGGATACATCGGAGGGGAGAACTTTATTGCCTTAAAAGCAGTCCATCTGATTACAATCTCTAGTCCACATGAACTGCTGATTTCAATCAAAGATTCTCGATTTCTGGAAGATGAATTTAAATTTTTTTGTCAATAATTGTATTTTGTACAATGTCTATTGTATAATTTTTAGCAATATCAATGTCCCGTTTGGGACCCGCGGCAGACACTTTTAAAGGAGGTGTCAATAATGATACGACCAAAACCGATATAGCCAATTAATCAAAATTAATTAATCAGAAGATTTTGAGCTTGGCTTAATTTTTTTTTATGATTTTCTTATATGCTCACACACTTTTTTAGTTGAATGAAAATTGGGTTATTTTCTTTTTGTGGTCGCGACATCCAAGTTTTTGGCACAAGTTTCAATCTTTTTTTGCACTTGACTTAGGAGAGGGCGGAGGTCTACTCGACATGAAAAGGGCTTAAAAATAGCAAGTAAATCATTAGCAGGCCACACTTTTGTAGGCGTGAAAGTATGGCAAGGTTTCTGGCGACTTCTAGTGGTCATTAAAATGGGCAGCGCACCACAAAATGTGGCACAGTGGTGCACATTCTCATGCAAACTGAGGACCAACAATTTAAAATGAAACTGCTTCTCGCCAAGCAGCAAAGGGAACTGGAAGCACAACTGTTGGCAAAACATATTAAGAACACCTAGAGGCATTTACAGAGGGGCCAAAACGTATCCACAGCTCCTCATTGGCGCCTGTATTTATTTTTACAGCCATTTGGGTGGTTGTGTTGGTTGCTCCACTTGCTGCTCGGTGCGTGGTTCGTGCTGCCTGCCAGCTGCAACGCAAATTAATTTTCATACACTCACAATAACTAACATTGACATAATGTAAACTATTTAATCTTTTCGAAAATATTAATATTTTTAATATATATATTATTTTATTATATATTTTTTTTGTTTATACAATTATTTAATTTTTTAAAATAAATATAATTTATCTACCACAAAAACCATTTTAATTTTTTTGAGTGCAAGGGTATTTGAAATTCGACAGCTCGCACGCAGCAATTTTTTTTAAGTACAACAAGTAAGTTCTCTGTACGCATAAAACGAATAAAAGGGGTATAATAAAGCTATGAAAATGTAATGGAATATAAAAGGAGAAAACAGCGAATCAACAGTAAGCCAACGCTAAATGTAGACAAGGCATGAAGACATAAAGAATTTTCGGCATGCCACTCGAGAGTACAAATAATATTAGAGAAATTATAAGGAACAAGAAAGAGGTAATAAGGCTTCCAAAGATTTAATCGAGAAGTTCAACACATAAGACTCTCGAAGTGAACATTAGCAGAGGAAAGAAACAATTTCGGCTTGAGTCCAAAGCTGGTAGCTTTTGTAGAGTATCGCTTAGTCGAGCACCTTACACCTAGAGCCATCTTACTTGATATATTTAAAATTGTTGCGTTTTGCCTGGAAAACCAGAAAAAGTGAAATATTTTCACACTATTCGCATGCAATTTTGCTCTTTTCGAAGGAAAGTTGAAGTTTCACAGCCGTTGAATTTTTAATGGCTTATAAAAAGTCATGAGCCAGCGGTCAAGGAAAAAGAAAACTGCTGTGAATTAGTAACAACAATTACTATGGACTCCATGTACTGTTAAAAATGTATTTTATTTGAATATAAGTATTTTGTACTCAGTATTGCTTTGAATATTTTGTTTTATTTCAATATTTATATGACAGACAAAATAATAATCATAATAAAGGAGCTACTAAAAAATACCAAATTAACAGAACCTGACTTATACTTCAATTAATTCTCATAATATTCTTTAGTAAAATCGCACGTTGTACTCGTTTAACTAAATTTGTTTCAGCCTATTTTGTTCGAGTATTATTGAATGTTGCATGATTTCTTTTTTTTCTATAGAGCCCTCGAAGCCTATTGAAATAAAATTTCACTTTTGATTGCGCACTTATCAAAAAATATTATGCACATTTTCACTTCCGACTCAAAACTTTTGCCTTTTGATGAAAACAGTATTAAGCAATCGGTGGAAAAAATTGAAAAAATGATTTTACAACTTTTAGCAGAGTATTTTTTTTTGTGTTTTTTATGAAACTTTTATCAAAATATTTAACGAAAAGCGTATGAAAAAAAAAATAAGGAATGGAAGAAAATTCTCTGCGTGCTTTTTTAAAGTTTCGCACGACCACGAAGGATTTGTGATTGTTTGCAATTTTCCTTTTGGCAAAGTTTCGCATTTTGCGTTAACTTTCGTCGCGTTACATTGTTGACTTTTGACGCGCAACTTAAACATTATTCTGGTTTCTGTTTCTGTTTCTGGTTTCTGACTTCTGGTTTGACCTTTTAGCGGACTACTTGAGTGTGCCGGCGGTGCAGAGCCTGCAGCCGAGGGCGGCGACCACAGGACACGATTTCATGTTGCCGCTTCAGCCGAAACTTGTGGCGCCTCTGGGTGAGTTGATAACTCTCTAAACTTTTGATAGATAATTGCATTAAGTGGAGCAGGCAAAAGAGGGAAGAGTTGATACATTGTTGAAACCACTTGTGGCCACATTCGTTGCCCTTGGGGCATAGGAGCAAATAGTTTGTGGAGAATGCCTTTTCAAACTGTCGGACAAAGGCGTTCTCAAACTGCAGCTGCATTGTGGATGCCTATCCGTGTGTCCTCTCTGCTAAAGTTTGTCTGCTCCCGGACACTGATAACACTGTGAGGGAGGTCAATATTAGCACAGTGGGTGCCGTCAGTTTACAGTCGCCTGCACAATGTGCGGCTGATAAGCCAAAAGCGTTGACAGGCGCATTCACTTCCGTTTCCGCAGTCTCGAATACTCGTAGCTCGAATGTTTCCTCTCTGTCTCTGTCTCTGCCTTGCAAATTAAACTGCTCGACATATTTCCAAAATACCTTCTATTTCCCCTTCTCTCTTCCGCAGAGCGTAAGGATCAGCATCCGTTGCAACTAACCGCGCATAACTTGGCCTCGGATACGCATCAGTTGTATGCGAGCCACGCCCACAAAACCGGCACCGTACTGAGTGTGCCGCCCACTCTGAGCATGACCCACACCCAGATGCCGCCGGGTATGGCCAGCATGGGACAAAGGACACCGAATCTGAGCTATCGAGCATCGCATATCCACACGCATGCTCCCATCCAGCAGCCAATTCCACAGCAATTTCAGCATCAGCAAAGTACAACACAGGACTGCAATATCAAAATCTCTGTAGCTGGAACTGGAACGGGAACTGGAGCAGCTGCCAGCTGCAATGATGAGATGATGATGGCGCCCAAGGTGACGCTGCTCGATGATCTGAGCGATGAGGTCAACTCGTCGACGGATGATTGCGGTGAGTGTTGCCTCGTGGACGATAGCGATACCTACGAGGCGGCCAGCAACAACAATGGACCGCATGTCAATCAGGAAATGGAGCCGGAAAGACACGGCGCCGAGGACAGTGGCGACAGTTCCGGTTCCGCTGGCATTTATATGGGACCCACCCATTGATTTTCGGCCATTAAATGGAACTTTCCATTCTAACAATGATATGTAAATATGTGTGTGTGCTTGTGTGTGTATATGTATGTGTTTTGCTAGCCATTACCAGTTGGACAGAGACCAACAAAAGTCTGTAAGCAACTCTAATTCCATTCTTTCTTTCCATCTGACAAACCCAAAGCACTTTAATAATGTTGCTGCTTTTTTTTTATAAATCTTCTACCATTCACTATCAATTAACAAAGCAACGAACAAATGTTGACTTTTTTAGGTGACTGTATAGTCTGTTTATTCAAATGATAGATAATCACCCTGCATTTCTATGAGTCCCTTTTAGTTTTGTGGTTCAAGTTACCTCATTGTCATGCAAAAGCATCCATTAATCATGACATTCTTCTTAATAATGGCCAATTTGTTGAATTTCTTAGGATTTATTGACTCTCTTGTCGACTACGCTATGTTCTATAGACTATGATATGGTAACCTAATCCACAAAAAAAAATCACTTAAGAGCTTCCTCTTTATGTATATTTTTCCATCTTTCTTTACTTTAACGTACACTGCTCAATATTCTATAGATAAAACCTTTACACAAAAAAAAAAAATTCGGGATTCAATTACTCAATACCAAACAATGTCAAAAGTTCGGTAATCTCGGAATTTTTTAATTCAAGTACGAAATATTGGATTCCAGTACGTTTTATCAGTTCCATGTCCGTTGAAATTTTGATTATCGAGGCTTTATAAGTATTTGTTCAGTAATATCAATTGCTTTATGTTTTTTTGGCTAATTCAATGCTGAGTGGTTGCCATTTTATCCGCATATAGTGTTAATTTAACAATAATATTCTAAAAGCGTGTTATGTTTTAACAGACATTTTTTATGTTGAATATTTATTCTTTTCATATTAATAGAAATCTGATCCCATTGCAATCATGTTAAGTAATGCTGAAATAACTTCTATACTATAAAGTAGAGTTCATTCAAATTAAAATATAACGATTTGGTTTTCTATACAACCTAAAAACCTTTCGGTAAGGGCATAAAATGTATTCGCATTGTATACTCGACTGCACTTGTTATATCATCTACTGACGTTGCGAGCTTAATAAATGTATGTTTTTGGGGTAACGCCCCTGACTCGAGACAAGTTAAACATGTCTTGGCCATGCTTCCTGCTCTCCATTCCGACATTTGTGTTGTCCTTATAACTGTCATGTTGACAACTGTCATTGACAGAGATATATGTACCCGTACATACTCGAATCTTTGTTTGTCTGTATCTCACACATCCGGCATGGTCTGGCCATTTTCACTGCCAAGACAAACGCCCAGTTGGACAATTGGACAGTCGGACAAAGCAAACATATCATCCATAAAAACGTGTCCACTTGCTGCGATAGTTTCTATTTTAGTTGCTGCTTCCATTTTCCGGAGCATCCTTGTGCTGTGCTCGACACCCCAAGGTGTTTACTGTATAAATCTTTGGAAATAACATGAAACTATAAATTTTAACACTTGAATAACCTGCATCAATTGGCATTCTTCCTTCTCCCTCTGAACCGGGAAGTCTAAATAAAAAGTGTGACTCGGAATGTTTGTCTGACGCATTGACTGCCGCCATTTCAATGAACCTACAAGTAAGCATGTAAGAAGGGTCTAGACGAGACAACTCGACCAGCGAATACCCTGGCAAATGTATTCCTGATTATACAGTCAAACTTCAAACTTGAATAAACAACTGATACAACAAAAGTTTTAAGCGATTCTTTAGTTGGAAAAGTTGAAGTTGAACAAGTTGGAACTAAACTGTAATGTGAACGTAGTACATACCCTATGATGTTGCATGCTTGACTGTCAAAATGGCAACAGGGTACAAAAACTAAGTCGACACAATGGCGCCGGCTTTCATAGCATTTCTTCCTTTTTCCCAGCTCATGATGCGATTTCTTTTCAATTCTTGCTTTCACACAGTCATATAAATACACATGCATACACATAAGTACATACATATGATTACAGATGTGTAGCATAGTCAGTTGTGGGGTTTGATAAGCGACGGTTTTAAGTTCAGACCATAGTCGACAATTCACTCAATTTTGTGGTTTATATAATCTTCTTATCTTATGTGTCAAAAACTTTGTGTAAATATTCAAGAAAATAAAAAGTTAAAGATGGATTTAGAGAAAGAAATAAAGATAGAGAATGAGTAAAATAGAGTATGTCCATATTAACTTATCTGAGGTTCAAACGTAATTTTTGGTCCAATACATATAGTTTATTGATGTGCGTGTGACTCTACGTAATTAATGAAAATTTTGAACACAATTCATATGAAAACTACAGTTGGGAAAAACAAAATAACCAATAGGATTGTATAAAATTAAAAACAAAACAAAATCATAGATAAATGTAAACAAAATGAAATTAAAAATGACATAGAAAAATATAGTAAGTAGATAAGAACAAATGAGTACAATGGCTCAAATCTCGTTACAAATTATTGAAAACTTTTTATTATACCTAATTGAAGGCAAAATTATAAATTTTAGACTAAAAAAAGAGTTTAATTAAATCTATTAAATTGTATTACAGTTAATTGAGTGGTCTTAAGAGCTATTAAAAATAATAACAAGACATTTGACAAATTTTTTTGTGTACGTGATATTTATTTCTGTTAAAAGCTATTATCTTCTGGGAATATCTTAAAAATCATCTTGAATACGTTCTGGACTTTTTCTACACTAAAGCAAATTTATAACTAGTTTAATTGATATGTAATTAAATTGCGTTATTGCACGGCAAATATTTAATTTTAGTATGTATCCAACCAGAACAGTAGGAGGGAATACAGTTAATAGAATTGTAAATCTTACGTATAAAGATCATTAAACTCACCCGACCCATCTACATGAATCGAAATTTAAACAAGGTGAATTAAATATAAATGTTAAAAGAATTTTTGATTATAAACTGTATGTAAATAACAAAAAAATTGAATTTAAACGAAAAAAACTAAAGAAAAACAAATATCTAAAAATAAAAGATGAAAGAATTTCTTATTAATCTAAAGCACGATTTCAGATAAGAGCTCGAAAGCTGTATTTCCAATCGAAATGTAAGTGAATAATATATGAATATATTATTTACAAGAAATTGGATAAAAATTTTTAAATGTTAAAAAAATTAAGTAACAAATTGTGGTGTGTGAATAACAAATTCCAATTTTAAAAATAAAATACAAATTTCTTTAAATATACATAAAATCAAGGTCGACAAATTTCTTCGGGAGAAAACGCAAAACACGTTTCCAATTTCAGCTATCACAATTTCAGACACAAGAATAAAGTCAGGTTGATTCTTCTACTCTTTGAAAAGGTAACTCAAATCTGTTTAAAAAAGTGTGACAGGGGAAAGATAGAATATTTAATTGGTAAGCATTTTTAAATATTCTTGAAGTCTTAGAATAGTTTGAATTGTAATGGAAATCATAAGTTTAATTTTGATAGTTGATTTTGATAGAAAACAACAAATATATTGAAAGAGTATTTATTTATCGGTGTTAACTCGATTGACGCTACTTTCTTGTTAATTTTAAAAGCAACCACAACACCCACCATTTGGCTATTAACTGCGAATCAGGCCAGGCTCCGAATTATAGCCCTTATATGGCCATTTCGAAACAAATTTATGGTTGCCACTGTGTGCTGGTGAGGAAAAAAAGCTCGGGACTGCAAGTGATGGCCTCTAATGTAGACACTTCAGCACACGCATAAGCACGCACACACACACACACAAGCATAGAGACATGTATGTAGATATGTTACCTGATATGGTATAAACCGTTTGCACATCAAAGCACAAATCCATTAGGCATAAAACCGCCAGGTAGGTAAAGCAAAAAAAAATCTGAAACGGAAAGCAAGAAGCTTATCTATGTAAGTAATTGTATGTATGTGTGTGTGTGCAAGCGTTGTATGTATGTTTGTGTGTGTGCTCCCCCAAGAGTGTGCTAAACTAAACGATTGAGAAGCACAGAGAGAGGCGACTGTAAAGCGAGCAAAAGATTAATGAGCAGCACCTGCCTGCCGACAAATTATATGGCATAATTCACTCTGAGCCCCATTCGCATATGCTGCTTCTCCTGGTCGCTTACCTCTCGGTTCCTTTCGGTTCGCCAAATCCCAACCTACTTGCTCGAATTTCATACCTAAAATGTATGTTCTTATGTGCTAGTATTCGTAAGGAGATTAGGTCTTTGAAACCTCTAATCTTCATAAATTACCATATAATTGGAAAACACAAAATTTCGTAATTTATATGTGGCCTATTTCCAGGACAGTTTATTAATCATTTCGTAAATTTGTCAAGATATGGAAGAGCATACATAAATATTCTATTTGTCAAACATTTTTTAATAATGATAATTGAAAGAAAATAAAATAATTATAACTATCATCAATATTTAATTTAAATTAACTTAGTACTTTGCATATACTTAACTAGAGGCGTGAAAATCTCATTTCAATGTGAAAAGATTGATTTATGTATTCTCGGTTTAATTCTTAGCTCTACATTGTAAGCTTAAGCAATCAAATATAAATTTTTTAGCCGAAACTGAGCCAAGTAATCAAAGTTAGCAGCTGAGTCCTGGGCCTTTGGCCTACTTAGAAATGCAATACAATCTGTGAATGTTGTTTTACTTATTTTGTGATTGTTTCGAAAGTGTTGCGCTACGACCATTTTATGCTATAGTCATGCATATCGTAGTAACTGTGATTGACGATGATTGAGCACTACACACACACGAACTGGCTAAAATTATTTTTTGTGGCTGCCAGCAATTTTGTGACAGACATTCTGTTGGATTGGATTATAACAAGTGCTGTTACTTCTGCAGCATCAGCATATAGAATACATATAGGCATTTTTGGAATAAGGAAGACAGTAGATGAGAAGATGAGTGAAGTTTGGAGATGTGTTTATTAAACTAATAAACTTGATTATCATAAAATATATAAATAAAATAGACCGCTGTCAATATGATTTTTTTTTCAATATTTTGTGTAAATTCATTTTGTACGTGAGATTTTTATCTGATTGAATTTATTAAAATATTATCACTTTACTTAATAATCTTAACAGTATTTGCCTTCATTATAAATTTCTTGTCATTTATTTATGAATTATCTGATAATTCCTTTACCGAAATGATTAGTGGTTTGTTTAATAAATATACTTATAATTATAATTCTTTACGTGTGACTTTATAATGTAACAATAATCTTTTTATATATATACCATATACCAGTTTGATACAAAGACGCCACATCAGTCAAATATCTAGTTTACATAATAGCATTTTTAGGCAAATCAGTTTTATAAGGTGTATCTTAATTGCTCTGACTTTTATCATTTGTACAGCACGGACAGTAATAAATGTGTTAGCGTAGACTCTGCAAATCAAGTTGCAGTCACAAATGGACACATCTTTAAAAAACTTCTACTGCCAACAAGAAAGTGAAGAACTTTTCTGGCAGCACCCGCAAATGTGCACTTTTTTGTTGTTTGTGTCCTCGCAACGAAATTTATTGTTACAGATTGCCGAAATGGGGGGAACGAATGCATTGAGGAAAGTAAATTTCCGTTTTGGTAGGGCATAAAAATCGCGCCGAGATCTGCAATCGCAATACACATTCCAAGTAGATACAGCTGGCAGTGGGAACGGAACGGAAATGCGAGGCCATGATTTGTTTAGTGGCCCTAAAATATCGAGGGACAACACTAGTTGTCTTCCTCATCCTCCTGCTCTTCCTCATCTTCCTGCTCCTCCTGCTTTGGCGGCTGATAACGTCGTCCTCTATTCCGGCGACGATATGTGGCCATCTTGCAGGCTCTCAGAGCTCGGCGCCTCTCTGTGCTATTCATGCAATAGACGCCATTCAGAATGCGCCAGAACTCGTTCCAGTTCCTTTTCAGCCTGCCCAAGAAATAGTTGCCACAGTATATGGTATCGGTGGCTTGCAGAATAAACCACAGCAGCGCACCACTCACCACTATGGTGGAAAGTCCCTGCAGCCAGTATTCTATTCCCCACGGAATACAGTCGGTGTTGGCAGCCGCTAAAATCAGTTTCCGTGTGGTTATAAACACCACCAACTCCACGTTACACCAAATAACCAGGGTCGAGATCTCGACCAAAAATACGCCTGCTATTATCTCAAACATCAGTTGCCAGTACTTTGCCATGTGCATGTAACGACCCGGATAGATATTTAGGTCCCACAAGAAGCAAAGGGTGGCCAACAGAAAGAGCCAACTCCCAATGGTCGGTGCAGGCGAGCACTGGTCCTCCGGCTGCTTGAAAAAGAAGGATATGCCGAGGAGCTGAAAAACGCCAGCAATACAAACAGACAAGGTCTCCATATGCCTACGATAATTACTAATTTGAAAAACACTTTTCACAAGACTCAATTATTCTTGATTCGCCATCAATGACACAATATGGAACACAAATGTGACCAGAATATTTTGTTTGGTAGAGTTTTACGAAAATGAAAATCACTTTTCAAACGATTTTATTTCAATTATTCTTAATTTGCATCAATATGGTCTGAAATAATTTGTTTGGTAAAGCTACTGAGGGATTTTGTGATTAGTTTTATTAATTGAATAGATGAAAATTAAATAAATGTATAGATAATTCGTAGTTAGATGGAGATCTTTTATGTTGATTGCCTTACACTTTTTTACTGTACAGAAAGTTTGGAATTTGTGGGAGAAAATCGTTTTCACAACTCAATCTAAACTGCTTGTTGTCTGATAATGGAAGGAACAATTAAATATACGTTAATATGATACGCTCGTTCTCTAAGCATAAATTTTGTTCTGCCTGAATTCTAAAATTTGGTCAATTTGAAACCACGTGCACATACACGCAACTCACCTGGACTACACCAGCGGTCACGAACTACAAACATGACTAACCTAGCTCAGCCTGGATACAGAATGAGAATGAGTGTGTCTTCTTCCACGTGCAAGCCCTCGTAAAGCCCCCTCCAGGTAACTGATAGTTCATAGGACACACGTAGAAATGAAACTAACAGTGCCGCGAAGTCTAAAACACAGAGTATTAGCCAGAAACAAGCTAATGGGGACAGAAAAAGCTGCATACTGTACTTTGAATTTTGTTTCTCGGTTAATTGGTTAATATACATTATATAGCATATACATATGATAGCCTAATGAATGTAAAGAGTCGAAAGTGGAAGAAAAATAGTATATTCAGGTTTAATTAAAAATCAATTTACGAAAGTTAAGCAAATATGTGTTCTTATGGAATTATAACAGCTCAATCCAAAAATTAATTCAATCAACATATCTTTTTATAAAAGTTTCCTTTACAGAACGTATAATATTTCCAAAAATTGAAATGAAATTGATGAAATCATCGCTTCTTTTGCGTTCGATTTCTTCTAGAGTGATATTTGTGCATACAAAAACAGCACAGACATTACCACAAAAAACTGTAAATATGTCTGTAAAAAAAATTACTGCAGCAATTGTCTACATTTTTCTTTCAAATGGTTGTTGACTGACAAAAAAAGTTATATTTTGTGTGATGCCCTTGTGGAAAAATTTATGACCCCTGCAATTTTTGCACGCTGCTGTAAAGTTAATTTAATCTTACAATTTTATAAACATGAGTAAATACTTACTGGTATTCTTTTAATCTATTTCATAACAAAGCTTGGCGTGTCTTGGTAACAAATCTGTTTGATTAATAGCTCTTTTCTAAGAGTAATTTTTGTTACTTGCGAAACTATTTGGTACCTTACGTTCTTCATTAAATGTCAACGTATCAATTAGCTTAATTGGAAGGTGTAACGCTAACAATAGTTACAAAGCCGTCCCCACAAGTAGACCCACATTTCGTGCTTATCGTCAATTGGTAAATGAACAAAAGCTGCCAGCAAATTAACATAACAGTTACCGCAATTAATCAATTGTGGCCCTAAGTAGCCCACGCTTAAAGGTGAACCAGCAATTATCCAGGCATGTTAACTGATAGCCTAGTTACCTGAACTTGAATTTAAACATTTTAGGGTCATGCTAACTGACAGCTACAGGTCGAGTCTACACATACACACACAGAATAACGAAGTCACTGTTACTGGCATTTGAATAGGGTTCAATGCTGCCTGTCTGGGGGGTCTGTCTATTTAAAAATTGATTTGTTGTTATTTACATGCCGCATTATTTATCTCTCTTTAGATCGCTGTGAGAATGATGTTGCTGCCTATCAAGCATTATCATTGTCAATGTTAATTGAGAGAGCCAGACCCTAACTGAAAGAGGGATTGAAAGGGGAGGGTAGGGAAGGGTAGGGGAGAAGGGCTGCTGCCATCGAGAATTCAATTTGTAAGTGTCAATGACAGTTTAGTAGATGTCGCCTTCACCTTTTTCATTCCCGCACTTGTGTCAGGCTGCCCATATTTATTGGCATTTTCTCCATTGAACCGAAAATCCCCCAGTTGATTTGGAAGCAACAAGTTGCCAGCCAGTTGATAAGGTGAACAGGGATCGACACTCAGCAAGGGATGGGGTTTGAGATAGGGATAGGAAAAGGTATGGGGATGGGAATTGGAATGGGAATGGGAATGAATGACACAGCATGACTTTTGTTATTGTATGTGATGTGCACCAAAAACAAGACATGAATGTTAACTTATTTATTACCATAATTGCTACAGCATTAGATACTGAAAATCGAAAGGGACAGAGAAGGAGAAACTGAGTGAGACAGCGTCTGATTGAAATATATCTAGAGATTGTGTGTAATTGAAACCATTCGTTTAGAAAAATCAATCAAAATTTTGAATTGACATTTAAATGGGTTGCCGTGGAAATTTATGTTTAACTTCTTGATGCAAAACGCAGTTAGATTTAACTATAAATTTGATACGATTTTAATTGTTTGTTTTATATGAAACATACTTTCGTCAATATGAGGAATATACTAAAAATAAATAAATAAAATTAATAAATTTAAAAAAAGTTTAGTTTTCTTTCGAATCGAGATGACAGGCCCAAACAAAATAAGCAGTTAATGATGATCGGGTATAACCTTAAGAAATATGAATTTTAACAAATATCTTAAATATCTATACCATCTGAAGCTGAATACTTCCAACAAACATTAAAGGTAAGTAAAACATAATTTTACACTTAATTAGCTTTAACAAATGGGAAATTTAAATTTGATGGATAATTTAAAGAACATTTCCAGAGAGTCAAACGCGATGACGCATTAATTAAAGATGCACACGTGCATTAAACGGAAACTGACGTAAATTAATAATAAATAAGGTAATGAGAAAATAATGATAACAATGGCGTCGGCAATTAACTAAAAGGCAACTTGAAAATAAGTGAAAAAAATAATTTGCGCATCTCCAACTCGATCCAACTTCATGTGCGTAATTTACCTGAATCATATTTGAGCTGATAGGGTTGTATCGACGAAGTCATGCACTTAAAATGTCAGAATATATTTGTGTTCGTGAATGTGTAGTAATTTCGCACGTGCAACTTTAATGAACTTTCACACTCATTACATACAATGGACCGCAGAGACTGAGAGGGTTGCGGAGAACGCAACATGCACATACATTCGCGCACACACACACACACCTCATCACACACACACGCCACCATACACACATTTTTACGTGTATGCATTAAGTGTTGAGTTTCTTCCGGTTTTGGCGCGTTTTTGTAACCGCACACAACTACAGCAGAAATTTATGTTTAAACGGATAAACGGCAAAACGATACCCAGTAAAATATAACAAAAAAAAATGTTTTTGCTTAATTTGCAGAGGAAAAAATGTGTATTGGTCACTATTATAATTTTGAGAAATATTTCTTGATATCAAGGCTGTTATTCTTATAGTTATTAAGGCTGATAAAAAATAAGTAAGTATATATTTTTCTATTTAATCAATAATAAACTCATTGATATTTATTGAAGCGCATTTTCTCGCTTCTAATTTTTGTTACAAGTTTCACCTATAGCATTTACAGGGTATTAATGTCCAGATAGAATCAGGAACTCAGAGAAAGATAAAAGGAGAGCCGCGGATACAAAGCACATGAGAGACAGATGGAGTTGTAGCAAATGAGATTGCGGTAACGAAATTCTTGACTTGTCAAATCGTGCGCATAAAACTTTGGCACAAAAAGGGAAAAGTTTTACCTCAACCTTACTAACGCCTCCCCAACTTCCGCCCACTTTTCTGTAACTGGCAGCAATATACGAATTGACCAAGATATGGAGAGTTGGAAACTGGCACTAGCGTTCATAACACAACAATAATAAAAAACAATAATACCTACAAGAGTAACTGATAACTGGGGAAGAAAACAGCAAAAATTTTGTATGTGTCATGTGTATGGTTGAGTACATGCTGCACACGATGGGGCCCCATTCACATTCTACGTGATCTCGTAAGCTTCTATCAGAACTCTTCAAAGGCGCCCATCACTTCCGGTTGCATTTCCCGCTTCGGGCTCGCCCTTCTTCCAGCACCTCTCTGAGCGGCCGCCGTCTCCGTCTCCATCGAGGTAAATTGAATTCGTGCATTTTTTGTGCAGTGCATACAAATTGCGAACCAACTGGCGGTGACGTTTATTTTGCCGTTTGAAGTCTTCCATACACTGTACGAAGATGCTACAATCTTGTCATGAAATATGTAACTCATACTTAAACTCTTCTGTATCGATTCTTAAAAATATTTGTAGCATACTTTTTGGGCACAATACTAAGGGAATTGAACAGTATTTCTTCTGTGTAAATTGTTTCATGAAATGTGTAACGAATTGAAACGAGAAATTTATATAATTTGTCAGCTTTCAATTTCCTTACAAAATGAGATCAATAAATACTAACGACATACTTTTCTTTCATTTTAAACAGTTTTATAAAATAATTTAATTTAATTTTAATTGAATTTACCATATATAAAATTTAGTAATAAGTAATACGGTTGTTATTATAAAATTCTTGAAGAGCTAGAATGTAAATAATAACAAATAAATACATAAATAATTAAATAAAAATATTTCATAAGTAATGAATAATAATTCATCTGTTTAAATCTTTATGTTTGAAACAACTCTGCAATCATGTAAAATAATGTCTAAATAATTTATTTTTCCTTATGAATCGTTTCCACTTTATTTTACAAAAAATCGATTAGCAAGAGTATTTATAATTCGGCATTTTCCAGTTTATTTTGTGCTGCTCATGCTGAAAATCACGCTAATTGCAGTAAGGCAAATGCGGCGTTGTCATCAGCATTGCATATATTTTGTGAGCAGGGCAACGGCTGTCAAAGTGGTTGCAGTTGAGACCATGACTCCGCATTACCATTAATTTGAATGCGGAATCTCTCAAACGATTTGCAGGATCAGAAGTCACTTTCAATGTGTTCAAATAAGCAGATAAAAATCATTTATAATTCATTGAAGTAAGTGCAGAAAAGTGTAATGCATTTCAATACGTAGTGAAATATGCTGGAAATTATATCCGAGTAGTTTTTTGTTTATTTCTCTGTCCAAAGCGTGTCATATTTTGACTGCACGTCGCAGCAGCTGTCGCATCCTTGTCTGAATGCTTGTCCGCATCCGTAGCCAAAGTGTCGGCTGGAGCACAGAGCTACCGCTCTATATATATGTATATGTATATATATTATGGTGGCAAGCCCCTAGGTATACAAAGTCAACGCTGTCAGCTATTAGGAAAACAATAACAAACACTTTGACAACAAGAACATTCTATCCTGAGCAAAGATAAAGAGACGGTCAGCCATAAGCCGCACTGGCGATGACGATGACGATGCCGATGATGATACCAAAGTCCCAGACCCAGTCCCAGTCTCAGTCACATGCATAATTTATAGGCAAGTGCAGTACCGCAATGGAGGCGTCTTAGCACCGGACCTACTACCATTTACTGCTTGGGGCCTAAATTTGCATTTAAACACATTTCCACACTCGTGAGCATGAAATTTGTGAAGCAACTGCAACAACTCGAGATTGGCCAAAGGCAACGAACAGGAAATAAAACGTGAGCCGAAAAGGCTTTAAAAGGCATAAGGCACACCTCAGGCCAAGTTTGAGCAGGTGAGCAACTGCCGCAACCTTATGCTTTTATGCATAGCTAATCTACCATGAAAATTTGCCAAATTACACTAGTCTTCTCATTCAAAAACTGTTTCTTATGCAAATGTATATGGCCAAGGGGAAAATGGAGTTTCAATTGTCAACGATTCAGTTGAAAATATCCTTCATTCTGCTTGAACATTGTTCTTAAATACAAAAAAAATTAAAAAAAAAGTATTGCTTTTTATGGTTTTTATTACATTTCCATTTGTATTAGTCGAGAATGTTGCTATAACTATTTTAAGTTCAAAAAAATAATTTTAGATTAAATTAGTCAAAAGCTAAAACAGTTTCATCTCCACTTAAATTATTCAAATCAGATGGTTTTTATCACTTAACATTTTTGCAAATTAAATTGCAGTAGTAGTAATTCAATTATGCAATGCTTTTGCAATCAAATGCAACTGCTAAAAATTTAAATGATATTTTCGAGGCAATTAGTCTCAAAGCTTTTACTTGGTCATAGCAAACATGGTACTACATATGAAAATATCAAATCATATTCAGAGTATAAAGAAATGATACTGTCAAATACTTTACAGGCAGAGCATTAATTGTAGGGTATTTCAGTATCGGTGTACACTCTTCCTGATAACATGGATATTCGGTCTGTACTTAAAAATGGCTAATAAGGATAGCATCAAGTTGTCCATATGTACGTGTGTGTGTGTGAGTGTGTGGAGAAGAAGGATGAGGAGGAGAAAGAGTTGCAGGATTTTCTCTCTTCTGGCAGCCGTGACATTTCAGATTGCGCATTCGCCACGTTGTCTGGCGCAAACATTTCAATTAGTTGGCCTAACAAAATTTTAATAGTTGTCAACTGCATTGACTTGATAAATGCCAAAGTGCCACAAACTCAACCCTTAGTCTTCTCTGAGCTTCTGCTCTCTGAGCTCAGCCTTCAGACTTCAGTTGCTTGTGCCTGGAGAGGCTGTGCCTGACATCGAAACATTTAAAACACGATTTTCACATTTACCTTTCAATTTGGCATTGTTTTTCTCTTATTGCCACTGCTGATGTTGCTTTTGTCGTGTGTTGTTTTTCTTGTGCTCGTCTGGACGAGGTGACATATTGACAAAAGTGTCTAGCTGCAAAAATTAAATTACACTCACCGGAGCCTCAGATTCGATTAAGTTAAATCGAATTTTTGGTTTGGCTTTGCCAATAAAACACAAACTGAGTCATTGTGAAACAAAGTCTAAACCAAATATACCCTTTCCAACAGCCTTTTCTTCCTTTTTTTTGCATTAAGGGTGTTGAGATTTAGACTGCGCATCTTGAAGATATTTTCAATTAGGACCAAAGTTTAAATTTTAAATAAATTTATGTAATAAAAAATAGAAATTTATTTATTAATTTATTCACATTTTTGTCCTCTTGTAAGTACACATGTATATTTTGACTCTCTTTAGATTTCAAAGAAGATATACATACATTAGTAAAGTCAAGTCAGTATTTCTCTCTTTTTCTCCTAAGATTTCTATATTCACTACAGATCCGCTGTACTGTTTTTGAGATTTAATTCAACTATATATTTTGTTGGGTATCTGGTAGTTCAGAAATTAATTTTCTGCAAGAGTATATCATCATTGGTATTTCTCTCTCTCTCTCTCTTTTCATTTTAACATCTCTCCCTTATTGTTTTCATCTCTGGTTGGTTTTTTTTTTGAGCAACATAAATAAGATTTATATCAGCAATAAAATATTTCATGCCCGAGCAAATTTCAGCTGTGAACACACCTCATGTCAAACGAGCCAGAGTCAGAAAGCTTTCAAGCAGAAATCAGGCACTTTGCGAATACCCCTTGCCAGTTCGAGTCGGATGAGTTGAGTTGAGTTGCCCTATAAAGTTATTTATTTAAAGCAATAAAAAAAATAAAGGAATACAAGGACTGCAGCTGTTATGATGTGCTGGCATTGACACTGTCTTTTGCCAGTGTTATATATTATCTTTAACTAACTCGAATGATAAATTTGTTCATTTATTTGCTAGCTGTCACATATTCATTTTGTTTTGCCTGGAAAACATAGATTTTTTTTGTCAAAATTTAAACTAAATTAAGTATATGTCATTTTTGCCTTACAAGCTCCATCTAAAGCATTGTTTAATACATTAAAGTGTTTAGGCAACAATTAATCCCTACTCTAAGCTTGTTGTTCAACGGAAAGCCTATAAAATGTAAGACAATAGCCACAGCCAACAGGTGTAATAAGTAATTGAGCCGAGTTAAAGCTGTGTTATCATTGTCATCAGGCGCATAAACTTGCTCCATTGTTCAAACAGTTTAATGCCTCGGATAACAGGGCGCGTGATGCGACTGCTACGCACAGATACATAGATACAAAGATACATTCCCGTAGATACACATGCACCAACAGTTAAGTGGCATCCGGCCAGTTTCAGCCCTGAAGCAGACAGAGGATTGTGGTGTCTAAAATTGTGTGAGTAGCAACTATACATAGTTACAGGATGCAGGATGCACACACACTCACACACACACGCACACACACGAACGCTCTCTAAAGGCTCTAATGCAATTTCTGTCATTTTTAATGGTTTTATAAGTTGCAGCAAAGTCGTCTGACTATCGTTGGGAAACGCTGGAATACAAATTCTCATACTCGTACTCGTACTCGTACATTCAGCCACTTAAGCCTCTGTGGCAGCAGTTGATTATTTGGTGGACTTTGCTGCTTCAGCATTTGTCCAGGTATGAATTTGTTTGCTCTCATAATGATGGGTTTTTGGGTCGTTTTGCTTCGTCCTGTGCCGGACTCCTTCTCTTCTCTGATGGCATTTACTCCTCTCTGGACTTGACTTGATGTGGCTTTCACAGTCATTGGCCTCCGGTGGTAGTTGTGGCAATTACTGCATCGTTTGTGCCACAACCAAATGTGTTTAGTTTTGATTAGTTAAGTAATTGCTGACTTTGAATGCACATGAGTTGTTCTTCGTATTGAGAGCAGTTTGAAAACAACAATCCATAAGTCAAATTAATGATCATAGGATTACTCTATACTTAATAAATTTATTCAGTTTATATGAGAATTGAGAAGCAATTTGAATATCTCAAGTAGGCTTCCGTCTTTAGTATACTGAAAATTTATGCTTTTCTGAGAAACTGGTTTCTGCTTATTTTATTTAAGTTTATTGACTCCAAGTTAGTTTCTTATCTACAATATATTAAGTAGCAAACTTTAATTTATTAAGTAGATTTCAAAGTAAATCTGAAAACATTGTCTCACGAGTTACGAGTTATTAATTTTCTAAAATTGTTTGAATCTATATATATAAAATTCTTTGTCCTGACTGACTCACTGACTGACTCACTGACTGACTCACTGACTGACTGACTGAGAATCAACGTGTAGCCCAAACGGTAAAAGATAGAAAGCTGAAATTTGCACACAACATAGATGAGATAATTTCATCGTGCAATAAGACGGCGTTTTGCGAAATTCGACCTGTAAGTGGGTCAAAATCAAGGTCAAAGGTCACAGAATTGCTCAGTATGAAAAACTTTTTTGTTTCTTAAGATATCTCAACCAAACTCTCAGATTATTTGTTTGGTACTGTCTCTTACATTCTGACCAAATTTGGTCAAGGTCGGGGGACTATATCATATAGCTGCCATAGGAACAATCGGATGAAAATAACCTTTAGTATGAAAAACTTTTTTGTTTCTTAAGATATCTCAACCAAACTCACAGATTATATGTTTGGTACTGTCTCTTACATTCTGACTAAATTTGGTCAAAGTCGGGTGACTATATCATATAGCTACCATAGGAACAATCGGATGAAAATAACCTTTAGTACGAAAAACTTTTTTGTTTCTTAAGATATCTCATCCAAACTCACAGATTGTATGTTTGGGGCTGTCTCTAACATTCTGGCCAAATTTGGTCAAAGTCGGGTTACTATATCGTATAGCTGCTATAGGAACAATCTGATGCAAATTAACCTTTAGAATCAAAAACTCTGTTGTTGTATGAAATATTCTTAGAACACTCACACATTAACTCTTCTTGCTAAATTTTGAATTTTTCCTCAAATTTAGCTTTTTTCCGCCAAATTTAGCTTTTTCCCGCCAAATCTGGATTTTTCCCGCCAAATCACTAAATATTACTTTTAGCCAAAGTTCAATTGCAAGGAAGAAACATTAAAACCGCGGATAGCGGAAGTAAAATATTTCCTTTTATTTTTACAAAAAATGCTATCTATATATATAAAATTCTTTGTCCTGACTGACTCACTGACTGACTGACTCACTGACTGACTGACTGAGAATCAACGTGTAGCCCAAACGGTAAAAGATAGAAAGCTGAAATTTGCACACAACATAGATGAGATAATTTCATCGTGCAATAAGACGGCGTTTTGCGAAATTCGACCTGTAAGTGGGTCAAAATCAAGGTCAAAGGTCACAGAATTGCTCAGTATGAAAAACTTTTTTGTTTCTTAAGATATCTCAACCAAACTCTCAGATTATTTGTTTGGTACTGTCTCTTACATTCTGACCAAATTTGGTCAAGGTCGGGTGACTATATCATATAGCTGCCATAGGAACAATCGGATGAAAATAACCTTTAGTATGAAAAACTTTTTTGTTTCTTAAGATATCTCAACCAAACTCACAGATTATATGTTTGGTACTGTCTCTTACATTCTGACTAAATTTGGTCAAAGTCGGGTGACTATATCATATAGCTGCCATAGGAACAATCGGATGAAAATAACCTTTAGTACGAAAAACTTTTTTGTTTCTTAAGATATCTCATCCAAACTCACAGATTGTATGTTTGGGGCTGTCTCTAACATTCTGGCCAAATTTGGTCAAAGTCGGGTTACTATATCGTATAGCTGCTATAGGAACAATCTGATGCAAATTAACCTTTAGAATCAAAAACTCTGTTGTTGTATGAAATATTCTTAGAACACTCACACATTAACTCTTCTTGCTAAATTTTGAATTTTTCCTCAAATTTAGCTTTTTTCCGCCAAATTTAGCTTTTTCCCGCCAAATCTGGATTTTTCCCGCCAAATCACTAAATATTACTTTTAGCCAAAGTTCAATTGCAAGGAAGAAACATTAAAACCGCGGATAGCGGAAGTAAAATATTTCCTTTTATTTTTACAAAAAATGCTATATTATATAAATTTGTTGAAGCGGACTACTAAGGACCTTTTTTTCAATTTTGCGAGCGAAGCGAGAAGGGGATGGACCCCCTTATATTGTATTAATTTGTTAAACCGGACAACTAGAGAAGTTCTTTTAATTTTTTGCGAGCGAAGCGAGCTGCGGGTTGGCGAGCGAAGCGAGCAGTTTAAGTTTGTTAAGCTGGACAACAAAAGACCTTCTTTTCAATTTTGCGAGCGAAGCGAGCGGGGGTTGGCGAGCGAAGCGAGCAGGGGGCGAAGCCCCCTAGTTTACTTAATAAACATTTCTATTTAATAACTTTTTCTTAGCTTCCCAATGCAAATTACTTAAATTTTTCCACAGTGTACTTTATGCATACAAACATACAAGAAGCAGAGATTCTGTAGAGCATTCTGCGCACTCTCACCACAAATCGAAGAGAGAGCGTCGAGAATATTTTAATGCGGTAGCTCTAACATGGGAATCTGTTGCCCAGAAAGCTCTGCAGCAGCTCGAGAGTAGGACGTAGTGCCGGGGCAGGCATGGAGCAGGCATGAAGCATTTGAAGGGAACCTACATCAACAGCAAAGCGGTTGAAATTGAATTCGACGGCTTTAAACAATTTTAAGTTATTAAACCAAACGCGAAAAGTTTAATTGGAACTGTTACTCGACACTGTTTTGGGTCACTGGGGAGCGTAGACAGCAAATAGAAGTAGTATAGAGTACCACACATCCACCCACATCCCCTATTCCTTCTTTAAAGAGGACCATGATTCTGGTGCAGGCTGGCGCTAAATGTGCGCAATTGAAGGCAATTGAGCAATTTTGTATGCTCAGCCTAGAGCGTCAGGCGTCGCATTAGCATAAATACATTTATTTAATATTTAAATTAGTTTCATGGCATTTCAGCCATGCATTTATGTGCACAACAAAAAAAATAAAGAGAAGAAAGCTCTGACTGAGCCTGCCACAATCTGCAGTTATTCATCCTGGACCGCACAGGCCACATTTTCACTGATAATCCCCATTGACGCCTAAGTAATTGTCCTTGACGTGGAGCAAATGCAACCATTGTGACACAGCCAACTTGGATCTTCTGATTGCCAATTTGCTGGACTTAGTGACAAAAGCAATGCGATGTTGGATTAGCCTTAAGTAAGCCCCTAATTCAGTCATCAAATTCCTATTGACATTCAAGTTGACGGTGTTTCATTATAATTGCCATATTGCAATATTTTTTACAATATTTTAAAAAATTTCAACCATTATCACTTATTTGATATTTTTAAAAGTCATTTAATTCAGACATAGATAAGTTTCCTGTGAGAAACGGGACACTAGCACTAATTTCAACAATTCTATAAATATAAATCAATTTAACAATAAGGTTTACATTCATTAAAAAAACAAACAATTCATTCCGCAAATTATGAAAAGTTGCATCCAAAAAAGAACCTGTGTCAATTAGATTCGTTCTAAATTTAAAGTTGCAACGAGGTCAAATTAAAATCTAAAATTAGAAATAATTTTTTTCCTGCTGTGAGTATTTATCTAATGAGACACTCATGAAATTGCCTTAATGTTTATTGTTATTTTCAAATGCTAACAGATATATGACTATACTATACTATTTTTTTTACTTTACTATTAATATTTCCTTGAGCTTTTTTTTATCATTATTAAATTAAAATTATTAAATCTAAAATCCATGTAAAAATATATTAAGTATATAGAAAAAACATATTTGTATATGATTAGGAAGTACGGAAAGTTTCTGATCACATATAATCCATAAATGACTCTGATTATTTATTTTTTTTTAAATTATCATAGTTTGCGGCTGTTTAATTTCTGTGACCCAAAATATGTACTCAGTTGGAAGGTTTGAGGAGCTTTTCAACCGTTTTTACCATTTCCCTGTACGTGCTTACTATTATAAATGACAGTTTGCTGTTTGCATGAGTAAATGGGGAAGGGGTAGGCAAAAAAAAGGCCATGGAAAATTGGAGAAATTTTCGCGCATTAGCAAACGAGCTGCAAATATTACGTATACGCACGAGGATGCGAGTGAACTGGTGCGGCAGGTGCAAATGTATAAACACTTAACAGACGACTGCCCGTTTCCTGCCGTTGCCTGCTGACCCTGTCCCAGTTGTAACGGGAAGCTCAACTCAACAACTCTTGCGACAGTTTCTTTCTCAGTTATTTCTTTGGTTCCTTAGTTGTTTTTTTTTCAGTCTTCTGCTTACTCAAATACCTCGAGGCACTGAGCATATTTCCATATTAAGTATTTTTATAGCTAATGGTGCTTTTTACTTAACGTCATCACACATACACACACACACAAAGATGCCACGCCTATATAAGTACGCAAAAATAATATATACATATATGTACATACTATGTATGTGTGTGCATACATAAAATGCAAAAATTTAATATTTTTATGTTGTTTTTATAACAATTTTATTCTCTGCTGAAATTGTTGCTGCTGCTGCCGCTGCTGCCGCTGCCGTTGGTGTTTTTCCTTATTTCACAGTGTTGACGATTTCCAGTCAGCCAGTCACTGGCTTCCTGTGCCTCCTGTGCCACCTGTTATCTATTGATTTTCGAAACTCTGAATTGCCTGGATGCCTGACAAAAAGTCGAATCAAACTAAATAATATGGCGAAGATTCAATACACTTTCCTTATCAAATTATCTCAACCGAACGATATCATTATGTCATACAATTTTAACTTTTTCAAGCAGCTCGCTTTATATTTTTTACGTATTTTATAAGAAGTCTGGTATAACCTGTTGAAGGGCATCGCAAAACTTCTGTTGCGTCAAGTATCGATATCCATGGGACATGAGGGAATCGTAGATATTCACAATTAGGATACATATACGCCAACTGCTCCATTCAGGAGCTCTTTACTTTTGGCGTAGTTGACAGTTGAACAAATTTTTAGATGCTGGCATTGCCATCCCAGTTTACACACTCTGTTGGGCAACTTGTATCGTACGTACAACGCTGCGTATACTCGACGATTGTCTATGCAGTGGGTTAAAATGGAGAACAACAGGGACTGGGATGGATACTGAAAGAGGAACTGTGGGATAGAAATGGTTATTGTTATGTTGTTGTTTAGCTTCTGCTTCCACACAGGATGCACAGGATGTTCGTGCAGCTGCTTTTGAGAGCCAACCAATTTGGCCTGTGTGACATTAGGCAAAGTGTTGTTCGGGTATCTTTTAGGTGCTTTTTTTTGTTGTTTTTGTTTTCGCTTTCTTCGACCTTCGTGCTTTAGTTAAAGTGCTCTCAGATTGATTCTGAAATGAGCTACAAACTGCACAGTTTAAAGTTAATTTGCTTACTTCTGTTATTTGATATACCCGCAGTCTTACATTGGTAGTTAATTGCACTATTGTGAGTAATTCGTTCCTATCGCGTTTACTTATTCCGTCCCACTATGCTACTCTTTATTTATCTTTTATTTTGCTCTCCTTCGCTGTGCACTTTCCTCTGCTCGACACGATTTTGCATATTTTTGCAATTTCCACTCTGATAAATGTTGAGTTGTTATTTTTGGCGTTGCTGTGGCTTCCGATGCCAAATTGCCAAATTGATTTAACGACTTAAATCGGTTCAGCTTAAATTATTTAATTGCGTAAATGTTTCTCCAACCTCTTGATTTTCTTATTTTACCCAATAACCACTAAAAGCGGAGGTGAGGCATGGAATATATAACCCTGAACATATAAATTATTTAACCTTATCATTTTGACTCTATAATAAACTATTACATTATAAATATATTTGTTAAGTGTTGTCTCAAAAAAAAAATGTTTTCCTTAAATAATCTAAAAAATATCAGATAATAAATAGAGAAATTACTAACAATTTAAAATGGGATATTTTCTTGTCTTGCACACTCCACTCCTGTTTGCTCACTTGTTTTCCACTGCTGCCTTTTAATTGAATTAAATTATTCAGTAGTTGCTCTCTGTGCGCTGCGCTCTCTTTTATTTTTTTTATATTTTTTTTCTATTTTGAGTAGAAATTAATCCGTTGCCATGTAAGCTGTAAAAAAAATAAAGAATTCCAAAGCCTGAATGGTAGGGAGACTTAAGCGGTCGGATATTGGGCAAATGTTAATGACTTATTTAACTAACGATTATGTAATTAGCAAGTTAAGTGATAATCTTTGTTTTTGCACAAATTAATTAAATGACAACCAATTAAAATTAGCCATAAGCCGGAAAATGTCACGCATTGCCAGATTGCGAGAGTTCAAATGAGCCGCAAAAAGGCAGACGCCTGTCAACTCACAGTTTAAACTGCCAGCCCGTTTCTTGACCCAACATATCGCTACATACTCGTGCATTAACTCATATATTGTACTTTGAGCATGTGTGTGTGCTGGGAGTGTGACTGTGGTGTAATTATCACGTTTTCCGACGGGAAACAGTCGAACAGTAAAGCTGCTTAGCTGAGCGCCGGAACTGATGCTCGTGCCTATCCATCGTTGAAAATACTTTAAATTTGATATTGACAATACTCACTTCGAGTTGAATTGATGGGGTATACTGTGTAGAGGTATGCTGTTAATTACATACAATTACACACTTTATATTTAGACTTAGTTCCGTCTGTTTTGTAGGAATTTTTTAAACATTGATAGGGTATTTGGAAAACTCAACCCTGTCGACTGTCGACTGGTTATCATCATAACGTTTTACGACATTTTGCGTTCTCTGTCAACTGGCAAAGTTATCACAGACCCACAGCCAACGTATTGAAAGTTTTTCTACCATACTTTTCAGTCGTACGAGTATGTATGCAAATATGTATACATAGTACCATTCCACACAGTGTGAGTTTTTCATGACTTTGTTCTGTTGCTGCTGTGCGTTTTCCCAGTTGCCTGTTCTGTTCTGTTTTGTTGTCTTAGGTGGCTCGGTTAATTTACATTTTCCTGGTAATTAAAATGTGTTCCTCCGGCAATCCCCTTTACCCTTCGCTTGCCCCTTTGCTGTCATAACGAGCGAGACCCAGACCATGCCCTACCCGACTAAGGAAAACTCGTTTACATAATTATGTGTGGCTATTTGCGCGTGTGAGCAAAGATTTGCACCACACTTGCAAACACAGCCACCATTTTTGGGCCATAAATTGAATCTTTTTTTGACTGTGTTCTTTACTTTTCCTCTCCCTCTTCCATTCATTGTTTGCTGTTGATGTTCTTCAGGTTTCTCCTCTTCATTGGCAGCAACAATTGTCAGTTAATTTGAATAACACACTAATGCACAAGTATAAAAAAAATGGAAATGTTGGCTTTGCGGTTGACTTATTTGAATATGCTTTGAATTTCAAGTGTGCTTTCTTCTTCTTGTTTTATTTATTCCTCCATACGAAAGTTTTTCAATAAATATGATATTTTATGGAGTCATTTCAAGTTAAATTTACGATATTTGTATGGGAATACTTTTGACATGTTTACAACAAAATGAATCAAGTATGAAATTTCTAAATTTTTGCATCGCACATACATATTTAGTTATCAGTTTAATAATGTTTTTTTTTTCTTAAAAAAAAAAGTAAATTTTTAATTTAAATTAGTTTTTCTTTAAGAATTTATATAAAAGAGGATTTTTAGAAGACATTGTTTTAATAAAGTTCATAGTTAAAAATTGCGTAGAATACGTAGAATGGCTTCAACATTCTGTATTAAATTTTATTTTGATGTATTATTTAACAGTCTAAAAACAATATTTTTGATGCTGACATTTACTAATTATTTGAATTTAAATGAACTTGTGTATTTATGTCATATGAAGATTTGCATATTTATTGCACTGATGCTTTGTTAACATTATTTAAAGATGCTACAAATTTCTGTTGATATTTTGCTTATACCCTGTACATAGTTAAAATTGCGTAAAATGGATTCAGCATTCAGTATTGAGCAAATTCTAATATAATATGTTATATGATTTATCTCGCCCTTGTTTACCATCAATGCTCTTGGTTAGTATCAATGGTAGAATTAGACTCTGTGTTTCTGAGCAAAAAAATTAGTAGCAATTACAGGTGATATTATAGTCAAGCAGTTTGAACTGCAGTTTTCTCACCTGTTTTAATTTATTTGTCTGTTGTTCTTTCTGTTGTTGATTTAATGATTTATGACGCAAATGAATATTGATAAATGACTGAAATATAAGAAACAACTATGATGATTACTTATTTAATTAAAATTGCATTTTCTGTTCAAATTTGACCTCTTTGCCTGAATGTTTTAATAATATGAATTAAAACCTCTTACCAGAATTTACAGTGTACAATAAAACTCGTCGTCATTCGACCATTTACAATTCGTATCTCGGCTATTGGCAATGCTTTTATTTAGAACTGGGCTCATTAAATCGTATTGAGATTTGTTTCAACTCAACGATCGACTGAACACTTTGTTCCTCGCTCGATTATCCTGACGCGCCCGAGTTGCCGTCCTTTCTTGTGAATCATTTCTCAGCCTGCTCCAAAAATATACCAGAAACTTTAGCTTCTTTAGAAAACCCAAACGATTCCTTTGAGTGCAATTAGGAAATACTTGAGCCATTTATATATTCATAGCACTGAAGATGAAATCATTTCAAGGAAAAAAACATATTTTTGGCAAGGCAAAACAAATATTTCACCAGAATTAATCACGGGCATTAATTACAAACTGGCTGCGTGGCAGAAATATCATTTTATTTAATGTACGCATTAAATTCATCGGATTACGTTTCACAGGCCAACAAAAAAATAAGAAATATAATAAGAATTTATGACGTTTTCTTTAGTTGAATATTTAAAAATTAGACAAGAATTCAAATATAGTTTAAAGAGCTTAACTGAACTGGAGAATTCAGCTTTAATCCTCAGGCCGTAAATATATTGATAATAAATTATTGCTTCATTTCAATGCAAAAACTTTTCGCATTGCACAACATCACAATACAAATTAGACAGCCAATTAAATTAAAAGGGCCTCAAGCCCAGGCGGACATGGCCAACAAATTGACTACAACTCAGATTTCCAACTTGAAGTATATCCTGTGTGAAAAGCTTGAATATAATAAGTATTTAGTCATCTCATCAAGCATAATAGACTCTTTAGCATCTTTTGTGTAGGGCATGTAAAAGAAACAGAAACAAATGTTAAAGTTTGCTTGGCCATTAAAGAAAGAGGACCAATGGCAGCTTTGTTGAAGTCGAGTTGGACAAATAGAAATTTAATTATAGCCAAGAAAAACATCAAACGTCAAGTTAAAGAAGCAGAAATACCCTTGCTATTATAGTCATTTAAAATTTCGAGGACAAACAGTTGTTGCAAATCTGAGAGTTTATTTAAATAAGAAACAGTCATAATCTGAGCACAATTAATTAAGGGGAAATAAAATATTAAAATTATGTAATAAAGTTGTCCTCTCAATTAAAATACCCTGTGGCAGAGAATAATAAGCGCCTTAAGGACAGAGACCAAACTCAATTGGACAGCCAATTGAAGTGTAGAGCCGACAAATACAAACACAAAGCTGCAGGTGTGTGTGTGTGTGTCTGTGTATTATTGTGTTTGTGTGTTTGTATGACTGAAGCATTTTATTTAACTTGTTGGAGAGTGCCTGAAGGAGGCAAACTTCGGCATTTTTTCATTTCGTTATTAGGCTCCCTTCCTTTTTTTCTCAGGCTAATGAATAATAAAATATTTTATTGAGTATATTAGGAATTATTAAGCGAAACGTATTAAAAACCATTGGGACGGAAAAAGTTTTTGTGCAAAAGTTTTTGTTGCAATCGCACAACTTGAAAGATTTTCATTTGCCTGGAAAAATGTGCGAATATTTTCCACTCAACGGAAAGCTAATTTTAAATTCAGGGCACAAACAAAAATGCGTGAGTCTCAAACAAAGCTGTCACGTGTCAGATGCACACAAACATACACACACATATATATATATGTATATGATCTATGTATGTATATAATATGAGAGTACACACATAAGTTGGGCTGAAAGCATCAAAAGGTGCTAGGCCAGGCACTTTTGTACATGTATTTCACAGTCAAAAAAGGGCTGTGAGTCCGTGTACCAGGTATTTCAGTTACCTGTGAAATGTGTTAACGCCAAATGCATGTGGAGGTCTTTGATGCCTGCCAAAAGTTGGCGCAAAGCCTTTTGAGTAGTATTCAGCCACACAAACACATGCACACTCATAGACACACACACATGCAGGTAATCACTTTCCTATTCACTTGATTGGCAACTGAAAAAGTCATGCCCAACGGAGTGATGGGCTTATCAACCAAGTCAAAGCACAAGAGGCAACCTTTTTGCTAGGCCAACTTACCTATTCGCCATCACACACACACACACACACACACACAGATGTGGAATAACAATTTTTCGTTATACTTATTTTATGGATCAAATTGAAAGTCGACCCAAGTGGCGAGCACACAATGAAAATAGAAAGTATGAAAAGCAATTCAAAATTTATTTGTTTTCATAAATGAAATGAAATTGAAAATGATTTCAGTTTGACTTGCGCTTGGACTTTTATTCTATTAACAATTTATAGCTAATTGGTGACAAAATTATGTGGAGAATATATATAAGATGTATAGTGCGTTATGGCCAGAAAGTAGGAGAATCGAATGTTTATTTTAGCCCTTTTCGTCTGTTTTATATTTTAACTTTTAACGGGGGGTATTACTTGCATTGCACATAATACACATTTCTAAAAAATTAAATAATATTTAATGTCCAAAAAATTAAAAAATATTTTTACATAAATATTAAAGAGAATAAAAACCCTTTCCGGTGGTTTTCAAATTCAACTGCAAAATTGGGATATGGCTTGCATTGTGTCTCATATTTTACACCATCATATACAATTATTAAAAAATTTGTACTTGTTGTCTTGTTTGTAGTGGAAATTGGCTACCAGCCCCTTTCCGGCTGCTTTCAACATCATTTTTGGTATTGGGCTATAACTTGATTCGTGTAATTTTATTCCCAAAACACACACACACAGGCATATCACACAAACACTTTCTCACTTGCTAGTTGCATTCTGTTTCTAATGAAGTTTGTCAGCAACTGAAAATCTAATAACAGACGACAAACAAACACAATAACAGTTTGTTGTTCTTTTGTGTATTGATATTGTCACGTTGTGTATATGTGGAACAGAGTTTTAATTTGTGTGTGGCACTGCATATTAAATAGGTTGCCACTAGACACATCAGCACCACGCCCATTCCCGCCCCCCACAGCCACAGTTGCCAGCCCACAATTCGCGGTGTCTGATAGAATTGAGAGGGCGGAACGTGAGATGCTTCCCCATTCGATCAGCGAATGTATCGAAAATTGGCTTTCAATTGGTAAAATGGACTGCGTCCATGTATGTGCGAGTGTATGTGTGTGTGTATGTGTGTGTGTGGTATAACTGATTAAGTCGTCAGGGCTCATAAAAAAAACATTAAATGGAAATTAGTTGTTATTGTGGGCACACGCCGGTTAACCTGCCAGAACATTTTCCCCTTGGGGCAATGGGGCAAGCACAAATTGACCTCCTTTATTTGGTACTAATTGACACCACCTACCTTATGGGAATACCGATAGATTGATAAGTAAATGGAAAACGGCTTGTCAACTTCACTGATGATATCATAGACCGATAAACAGTTACATAACTATAAATATGGACTGACTAACTAAATATATACACCTGTTAAAATAATTATAAGAAAGCTTATAATTTAATTCATGTCTAGGGAAAAAAACTTAATATTCAAGAATATTTATTTTATTCCAGTGAAATGATCCCCCTAAATTTCCTACACATGTAAAATAATGCAATAAAGTCATTGTTGCTTCTCAATTTTTTGTGATTAGAATGTTTTAAGTTTCCCAAAAAAATAAGTTAATTTTATTTGTATAATTATTATTTAGCTATCATTTGGAGTCGTTTCCTCATGATAAGCATTGTGCTTTACATTCTTCTTCGTCTTCGAACAAATTTTTCGTAGCTTTGCAGCCGCCATAAATGAAAGATTCGCATTGTCGAGTCTCTTTTATAAATCGCCACATAGGAAATAAAGCCCTACACGGTCCAGTCTCACTTGGCTTGTCATCGCATTTCTCTAAGAATTTTCAGGCTGAAATATAGTAGATAGGTAATAAAATATCTAGCCTGCACTTACTTTTATTATAGGCATCGCTGCTTATCAGAAATATCAAAAGAATACAACACAGTGGTAAAATACCAAACTGCATGTTGATGAGTTTTGAATAGTTTTTAAAACAAAAGCAAATTTAATTCAAACTAATTTTTTCGCCTACTGGGACTAAATAAAAATTTCACATAAGTTCCGTGACTTTTATTTGGAAGAAAAACTCTTACTACTCCTTACTCTTATGTATTTTACCCTTTAAAATTTATTTCATATGAATGCTTCATACTCCGACGATTGCCCGACGGTTTGCTTAACTAATAACACAGAAGATAATATCGTTCATTTAAATGAAAGCACAGCACAATAAAATAGTATAAGTGAATTTCTAAGTGCCTTTAGGAAATAAAATTAAATGACATATAGTGAAAAAAATTGCCAAATAAAAGCTATTCGGGGGTCTCAGAAGCGTTGGCTGTCGGGCGATAGATTTAAGCACATTTCAATTGTCATTTAAAATGCCATCAACTACATGGATACATACAAAAAAATCACATGCCTACACTTTTTAAATGTAACTGTGTGTGTGTGTGTGGGTGGGTGTATGAGAGGGTGGATGAGCTGATTATATTGCGAGTAAAGGCCAAAGCAGAAATCCCCAGAAATTAAACCGCAAACACTCGACACTGCACCACAAAAGCCACACACCAATATTTTTCTACATACGAGTACACTCACACACAGCCACACACACATACACACAGCAGGAAAAAAACTAGCTGTTGTGATATTTATCGATTCGCTTTTATTCGCTCGCATCGAAAACTGTTTTTAATGCTCGAAATCCATTTGGCCATATCACAAACGACTTTTTGTTGGGTACACCCACTGCGTATACGCAATTTTATAGCGTATGTTCATTAAGCTGCTCTTCCATTGTGTGAGTATGTGTGTCATGGCACCGGCAACTGTGTAACAACGTCAACATATTCGCTTATTGTACATTTTTGTATTCCTTTGACATTTTCTTAAGTATTTTCTAACAAAAAATACAGCTAAGGAAAATAATGAGATTTATTTCCTAAAAAATATACTTACATATATACTCTTTAAATATTTATTCCTTGGAAAATTATTTAAAAAAATTTACTTTAAAATTAAAATTAAGTTACTAAACAACAAATTCAATCTGCAACCCATTATCCAGTAAATTTGTTATAAAAAAGCTGCTGTAATCGAGAATCTGAATATTTTGAGCCACAACTGATTATTATTTATGCTAAAGTAGTCCATTAATGGGTGGTGAATTATTGAAAAAGGCTTTTAGTCATGCAGTTTGACAGGGACTTCAAATGCGGTTCACATTCGTATATTTATTATACCCGTTACTTAAAAATAAGTAAAAGGGGATATTGTATTCGTTGCAATGTATGTAACAGGGAGAAGGAAGAAACTCCGACCTTATAAAGTACATATATTCTTGATCAGCATCAACAGCCGAGTCGATATAGCCATGTCCGTCTGTCCGTCTGTGTGAGCGCCTAGATCTCAGAGACTATAAGAGCTATAAGCCCCACGCAGATCAAGTTTGTTTCAAAACTTTGCCACGCCCCTTTCCGCCTTCGCAAATTGCGAAAAACCACCATTCGCACAGTTCTTAAGATATTACGTTTTTTTTTGTAGTTTTCGTAAACTAATGTTAAAAACTATCATCCTACTAAATTGCAACAAGATGGGACAAATAGAACAATGGTAATGTATGATTGAAATTTGTATGCAATGTAACTGCCTAAAAGCATGCAATAAAAATATTTTCAATTAGTTAAATAAGTAACGGGTATCCTATAGTCGGGAGCTCGACTATAGCCTTTCCCACTTGTTTTTTTGTTTATTTTTGGCGGCTTCCGTTGCTAAGCTCATAAATACGCGACGCATTGGTTTTCAATTCGAACATGTGTTTGGGCCTAGTAGGTAAGCCATCAGTATACGTACTGTATTGCCTGTTCCTGTTCCATGTTTGTCAATAAGCCACTGATACTTTAATATATGCACCGCTGGGTGTCGGTTTAAGTTGGCTCACTTCAGGATTTGTATGGGACCCATTAACCGGTGTGTGTCTGGGTGTATGTGTATGTGTGTGTGTGTTTGTGAGTGGTTTGGCTTTATGAAAACGGGTATATAGCACATACACACATCATTGGCTGTGGTATAAAGCCACTCGTCGCTTGTGGATTTATATTCATTTGAATATTATTGAAACAAAGCGAAACTGAATGTGTGACTTTATACTATAATAAATCCATTTTATTAGACTAGTACTTCACAAATCATCTTTGACGAGTACACTTAATATCTACTGCAATCCTACACATTTCGAATTTCTGGATTTTCTTCAACATTGATCTCTATACCAAACGTTTGTCAAGTACAAATTTGCTTTGCTTTGCAATGGCAACCCCTATCAAAGAGCCATTCAATCGATGTTAATTCGTTCTAAAACACATTGCGATGCAAAATCAAATCTATTTACAATGTAATTAATGAGTATTGGGTAAAGTGCCAACAGTCGATGCCTCAATAAACAACATGAGGGCTCTCAAATGGCAGTCAGTGCGTTGTTGAATAAATAAGCCACGACCACGCCCATAACACATATGCATGTATGTACAGCAAACACACACATAGACAGATTCGTATGCATATATGGGTTATCGGTAAGCCAAAACCCTAATACAAAGCAAATATTTATATTTGACATTTTAGACACAGATGCGTTATACGATACGAGCCGTAATATATGAGAAACTCCTCTGGGAGGAATAAAGAACTCGTACATTTGTCACCATTTGGTTAGGTTAGGTCTGGCATCAAATCGAAAATGAAAATGGTAATGAGCCCGACAGAAATCGTATTATTCGTATGAACATCATCATCATCGGGATTGAGCACATACCATATGGTTGTGTATTTTCATACGTATTTACATACGCATCCACATGGTGCAGAGAGTCATGATAAATTTATGTATTGAATTTCAGCAACAATTGTCAGTTGTGGTCGGGAATACATATACATATGAATAATCGTCGTCCTGGTTGCCTGGTTGTCAACAATTCTACGCATTTCATGTCATGCTAATTACATATATGGTCGTGATCTCATTATCGACGAAACCTCATTTGCTTTCCAACATCAGTTGCTTTAATCAAATCAAATTTTCTTAAAAACCAATGAACTATAATAATAAGTATGTTAGAAATCTGTGTCAAGAAAGAAAAAAGGTTTTGATATAAAAGGTATACATTTCTATAATTTATAAAAATCATAGGAGTAATAAACAATATTAAGTAATACCGCATTGACTATTAAAATTATAATAATTGAAAAATTATGAAACTTTAATACGAAATAAAACGATATTATTAAAGATATTTAAATTATTGTAATACAAACTTATAAAAAGTTCTACGATATCCTTTGAATATGAGTCTGTGTCCATATAAAATGCATTACACTATTTGTGTTGTCATTTCTGTCATCAGGTGGCAGAAAATTTTAATCGTAGTGAGCTTTCTGAGTAGAACGGGTAAATAGTCCACAGTTTTCGGAACTAAATGACAATCGCAAACTGTCCAACATTACAACATTCACATCTATCAGCGCCATTCGGGTAGAAATAGAAAATTACGAAGATACAATTTCTGATAATTGATAAAGAGTCAATAAAAGAAAATATTAAAGCAATAAATGATGAAAGTGGCATAAAATCAATTCTTGTGAAAGATTATTTAAAATAAGTCATGTCTTATGCCAAAACCAAACCGCAAATGTTACAAATAACTCAGCAACAAGCAGTTAACATTCAAATACCAGCAGCCTTAACTTTTCAGCCTGTCAAAGCTGAAACTCTCAAGTTTTTAGCCAATGGCGGTAAATTTTTGCTTTATAAACGAAATCAAGACAAAAGTTTTGATAACCGCGCACAACTTTCTCAACTTTATGCCGCAGAAACCACAAGAACAACAAAAACAACAACAACAACAACGGAAAGTAAGTGTAATGACAGCAGCAATCGATACGCATTAACTTGAAAAAGCTGTGTTTTAATCATCATCAAGAAGTAATGGATATTGATGTTACAACAAAATCACTTTCGAGAGTGCACTCATTATGAAGCAGGTGCATGGATAATAAAGTCATCCAAAGTTGAATGATCCCAGTTAAATAGCTGTCTGAAAACTGATAAAAGTTAATATCTTAATAATGAAAACTTTCAATGATAACTTTTAAGAATGTAGTGACGTTATCAGAAATTTATTGAGTCGGGGTTTCCCCATCTTTTTTTTTCAAATAGAAAAAATTCATTTGACTTCGTATTGTACAATGATCTTAGCCACTTTTTTTCAATCATGCAAGAAAAAACTTGTTTATCACGTTTAGGACATGCAAGTAAAGATATAAATTTGGCGTCCATGATAAACCCGATGTTAATCTATTGGATTTCAGATACAAAGTTTCTTACACTTTATTATTTGCACAATTTATTCATATTTATGCATAGATTCAATTTTAAGCTTGAGTACCAGTTTTATTTATTTAACTCAAGCTAATTTCGCATTTGCTTAGCAAATCAAAGATTACGTTTTAGAGATATATTCTTAAATCTATTATAAATTAGCCTTTTCTTTTGGTACACGTCATCTTACTTAAAAGTAAATGAAGCATTACAAAAGATGCGATTAGATATAAAATGATAAGAGGCGTTCTACATATAAATGCAAAATTAATTTTTCTGCTCATCTTAGTCGCAAATGTAGCGTTAAGTTTAATAATTGTCATTTAAATGCTGTTGAATGCTGTGATAATTGTGTAGTATAAAAATATTTAATTATTTAAAACAGTTGCAATCATTATGATGGCAAAGCCAAAAAGGTCTCATAAGGTGGAGGATGAAAGGTGAATAACAAAGTGTTATATGAAGAAACTATAATTAAAATAAAATATTTAAATTATAACAAACAAAAATTTGTATAACAATTATAGCCAAAAGAACTATTTACCAATATTTATGCAAAGTGAGAATATCAATCAAAATCTCATTGAATCAAATGATGAGGCAGTCTCCAACTTTCGACGCGCCTTGCCACAGATCTTAGCTGTAAACATTCAGAACTTGTTGCAGTTCGGTAAATATCTACATAATCTAAATTCTAATATATTTCACTTTATAAACTGCACGTTATAATATTCAGGATATGGCATGACGCAGGGATTTCCCACAATTGCAATTCCCGCCATACAAAGCAGTGCAGAAAGCAGTTCAATAACTTTAAACAAGGAGCAAATATCATGGCTTAGTAAGTTATCCTTTTTCTAGAAATTGACTTTGATAAGCGTATTTGTAGCTCTAATATATCTTCTATCTTTAAGGTTCCATAAATTTAATTTGTATGCCGCTGGGATGTCTATTCTCTGGCATGTTTGCTCAGTATCTGGGAAAACGCCGAGCCATGCAGGTGCGACTCTTAATCGAATTATTTCAATATTAAAATTCAAAATATTTTCCATTTTTTTAGTTGATCAATCTTCCAATGCTGGCTGCCTGGCTGCTTTTCCACTATGCCACCTGCACGGAGCACATGTATCTGGCATTATGTTTCGTTGGCATTGGCGGCGGGTTGATGGAAGCAGCGGTTAGTGCACTAATGAGAAAGTATTTGAGAATGTCCACTAATTGATTTCTCTTTAGGTAATAACATATGTGGCTGAAATCACGGATCCCAAGTATAGGGGAATGTTCTCGGCCTTGGCCACCACATGTGTCAGCTTGGGAGTTTTCACGCAGTTCCTGCTCGGCTCCTTGATGCACTGGAGGACCGTGGCAATAGTGAGCACGGTGATACCCTTGTTTTCCATAGCCATGTTGTGCTTTGTGCCCGAGAGTCCCGTTTGGCTAATAAGGGAGCGACGTTTCTTGGATGCGGTCAAAGCGTTGCAATGGCTGCGTGGTTGGGTCTCAGAGAAAACAGTCGAGACGGAGTTCAAGCAACTGTACGACGAGCTAATTACTCAGAAATCAGCAAGGAAAACTGTGGAAGATCAAGTTTCCAGTTCACTTGGGCACTCGCTAAAGAAGAAGCTGCACATGTGGCATAAACGCAGTTTTATTGCGCCATTTCTGCTGGTCCTTTTAACATTCTTCATATGCCACTTTTCCGGTAAGACGCCGATCAGATCCTATGCGGTGCTGATCTTTGCAACGCTCAAGGCTCCCATGGATAAAAATAATGCGACAATACTGTTGGGCATCTCAGAGCTGCTGGCCACCATATTCGGAGCAGTCTTCATCCATTCGACTGGCAAAAGGCCTTTAGTATTCACATCCATGTTGGGCACGGGCGCTTGCATCTTTGGCATTGCAATCTATACTCACTCTCTCGATATAAATGAATTGACTGGGATTGAAACAGTCAATGCCTCGACTACTATACTGAATAATACTATACTTCATAATGGAATGTCATCTGAATTGTCACCTGTAAATGTACATAGCTACCTGGAATGGATTCCTCTGCTACTTGTTCTGTTCGCCGCCTTCTTTGCCAATCTGGGAATACGCATGATACCTTGGGTATTGATTGGTGAGGTGTTTCCGGCTGAAATACGCAGCAGCGCCTCGGGATTTGCTGGCTGCATGGGTTACTTATTCGGTTTCCTGGCCAACAAGATGTTTCTCTTAATGATCAGCGTACTGACGTTGTCCGGAACATTCGCCTTCTATGCCAGCGTCTCATTTGTTGGTATTATTATTCTATATTTTATTATGCCGGAGACAGAGGGTTGCACCCTTGGAGTAAGTAATCCAATTATCCATCTAATTTAATGCAACTAAAATGTTTTATTTCTTAGGAAATCGAAGCACACTTTTCGAAAAAGTCGGACGTTAATCTGCTGCGAAAAACAAAACACGAACATTCACGGAATGAAGATACTAAAGTCATAGATATCGAAGAAAATCTATGAATTTTTTAAGAAATATTTAAATACAAATTAAGCTAAAGTTATATTTAAATTCTGCTGCTTCTTTCGATTTCTCGTGGTAGTGACAAATGTGTTTACCACTTTGATTTGCTGATTGATTCTGGAACAAGTTGGACATTTGATTATTTTGACGCTGAGCATTGAAGCATGCAAGAAACCTAATCAGAAATCAATTGGAAGCTTAACTAAAGTGAAACTCAATCAATCAATTCTGAGTTGCAGTCTGTTTGCCTGCGACAAGCTCAAGTTCGATGGACCCAGTAAAAGGCAAACGTCGCAAATACTTTCACAAAAGTAAACAATAAATATTTCGTATACGACATGGTGCACAACTTGGAAAATGGTTGCGATAAACGAGACTCGATTACCATTTGCCTAATTGCTGTCATAAAATCAATCAGTGCTGAGACAGTTGTTTGTGGTCTGGAAAATCTCAGCAAAATCTTTTGAACTCATTCATTAAATGTAACAGAGACGAATCAACTGCTTTATTAATGACTCTAATATCTTTATTACAAACAATATTTTCAAAGATTTTTAAATTATTTAATATAATAATACGATCTATGCCAAGTGCAAAGTTCTCTGTTATCCATTCTTGGCAGTTTGCCAGTTTCAACAAGATTGAAGCTGAGTCTGTGCTCATGCAAAATGCATTACGCAAATTGTCTTGTCATTTCCGTCACCAGGTGCCAGGTACAAAAATTCAAGCAAATTGCACTCATGGCGACCATTCTAAGTAGACTGGGTGAATTGTCCACAGTTTTCAAGCCAAATGGCAATCGCAAACTGTCCACATTTAGAACATTCACATCTATCAGCGCCATTCTGGCAGAAATTTGGCATGGCAAAGTGAGTGTTGTCTGTGCCAGAGTTTCTAAACTATCAGAATTTCCATACACCCCCGATGTCCACCCATTTCATGATAGAGTTTCAATTGTTCCCTCGCCAACATTGACATGAAAAGGCGCATTCAAAACTTGTTGAAATACAAGCACCATTTTTGTTCCCATATGTTGACATTTCAAACTTTGGTTGTGGATGAAATTATAGCCTCTTTCATCTCACTGTGAGGCATGTGTTAACTAAAGCCAGATATTTTTAAATAAACAGCATCTCACCAATACTCACACACCAGCCGGAAGAAATATCAGGGATCGCAAATGTGAGTTATGAGAAACAGGATATACTTTTATTTCCCATTTTAATTTAGAAATCATACTAAAAGTCTTGTTTTGAGGGAACAACGATATGTCCCTATTTTTCGCATTTTAAAGTTAAAACACGATCAAATTAATTTTTCTGCGTTTATTGCCGGCTGTTCTACGATAAGAATGATTTGAATGTTTTATACAGAACATATGTGTGACAAAATGAGTATAACATTGTCTTAACATTGTGTTAATTAGTTAGGAATTATGAGACACAATGGCAATTAATATAAATTGCAAAATATTTACAAGTCAATGGCATCAAGTTATATGCTCTGCTCCTAACAAGTCTCATTTTCAATATTTATTATAAACATTTTAAATTAAATCAATTATAAGTACTGTTTAGAGGAGGAACGATATCCACCTTCGCACTAATTGCAAACGAAATAGTTTTGTGTTCGGTTTATTAATTATAATTAGGGTGTTCACTTGACCCTTGCAGCGTTTCAGATTGCAAGTGTGCAACTTGTCACAACAACAACTTGCACAGAAAAATTTCTTGCAACAATGCTAGACCCTCCCCTATGTATACGAAAAGTCTTTCATGTTTGCACAAAATAAAGATGTGGAAAGCTCGATAAAAAAGTCTAAATCGTATATCGATGCTCAGTATATTTGAGTATATTTGGTGTATTTTAGTGCTAAAGAAATTTATGACAGCTGATTAATGTCCGTTGAAATCAAAAGTCAAACTGAATTTGTTTGATAGAACGACATCGTCAACAAAGTCATCCATAATCTCACCAATCTTCGATTTAGCTTTGTCTAGTCAATATACTATACATCCACGAATGTTAAGAGCATGAACATTTTTGTGCAACTAGTTATTTAAAAAACAAGCTCTAGACACCTTCTATTTTCTTAATTTCACGGATGAGTTGCTTTGCTCTTTCATCACAGAGCATATTTCTAAAGCATTGAAATGGCATTTTTATCTTTATAAATCCAGCCAATCCAAGCACAATTAAACAAACTGTAAACAAAAACAGCCTACTGTGAATATGTGCAACCCGTTGCAACATTAAGCGGTGTTCACGCAGTGTGTATTGCAAACTTGCAATCTGAAACGCTGCAAGGGTCAAGTGAACACCCTAAATGTTTATTTTCGAGTTGCACGAATGTGATTTGCGTCTGCTTTAGTCGACAGATCAAACGAGAGTAAAAAAGGAGTTACCAGTTACAAAGTTAGATCACTCTCAAATTTAATGCCATGAGAGAGAGAAAGAGTGCAAGAATATGCGAGCTTTAAGAACTTTGATTACAATACAAAATAGAGCTTAATTTTGGCAAAGCAAACATTTGCGCAAGGCATTTACATTTAATCATTTTATATTTATTTGACTTTAATTAAGGGTTCTGCTCCCGACAAGTACATTTATTTTTTTATTTGATTATAAGTCATTAAAAAGTGTTATGTTTTGTTATATGTACAAAAGCTGCTACATCCACAAGTCTTACTGTTTCCTGTACAATTACTAGAAAATTCCAATTGTTCTTTTTTTATTGTTTGACTCTGATGCCAATATGTCCATCTCATAGTGCTTGAGTGCTGCCAAATACTTCAAAGTAGCCTGAAGGGCAATCAACGTTAGGCAACACCAACGAACCATAAAGCAATGCCAAAACAAGCAAACCCATTAGCCAGGCCAAAACGAAAGCTGTTCTCGGAGCTGTAGCTGCTATTGACCAAAGATTTAAGTCGAAAGTTGGACAAATAAATTTTGTATGACGCTGCCCGAGCCAAGTGAAAAGCAATTGTAACAATAATTTCAACAGGAAGCCCAAGCATTTAAAACCTAATAATATCAATTTCACTAGGACAACCTCAAAACTAACAAGGAAGACAAATGGTCACTCGCAACGCCCAGATACTTTACTTGTAAACAACGCGTTGCAACGCCCCGCTCGATGGCAAATTAAATTAAATAGTTCCACAAAAATTCACAAATCTTTTGCATGATGCCTTATTTATTGACTAGGAAGTAGGCTTCGGAATTGTGTTCAGCTGCAGGCAATTTATGGTTTCTATTGAAAATGCCAATTAAATTTTTCTTGTGATAAATGTGAATCTTATTTGACATTAACAAACTACAAATTTTTGAATTTCCTTTTTTTATTTTTAAATCAAAATGACTGCAAAACAAGCTGAATTTCAATATCTTCTAAATTCTTTGCTGTCGATAGACAATAAAGAGCGAAAACAGGCTGAAGAAACGTACAAGAATCTGTCGCAGGAGTTGAAGGTAACTAATTTACTGGATAGCATTTGCCATGGTCATCAACCGGAGGAGGTGCGACAATTGGCAGCCATCCTGTTGCGTCGTCTTTTCAAATTCGAGTTTGTGGAGTTTTATATAAAGGTATGACAACGAAATATTATTTATTTATTTATTTATTTATTTATTTATTTATTTATTTATTTATTTATTTATTTATTTATTTATTTATTTATTTATTTATTTATTTATTTATTTATTTATTTATTTATTTATTTATTTATTTATTTATTTATTTTTTATTTATTTATTTATTTATTTATTTATTTATCTATTTATTTATTTTTTATTTATTTATTTATTTATTTATTTATTTATTGTCTGGCTAAAAGCAGCCGACACAACAAATAATCTAAAAATATAACAAAGTTAAGAAAAATATATATATACTTAAATTACAAAATAAATGATTGGCCCAACATTTGTTGGGGAAAACCCAGAAAAACCCAATCAGACCAAAATAAAATTAATAAATAGTTAGTTGGTTAGACTACTTAAACAAGATAATATAGAGGCTTTAATAGTGAGCGGAGAACACTCGAAACTAATCGTACGGTACACACTATTATAATCTGCACACAGAGTACGAAGAGGTTCGTGGAATTCCCAGTTAGTGGAACAACGTTGAAGATGTAAAGGATTAAAGCTTCGAGTTACTCTAGAGGGTACGCTAAAGGTTATTTCATCCAACAAATTAGCCGAGTCCATATGACCGTGCAGTAATTTGTGGATGAACATAACTCCAAGCATAATTCTACGCTTAGTGAGAGAGGAAAGATTGAGTAGCAAAAGTCTACTACAATATGAAGGCAATTGAATATCCGAGCTCCAACTCAAGCCACGTAAAGCAAAAATTAAAAATTGTTTTTGAACCGACTCTATCCTAGCACGATAGGATTCATATTGAGCAGACCACACACATGATCCATACTCAAGAATCGGACGAACAAGGGACGTGTATAGAAGTTTAGTCCATCGCTTTATAAACCCGAGAACTCCCATTGCTTTATTGACTGCAATAGCAATATGCTTATCAAATTTCAGTCTATGATTATTAGTATTAAACAATTTACAATTAAAAAAAAACAATTAGTACTAAATTATCATAACTGTTTTTAGCTTTAGTTTTAAGTTTAATTTACATTTTAGCTTACAATTTTAATTATTCTATTGATTGAATTATAAGTTTAGTTTTTATTTTGTTTTTAAAATTAATGTATGTATTAGATTAAATATGAAATAAGTATGCTTAGAGTATCGATACTTTTTTTAGTTGCCAGTGGATTGGCAGCACCGGTTGTTGCAGCAGATTCTGATGGCCGTGCAACAGGATGTGACGCCGCAGCTGCGTCATAAAATTTGTGATATTATTGCCGAGGTGGCGCGCAATCTCATCGATGAGTGGCCTCAGATCTGTCCGTTTGTTTTGCAATGCGTCAATTCATCAATGCCACAGCTGCAGGAGTCGGCACTACGCATTTTCACAAGCGTGCCATCGATGTTTGGCAAACAGGAGATACAGTATCTGAATGTGATCAAACAGATGCTGGCCCAGAGCTTGGAGAACACTAACGTTGCTGAAGTTCGTATTCAAGCCGTTCGTGCCATTATCGCCTATATTTTGTATCACGACCAGAAAAAGGAGGCATCTGTTTGTAAACTCTTTGGCGATTTGTTGCCACGTATGCTTTTTGTCATCGGTGAATCGATTGAAGCTCGAGAGGATCAGAGCTTACTCGAACTACTCATTGATATTGTCGAGACCTGTCCGAAGCTCTTGCGTCCTCAGTTGGCATACATTTTTGAGATGTGTCTGAAAGTAATCAGCTCACAGGACTTTGAGGATTGCTGGCGCCATCTAGTGCTCGAGGTCATACTTTCATTGTCCGAGAATATCCCCGCTACGATCCGAAAGCGTGCCGACAATTATATTGGCTCATTAATTCCCCATATTCTGCTAATGATGACGGATCTGGAAGAGGACACGATCTGGGCGACCTCCGATAGCATCGATGATTTCGATCACTGTGATAATAATTTTGTTGCCCAATCCTCGCTGGATCGTTTGGCGTGTTCATTGGGTGGCAAAATCATTTTGCCGCACATCTTTTTAAGTCTGCCGAACATGTTGACCCATGAGAACTGGAAGCATCGTGTGGCCGCCCTAAATGCCATTTCGATCATTGGCGAGGGCTGTCACAAGCAAATGGAAGCCATGCTCGATCATATGATGGCCGACATACTCAGCTTTCTACACGATCCCAATCCCCGTGTCCGTCATGCCTTTTGCAATACCCTCGGACAACTGTCGACGGACTTTTCCCCGAACTTTGAGAGGAAATTCCACGCTCAGGTAAGATAAATGCGGTTGCTCTGATTGAATGATAACCGGGAACTATAAAGAATTTGTGTCTGAATTGTACAATAAAAAGTATTTTTTATTTAAAACAGAGACCAAAGATTGAATGTACTCGTATTTTTGAAAAAAATCACAAATATTTAATTAATGAAACTTCTTTAGTGGAGAATATGACTGAATAAGGAAATTTGTAGGACAAAATAAGTCAGTCTCGAAAATTTTTAGATTACTTCTTAAATGAAAAGTCTATTCAGCCTGAAAATTAAAAATAAATAAGACATTTATAAAATATAAATTTAAAATTTTTTTCGGAGTTGAATACTGTTGTTGTACCTAAATCGAAGTAATATAAAGTAAAAATGTTTTGCGATATTAACGAAATTTTAATGCAGATTAATTTAAGAGCCCAAGCCATTAAGCAAAACGATATTCCGCTTGGAATTCAAATCACTTGTGGCGAAGTACTGAAATTTTGAATTTTGATTTTTTGCCTAGTAACTTACACAGTCAAAATTTATGCGTGTACTTAATTTCAATAACGTTGTAATTTTATTTTCACATTTCGATTTTAAACTCGATCCACAGTTTGGATTTACAACACTAAAAAAAAGTTGTACAATATAATTATTATAACAGTATTCTGTGACTGAATAATATAATAAATTATATTCGCTCGATTACAGGTGATGCCCGGTCTGTTGATGTTGTTGGAAGATGAGCAAAATCCTCGTGTTCAGGCTCACGCTGGCGCTGCTCTGGTCAATTTCAGCGAGGAATGTTCCAAAGAGTTATTGACACATTATCTCGATGCAATCATGACCAAATTGGAGGCCCTGCTCAACTCCAAGTTCAAGGAACTGGTCGAAAGGGGCAACAAGTTGGTCCTGGAGCAGGTTATCACGACGATTGCCTCAGTGGCGAATAAATGCGAGGGTGAATTTATTCCCTACTACGATCATATAATGCCAGGTCTCAAGTTCATCCTTCAAAATGTCAACTCGGATAAATTGCGGCAACTGCGAGCCAGCACCATTGAGTGTGTGGGTTTGATTGGCCTGGCTGTGGGTCGGGACAAGTTCATATCAGATGCTGGTGAAATTATGGATCTGCTGTTGAAGATCCACTCCGATGGAGATCAGCCCGATAACGATCCACAGACATCTTACTTGTTTAGATCCTGGTCCCACATGTGCAAGATCTTGGGCAAACAGTTTGAGCCGTATTTGCCAATGGTGATGGGACCCGTGATGCGCTCAGCTGCAATTATGCCCGAGATAGACCAACTGGGGGAGAATGATGATGCTGATGACAATAAAGAGACCAATAGCTTGCACACCTCGGCCATGGAGGAGAAGGCAGCCGCGTGTGAAATTCTCGTTTGCTATGCCCGCGAGCTCAGGGAAGGTTTTGCCGATTACGCCGAGGAGGTGGTGCGTCTAATGGTGCCACTGCTCCAGTTTGTCTGTCACGATGGAGTCCGCTCAGCAGCTGCACAATCTTTGCCCTATTTACTCGACTGTGCCCGCATTAAGGGACCACAATACCTCGAGGGCATGTGGATATACATATTTCCCGAACTGTTCAAGGTAATCTGCACTGAATCGGAACCGGAAATGCAGTTTGAGCTACTGGATTCATTGGGCAAATGCATTGAAACTCTGGGACCCTACTGCATCAATGAGTCGACCATGAAGCAGATACTTCAAATTATTAACCATTTTATGCTGAATCATTTCGAAAGTGCCGATAAGAGATTAGCTGTCCGCGACGAGGAGGATTTCGATGATGGCGTCGAGGAGCAGCTGGCTGAAGAACACGATACCGACGACTGCATACTCTCCAAGGTGGCTGATATCATTCACGTTCTCTTTCTTACCAACAAGGCGCAATTTTCACCTGCCTTCGAACAGGTGTCACACAATTTTGTTAAGCTTCTGCATCCCAATCGTCCACAAGGCGATCGATACTGGGGTCTTTGTGTATTCAAGGATCTAATCGAATTTTTGGGTCCCTCTTGTGTCTCATATCAGCATATATTTATTCCGGCGCTTCAACAGAATGTGGTCGATAAGTCACCCGATGTTCGCCTGGCAGCTGCCGTTGGCTGTGGCGTCTTGGCCCAATACGGTGGGAATCAGTTTGCCCGGACTTGTGTCCAGTTCATTCCCCTCTTGCTGCAAGTCATTAACGATCCAAATTCACGCAAGGCGGAAAATGCAATCGCAACGGAAAATGCTATTTCAGCAATTTCCAAGATCCTCAAATACAACAATTCGGCATTGACAGATCTGAATGAGTTAATTGCCGCCTGGTTCAGCTGGCTTCCCACTTCAGAAGATCCCGAAGAAGCGGTTCACATCTATGGATATCTCTGCGATCTAATTGAGATCGATCATCCTGTCATTTTAGGAACTAATAATTGCAATCTACCTCGCATTGTGTCCCTTATAGCGGACACCTTCTGTAGCGATCTGCTAGAAGCAAAGACACCACTTGGAAACCGCATGCTGAACATCATACAGCAGATTGATTCAAATCCCCAAGTGATGCAGGCTTGTGTCCACACATTGAACCCCAATCAGCAGCAGGTTCTACGGGAAGTATACCGAGAATTTTCCACCTCGGCGTCAACTTAAACTGGGGGTAGAAATTTCGAACTTAAATTTAATTATTTTGTATGCTTAAAATTTAATTTAATTGACCACTTATTTAGTTATTTTTGTACATCAACTACATACATATATGAAAAAAAGTGCATTTGCTATTAGAAAACATAATATCTATTTATTATATTGTGATGTCTATCAAAGCCCGTGACTTATAAAATTTAAAATTGTTCATCGAAATGTTAAATATCAATATATTATATATAAAAAACAAGAGAGGATTAAAATATTGTTTGTAACAAACGAGTTATGTTAAATCAACAATTAAATAAAGAACAATTTTAATTTTCATTCTTCTTTTTTACCTCATCTCAAATTAATTAACCGTATTTTAAGCAACTTTAAATTTTTGTGTCGTCATGTCAAAATTAAGTAAGTAAATAAGTAAATCAGTAAATTAAAAAAAAAAATATGTTTAAGTAGTGTATTAAAATTAATATTAATATTGCCTACATATAATACAAAAATATGCCAATAAGGTATTTTGATTTTAAAAATGTGTGTATTTATTTTTGTACAGGATATCAGCCAGTCGAGCTATTAGCGAACCTTATCAGACAATTGATTTAATGCTTTGTTGCAGCAAATGCTTCTGTGTAAGTTGCTCTTTAAGGAACTGTGGAAAAAGGAGAGAAAATAAAAGATACTGAGCATTTGTTGCCAATTGTGATGACAATTTTATTACTCTGGTTTTTTATGACTCAAGTTTTATTTATGACTTCTGTCTTTCGACTTTGACAGTTTACAAAGATACTTTCTCTTAATTTTGTTTTCTTCAATTGTGAAATGTTTATCAAAATATATACATTTCAATGAGAGAAAACTTTTATAAATTTTACATCTTTCGCCAATGTCTGCGACAGCTAACGATTCGCTTGAAGACCTGCTACCTTTTATTCTATGTCCTATTATCCGATTCATTTATTTGGCAGTCAACTTTTGAGCTGAATTCTTTTACGACATTTAAGAGAATTTATGGCAACACCTTGTCTGCTGCAGGACGGCCCGGAAGTCAGCGAGTCGTCGCCAGCTGCAACAACGTTGGATTTGGAGGGTAACCAGATTCAAGTTGGGGAAATTGCCAAAAGTCATTAGTCTTGCGCATTGGTGCAACAGCAATGAGATTTCCTCACCTGCGTCCCCAGGCTGGCAAAAGGAAAGCAAACGAGCAATGCAATCCTGTTGACGACGATTCTAAGGGCTCATTATTTTTGCAATCCCATTATATTATACATATCTATGTGTATTCTTAAAATTTCAGTCTAAACTAGCTAAGCATCCTTTGACATCTTACCATAAATATAATTACGTTTTCATTTCCGTTCCTTCTGTAAATCGCATTTGGCAAGCAGTTGACGGGAGCACGTGGCGTATGAGTGATGCATTAAAATGAAAAGACCTACACAGTGTCTTAATCTGACAATAATATGTGTCGTACATTACAACAAAGTAAACATCTGTAAGAAATCACAGATTTGCATTAATTTAAATGCACAGAGACAGGCATAACTAATTAATTTGTCCGATTTATTGAATTGGTAACCCTTTCGACTCCAAGGTTGCCTGAGAGCAACTTTTGCTGATGATTCATACAGGCATATATGTCTTCTCAAATTGCGAGAAAAAACGCACATTTGAAGATTACTTATCAAAGGTTTTTCCAAAGTTCTTGTCGAATTTAAAAAATTCAGAATTTATAAATGCAAATGTGATCAGAAAAAATAATATTTATTGATTTTGATAAAATAAATAAATTTTGCCTAAATACTTATTAAATTTATACAAAATTCTTAAAAATAAATAAATTATTAATTTGAATTTTAATTGAGTTTATTCACAAGTTGGTAAACACTTTTCCCAAATGACGCACCTGCCTGAATTATCGAAGCATTCTGAAGCCTACAAAAGTGCAGATTACCATAGCGCAGCACACAATGGAATAACGCAGTTTCGCAGCATCCAGTTTTCCCTGGGAATTGCAGCAAAACAATTCCAAAATGTAGCTCCACAAAGTGCGACGCTGATGGGGGGCAGGTTGATCAGTAGGTAACGAGTCGCCTATTCTCAAATTCTCGCTATTCTCAAGCGAATCCTGAGAGCTCTTTTTATTGATGTGATCGCCAGGTTGCAACTCTTCCAGATAGTTAATGGTGCAAAGCTCTTGCTCCGACGATGGATCCATTTCCCGTTCTGATTCTTGCGGCAAGTTGTGAATGGAAACTGTCCAATGGGCGAATTTATCGGCTTTCTGCAACTGATTCTGGTCCGAGCCAACTGAGCTCCTGCTCCCATCATCGTTACTTACGGAATAATAATCGGTTGCTGGATCCCTGGTCGTATTATATTCGATATAATTTGTGCTCATTGCTGCCATCGGCTCGTCGCGACTTGTATACGCATCCTGCCACTGTTGTTTTGTCTCATGAATCGAATCCGTTTGCTCCGATTCATCTTCAAGACTTTCCAGCGATTCATCTTGGGACAGCACTGTATCGTTATCGTAATCGTAATCGTAATCTTCCTCATAGTGTCTCAGGTACTCCAGATGCTTGAGGTAATCGACGCCGCCTCGAAACCGCTGGGGAGTCGGCAAATTGTAACCTTGTGAGTTGCGCCAACTCGACAGCGGCATCCGACGACTTAGAATAGGCGCAGAATGATGCAACACTCTGAGCCAACTATGAAGATTCAGTTGGTCCGCATGGTTCCGAATGCTGTTCACCACGTCGTGGGCACGGAACCTGGCCCGTTCCGCAATAATGGCCACGTGAACTCGCCGCTCCAATTGTCGACGACTGAGAAATGCGATTTGACGGGCCGCAATGTGATATTTGTGGCACAAGAGGAACAGCTCATTATTCGTTAGCTGCTGCAGCTGCTCCACTGTGCTGGGCATTTCTGGCGGATGCGTATTCTGTTTGACTGGCGTTGAGAGAGTTCCTAGACTTTTTATTTTTTGTGTGTTTTTTTTGTGTCGAATATACTGAAAATTTAGATCTAACTCTTGCCGTCATTTCTCGCTTACAAACAACTTAGCTTAGGGAAAAAGCTTTCTAATAGCCAAGGAATTTATTTTCAAGAATATGATCAAAATAATTCTGACAGCTCTGACTTTATCGTAAATTGAAGACATAAATTTAAACAAATTATAGGTAAGATATGTGCCAATGTCAGCATCACTCCATCAGACTCGTCTGGGTGCCAGGACACAGGGGAGTGTCTGGTAATGAGATGGCTGACGAGTGTGCTAGAGCCGGATCAGCGCTGCCGGCTAGTTGCGCGGTGGCAGATATATGCAAGCCTATCCAGTATGCACTTTCGGAACTAACAAGAACCGAAAGGGCGACGGCAGATAGACACTGGGCAGCGATACTGGGCTGTCTTGTCTCAAAAGCACTTTGGCCAAGATACAACCCACAGCGAACTGCCGAACTCCTACACTTCAACAAGAACAGGATAAGGCTACTGACGGGGGTCTTGACAGGACATTGCCATATCGGCCGTATGGCACAGCGATATGGTGGGCCCCTATCAGGACTTCTGTCGCAGCTGTGGGGACGAAGAAGAGATGGAAAGTGTCCAACACCTTCTCTGTGACTGTCCTGCACTTCAAGGAAGGCGTAACCGATTCCTCGGAAAACCCTTCTTTGTTGATCTGGGCAGTCTCGCGAATGTGCGGCTAGAAGACCTGGCACACTTTCTAGACTCCACTGGCTGGTTTCACGGGCGGCCGTAGCCCAAAGAGACCAGCGGGCTGACAAAGAATGATTAGACGTATCCTTCCCCATATCCCATCAACCCTTCCACATCCCTTTCGATTCCTACAGTTTTATTCAGACATCGCAATGGGCCAATTGGCTTCTGGGTGCTCTCAACTTCGGTTGAGCTGTCTGGTCATCCTATCCTATCCTAAGATATGTGCCTGCAGAATAATCAAATTATGGTCAATAAAACAATTGGTCTTTAATAAATTGCGTTAATAAATCTATTAATTACTGCTTTGACACATATATTTATGATTACTTTATCGATTTAAGTCAAATTAAAATATTAATAGTTGACAGAATACTTTATGTATCTGTTTTGACTACAGAAAAAGTAGATGAAATGTCACGAATATTAATTTACCGATTTCAACATTTATAGTAACGCCAGGCCATTTCGAAGTGTCCTGTTCATCAAAAGAAATCATCCGGAAACAGTATTATATATGTATGCATGTGTCTAAATCCTATCAAGTTGGTAATTGATTCTAAAAATTTGAATTATTATTATATTATTAAAAACAATCAAACTAACAATAGCTAACAAAGAAAATGCAGACTAAAATTTAAATTTTTTTAAAATGAAAATTTTGGCTTTTGGTTTCGGAGCAAATTTATAACATCCTCTAGGGGATATTAAAATTTGATAAGGTGCATTTCAATTTTATATAAGTACATGTACAGATTTGAAAATTTTATTTGTAAACATTTAGGCTACACACACAACTACAAACAGCTTATGTATTCGATTTATTACATAAGTTTTGGCAGATCTCAAAATTGTTATTCTGATATAGGCTGCGATTTGTTTTCAAAATGTGTTAAAGTCTTAAACTTAATTAATAACACGTAATAGATAATATTGATATTATTATTTTTTTCTATTTGACGTATAACTTTTTCTGACATTTGTATAACTTTTTCTGACATTTGTTTTGAGCATTCGCAGCGCATTATTATTGTCATTTATTATTATTGTTTCTTTTTTTTTTGGTATTTGAAAATTGTTTCTTAGTTTTGATTATTTTCCGCAATTTCGGTTAATTAATGCTGACACAATTATGTAATAATTTTTAATTATACTTAAGCTATTAAGTATTTACAAAGCTCAACTTTGAACAAGAACTTTTAACTGCATTTAATTTCTGTGAAAAATTTGAGCGAACGTTTTTCTTTTAATATTCTTTAAGTCTAATTGTTCTTAAAAATGCTCTAATATTTGGTGAAGTATTTTGTAAAACAGAAACAATACGTATAATCTTTTCCTTAGATTTTTCTATTCGTAATTATGGATAATTTGTAATAACAATATTGTATATGTGTCTCTTAGGCGTTTATAACATTAGTTTTTGTTTGTTTTAATACTAAGTATGAAAATGTAATTGAAATTTGAACTTGATCAATTGAATTTTAATTATAATCAAAATTATTTACATTATGAAATATGCTAATTATTCATATTTATTACTTGCTTCTTCGAATGTCAAATCGAAGACAAGCGATTCAATAAATTCGTGACGATGTTTCGACAGCTTTAATAGCTTGCAAATTCCTTGAAATTGAAATTGCATCTTGGCCGCTTTAAGACACAAACAAAATGATGAGGAGGGCAAATAACGATTTCGAGAGACCTCAGGCTCAATCTCCAGTCACCACTTGGATCTCATCGTCGTCGTTCTTGTGCTCATCCTCCATCACTCATCGTTTGCGATTATAGGCGCCAAGCGAAGACTGCCTTCATTCTTTCATTTCGTGAGCATTCGCGCCCAGCTCGAGCAGCTCATGTGGCTCAGCATTTAGCTAATTTAAAATATAATTAAATATTATAATAATTGAAAAGAATTATTATAAAGGCTTGTGACATACCCGATCTACGCTTGCCAAATCGTTCTTCGATAGATGATTAACCAAAATAGTGCCGAGAGCATCGCACATGACGTTGATGGTGGTACGGAATCGATCCCTGAAAGAAATAACAAGGTTAAACAAGGATCATTCTGCAGCGGAAAATATCAAGTATTCCGCACTTAAAACACCACTTTTCGAACTTGAGTTCTCACTAAGATTAAAATTACTAAAATCAAGTATTTCGATTTATTTAATTTTAAGTATAAATTTAAAGTATTTTACTATTTTCACAGTACCATTTTCTTTAAAACGTACTTGATTTAAGTACATTTCAGAGTTGAATCAAATGCTTTTAATTCTGGAACTGTGTACAAAATTATATTACATAAATAAAAATATGAACATGGCCACAAGCCACACCTCACACTGCCTAAAAAATTATTAAAATCATAAGCGTGTGTGTTAAGAAGCTATCAGTTAGTGTGAAATTAAGTGAAGACTGACTACAGAAATTATTCTGTCAAATATAGTCTTAAGGTTTCAGTGCAAACTGATCCTTGGAGAAGACAAGCAAAAACTATTTGGGAATTCTAAGCAAGTGAACGCTAAAAAGATGCGAGAATTGAAGAACTTGATTTAACATTTTACGAACTTGATTTGCGAGTCGAACCTGACTCCCGAACTTCATTTCTAGTAATTAGATTTTTACTTAATTTATAAAATTTATATTAAAATTTTTAGTACTTGGTTAAAGAATTTGTATGTTCACTTTGCAGTAATTCGCACTTATATCAAGTAAAAATTTTAAGTTTCTTTTTTGATTTTAGTAGTTGATACTTACAGCAGCCAATCAACTGCAATAATCAGAGACACATCCTTGGGCTCCAGACCCACAGTATCCAGAACCATGACCATGGTAACCAGACCTGCCTGTGGAATTCCTGCAGCGCCAATAGAAGCCGCCGTCGCCGTTATACTGACCGCCACAATGGTGCCAAAGGAGTAGCTCATCTCACGATATTGGGCGATGAAGAGAGCAGCCACAGCCTCATAGAGGGCGGTGCCATCCATGTTGATCGTAGCTCCCACGGGAATGACGAAGCGTGTGACACGTGGATCTATGCCCATGTTATCCAAGCATTTGATGGTCAAGGGCATCGTGGCCGAGCTGGAGCCCGTGCCGAAGGCAGTGGCCAATACCTGACTCAGTTTGGCAATGTACCGATATGGCAATTTATGTGTGCCCAAAAAGAATATTAGCGCAATCGTACCTAAGATTCAAAAATAAAATCATGACATTTTAAAATGCGTTTAGTTTCAGCTGACCCGCTTACCAAAGCCGTGCAGGAACAGACCAATCATCACGGTGATGAAATACCATCCTAATGACTGAATTGTTGCCGCTATGGACTCCATCTCAATAATCTTGGCTGCTATCAAAAAGGCCACGCCGAGTGGAGATATCCTGACGATTTCATCAGTTTACATCAATCAGAAAGTTGAAACCATATTTCACTTTATGTACTCACCAAATGACCCAAGATGTTATTGTCATCATTGCCTCACTGAGTGTGGTGAAAAAATCCTGCAAAAGTTTACCCTTCTCTCGCATACGTCCAATTGTTGTGCCCAAGATCACACTGAACATAACCAGGCCAAGAACATTGGAGCCCTCCCTTTGTGCCGACTTGAATTCCCAATTCTCCATGGGCACTGCAAGATCAAAGAATTTAAGTCTATCGCCATCTCAAAATATATATTAACTCACGTGCTGGCGAAATGCTGGTGTTTTCAAATATTTCCGTACGATGCTGTAAGAATTAACATAGTTTAAACTTATTAATAGCTATTGAAGCTTAAATATATATTTGAATAATGTGCTCAGATATCTTAGATAGAATTGCTATACACCACATTAATTCGGGGCTTTGATTCATGATGGAATATATAATTTGTAAACTTAAATTTGAATAATGAAATAAATTGTGGCCAATTCTCTATTCTGACTGAAAATATCGTAATGTTTCGATAATCGCTTTTACGTTTAATCGCTGAATATTTTCTCTTTATTCATTCAATTCTCTATTCTATTCAAATTTTATCTACTCCAATATATATATTCTGTATAAAAACCTAGATCTCACAGACTATAAGAGCTAGAGACTCCAAACTTGGTATGAAGGTTTGTCTATATTGCAACCAGATCAAGTTTGTTTTACATGTTTGTCACGTAAATCAAAATATAAATTAAAATTTTCATATCAAAATTATAAAATCAATTTAAAAGACAGAGATTCCTAATTGGGAACATTAAAACATCTAAATTCCCGTTATTGTAACGATCTCAACAGCAACAATCCCTATTATAATGGTTGACTTATAGTCCAGTGACTATTAAACTTCAATTAAATTGATGATCATAAAAGGCGTCTTTGGCTCAGTGGGATAAGCTTGCAATCTATAAATTTGTTTGTTTAATATTATTTATTAATGTTTTGCTGATATTTTCTATTAATGTTATATTTACATCAACTCCATGTTAATACATATTAGATGTTTTTTTTTGTTTTATTAAAAACAGACCTAGGAAATGAGCATCTCGCTTCTCTAATCCTTAACTCAATTATCTATTCGCCGTTACTTTGATTCTTCTTTGATTTATTTTGTGCAATTATTTCGAGTGCCTGTTAAATTGCTGTCTTTTAAGAAATCTTCTATAATTCCTTTAATGTGAATATATGATCGAATATATCACGTATAATAGCGATTTATATTATTTTATTTAAGTCAGTCTTTGCTTTTTATATGGTAAGTACAGTGTCTCTGACAGTCGAGTATGCCGGGGGTGGGCGAGCGAAGGGAGCAGGTTGCGGTGCCCCCTATTTTATTACTGTTTTTATATCTTCTTACGTTAAAATTTCTAATTGAAAACTTTAGTTCTAAGAGTTTTTATACCTAAGACTGCGCACTAGATATGTCATAGCTACATAGCTAATTTTGAAATACAACAGCATCGGCTCACTGATATAATATTAAAATCTTAGAAACTAGGCACTCAGATACGGCATCAGAAACTTTTCTCATTAGTTGAAAGTAATGCCAGGCATGTGAATATGTGCGTATGTTTTCTCATTCCATTTCATGACTCTTTATGTAAATTTGAATATTTTGTGAAAACTGATCGTTATGTACAGTCAACAAGTGTATGAGTAAATGATAATAATGTAATTCTGTAAAATTCACCTATATATACACATAAGCTCATAGGTACGTAAATATACGAATATAGGTATACACATATATGAAGAGCTGTCCGAGTTGAATACTTTGATTCAATTTGAATCATACTCGCATATTATGACTGGTCTGTGTCTGTGGTGATAATTGATTATAATTTCAACATGTACGTAAATTATATATGCACGTAGACACTGATACAGATACAGCTATAGCTACAGATACAGATACAAATACATATACATATATGTACATATATGCGACACAGACAGTTGGTCCCCTATAATTTTCAATTTCAATTGAAACGGAAAGAACTTTGCTTTGGAGTATCCTATCCTATCATGTCAGTTTTGATTATGTGCCGCGATGTGCTGTGCTTTAATCAAATTATGTAAGCAACAGAACAATTGAATAATTGGCTCAGTTGCAACGAAGAATTGAGCGAATGCGTGTTCCGTCGTAAATTCAGCAAAAATAACCAAATAACCGAATAAAGAACCTTATAATCGAATATATCTCTATATAAAGAAACCTACCTGAAACATTGTCGATTGAATAATGTTGTCCGTGAACATGTTTCTGTATTAGTAAAGAAAATAAACCATATAAGATCATTTAGGTTAATTTCAAGTACTTAACCTACCTCACTAGATCCATTAAAGTATCGGGTGTCAAGACCTTGGAGGCCTTGTCAATGGTCTCTGTGCGGGTTTCCACAATTTTGGCACCCTGGCCAGGTCGGATTGTTGTGACTAGACAAATACCCAAAATAACTGCCGAAATTGTCGTGACAAAGTAGTAAGTTATGGCTCTGAAAAAGTTAAGGTTGTAGTTTACTTATGATTTATTGGAGAACTGCATATGTTTACCTGGTGGCAATCTTGCTGGACATGCTCAGATCCAGTCCACCGATGGCACTTGTTATGGAGGAAACCAACAATGGCACAATGAGACACTTCAGCATGCTGTACACATAATTATTTAGTTTAATTACGAGACTCCTTGAGTTGGTCAACCGTTGTTGTTCTTACTTACCGCAGAAATATTTCACCCGGAAATGATATGTACATAATCTCACGCTTTGTCCACTCGCCGGTGCTGTTCTTGATGATGAAGCCCACAAGGCCGCCCACAAAGACACCAATCACGGTGGCCATTGTGAGCACATTCTCCTGCATAAAGCTTTTGAACTTGCTGGCATTTTGCTTCGGTCGCGTCATTGTGACTCTGTGTGAGTATTACCCTAGGCCCGTACACACGGGCGGGGGGCGTTGCCAAAGGTGAACTTCAGTTGAACTTAGGCACAGCTAAGCCAATCCAAGAAATACTCTCGTTTTACTCCCTTGACCAAGAGTAATGCTTAAATTAAAAAATTAAATAAAATAATTATTTAGTATAATTCAAAAGAAAATATAATTTAAGGTCTGTTAAAAGATTTTTAAGAAAGGCCGAAGCTGAAGTAAATTTAATATAATTATGATTTTTACCTTAATTTATATTTTTCTCTATTTTAAAATTATTTATTTATTTTGTTAATCACTATTTTTTACTGAGTATTTTCTATTTATAGCATCAGCGTAGTATTGAATAATAGGGTTTCAATATAGCCGAGTAAAAATTTAAGCTTTCTCTTCCAATCTTATCTACATCATTCTAACAAATTGGTCAATTTCAACAACTTTATTATTGATTAGAATTACTGATATTGCTGGAAATTAATTAAATTGATATCATATCACCTGAAATTGGTGTAATTAAAGTTAAACATATTTGTCAATCTATTGAAATACATATTATATTTTACTATAGTTTTAATTAATATAAATATTATTTATCTATTGTTATTATATATTTTAAGTAGTTTTTTGTGAATTCTTATTGAATATCGTGAATATTTAAATAAATTACAAAGCTATTAGAATTTCAATGTCATTTAGCGTCAATTGCGATTTGACACCCAGTGTTCTCATTGTTTGTGTCCAAAAGTGTTTCCTCAGAGAATGTACAAATGTGTGAAATGCAGCTCAATTAATATATCTCCGCTGATTGTTGCATTGAATGTAATTGAACAACATTTTTGCCATAGGCGTGCCAAACAAATAAATTTACATAGGCGACCGCCAGACGTACCGACGAACCGACAGACCGTCCACCTAATGAAAAGTAATGTTTTCAATTTTGTGCACACAATATGATGATGGGTTATTTAAATCGTGTCGGACATTATAGATGTCTCTGATCAATGTCAGCTGATAGGGATGATCATGTGCGAAAACTGATCCAAATTGTCGGAGGGCTTTTAATTGAACATTCAGACATGTGTGCAATTCTGATGCACTTGGAAGTAGATTAATAACAATTTTTGACACTTGGTAATGCTTTTAAATTACCATATCATTGACGGATGGACTTAACTAATCTAAACAAAAGTGTTAAAATCATTTCCTTCTGTTTTATGATCTCCAATCAATATGAATTAGGTTCATATAAAGTGAAATATTAGATATGTAGATGTAAAAAAAAACTAACCGTTTGAAGGTGATCAATATAGACTTATATTTCAGTTTAATATTCTGAATAGTCAATGTAACTTATCTATAACTATCTATAAACGACGATTTAAAAGGGTCGTTCGAGTAGCTATTTCTGATGTCTGACGGCATTTTAATTAATTCTTTCATCTAATAGAGATAATAAATGAGGTGTACGCCTACACGTTGTAGTTTTTGTTGACTGTGTTTGTTCTTATTGTTGTTGCAATGCAAATCGATTTGCGGACCCAGAGCACTGACTATGAATTATTTGCATCTAAGGTTGTGAATCAAAACAAATGCTGCTAACATATATAGTATGTAGTATAGATTTCCATGTTAATGCTAAATAATTTTTCGAACAACATTCGAAATTCATTATATAAAACCGTGTCCAGCAAATTAATTATCACGTCTTACACACCCATTTGACTGACCTTTTGTTATTGTAAATGTTATTGATTAAAATTAAACTATTTCTAATTTCCTATCCTAAGTGGATCTGAAATACTTTGCTTTTTCAATATTCAAATTTTAAGTACGATTATAATAACAACTATTACATATTTATTGTAATCTAAGTAATGCGCTCATTTGAATTAATTGAATCGATGTTTACTCTAATCGATGTTTGATTTCTGTCAAAGGCCGAAAGATTAAACTTGATGAGTCAATCAAATTAGAATACAATTATAATATCTATATTATGTAACAGTAAATACTTACATATAAAAACCAAATACGAAATGTGCAACTTAGTCAAATATTCTGACAAAAATACAAATACCCCATTTTTCATTAAAAAAATTACATTTTCTAAGATTTTATTTTATTTAATTTTTCTTTAAGATGAAAAATTTTAGGAAATAAGATTTTATAATTAAAATAAATTCTTATAAGTTGTCAACGCAATTACTTGACTTACTGTATGTGACAGATACATACATACAGGAAGCCTTTTCGATCACATCTAAAAATTCAATTGAATTTGTATAAACTATTCATGTTCAAGTATAAACAATAGAAATCTATCAACTTGCAAGTGTTTTTTTTCTGTTTTATTCAATGTCCCTGCTGTTTATAAGACAAGTAAGATTCCAATACAATGCAATATTTATAAAACAAAATATTGATATGAAGAAGACGAATATATCCTAGTCTATTTACTAAACCAACTAAACTTGGCAACAAAAATAGTATATTCTGCTAAAAATAGGACTAGAAATAAATCAAATAGTAATAAGCAAAATAAAAACAAACTTTGCAATGTTTGCAAAAGCAATGCTGGCTACCACCCTTAAATGTGTACAGGGCCTTGGCCCTTCGACTCAACGGTCCATCTCACAAAAGGCAAGGCGAGGCGCTTATCAGCATCAGTTATCAAAATATGCTGCGGTCTCTCTTAACTCAGTAAGCGAAAATCGATGCATTAACCAATTGGAACACAATAAGGGGAAGTATTTGACTAGTTAATACCCAGTGCGAGAGGAACCAAAAAAGTGTAGTGAGAAATAGAAAAGTAACAACAAGATATATGAATTAAAAAACTGTCTGTTTTAATAATGAGCTTTTAGTTTGATATAGTTTTTTATGCTTGCTGAAAGGTTTTAGGGTATTTTTGTAGACATAATATATAGGAGATTTAAGGGAAACGCCTTCGTGTTTAAGTAAAATATAATAATAGAAGAAGTTTCTATATGTGCTAATAATTAGTAATTTGCATTTCTTAAAATCCAAGAGGACGTTAAGATGCACTTAGGAGAATTTCAAAAACTTACTCACCCATGAGCAAAAACCAAATCAATAATATTAAAAAAATAATAATAAAGGAAAAATATGTTTTATTAGTAATTTGTAAAGTAATCAAATTTGATGTTAAATGTTTGTCATTCACTTAATTCACAACTGTCGATAAGTACTTTTGTATTTGTCAATGAATTGTTATTCATTATTCATAGGTGACATTTACATGATATACTAAGTAATTGTTTATATGTCTCTGCTAAAATTGTTTATTGCTTTCATATAGCATTTTATTACACTTACAAATTAGTACATACATATAATAAACGGCCGACTGAGCTAAGTTTGCATAGAAATTTCAAACTTTTAGTTAATTTACTTAATATCGACTTTTTTATGATGGTACACGATACAGAACGCGATTTTATTGGATTGTATTGTGTTGTCGAGCACGCGACGATGGCACGACTGATCGGACTCATGAACAGATCACCGATCGCAGGCCCACAGTTTCCACAGTTGCCAGTGATTCCACTGGCGATTCGGACGAAAGAGAGAAAGAGTGAAACTGAGAACTGAGAACAGACGGCTCAACTTTGCTTGCCTGATTATAAAATAGTACTAAAAACTACATCAAAATCAAATTTGAAACGTAGCCAACGAGCGAGCGAAAATGTTCGCGACTGCGCTGCCAGCGTCAACAACACAATTCATCTGTAAATGCGTGTATGTGTATGTGTGTGTGTGTGTGTGTGGATGTTGGATTACTTTCATTCATCAAATTGTTTTCGCAGTCAACGTCGCAGTCGCAGCCGCTGTCGCGGTCGCAGTCGATGCCTTTGGCGATGCTTATCAATTGCATTCAGCGCGAACGTAACTCATACGCCGTGTTGCCACTAACGCCAACGTCAACGACGCAGCGTCGCATAATTAGCAGCCTTGTTCCCAGCACAGCAGCGTTTAGTTAGTTTCGCTTTCTATCGTTCTATCGTCAGGCAAGATTGAAGAGAATTCATTATCAACGCATTGCGTTTTATGACTCAAGTTCCTTTTTCGCTTTTTTAACTATTTCCTTGCACCTTTTCTCAAAAGTAGTTCAGTGTCTTTGGGTCGGCCTTTATCGCCCACTTCCTTGGGCACTCTTTTCATTAGTTTCGTCATTGTATAAGTTGCTCTGATTAGTCTGATATTGTTTTCTTGCGGGTTTGACGGAACAGACTACATATTTGAAGTTAATGAGGGATTTAGATACAAGGTGCGACTAAGAACAAGCTCTTTTTTTTAAATGCTAAAGCAATCTGACAATTAAACTTAACTTTACAATCGTAGATTATGAATATAGAAATATGTATATCTTATATACATATTTATAATTCGATTGTAAAATGAGATTTTAAAATACATAATTAAATTTATAATAATTAATAATTTTAAAATAATGTTGCTGCTGTCCTATTAGAATTCTAAGTTAAATGTATATATTCAGTTAACAGCCCACCAGTTAAAATGTATGTGTCATTATTAAAAAAGAACGCGAAATTTTACATACTTCAACATGTATTAAAAATTAAAAAATATCGTTAGCGCCGTTTTTCCAAAAATCGCCAAAATGTGGGATAAAAAACCTCATTTCGCCTGTAGTCTTTTACCTACTATATGTACTTTAGAAACAAATTGTATGCAAAAAGTTTCTCTAAACAATTCTAATAGTGACTGCAAAAAAAAAAAATCTCTTCGCTAGTATTTTTTCTGATTTTTGTAAATTGCTAAAAATTACTATTTTAGCCACTTTTTCCTCTATTTTATACAACATTTTTCTGAAATTTGTTTTTGCAGTCACTACTAGAATTTTTTAGAGAATCTTTTTGCATCAAAACAATTTTGGTTTGAGACCGAGGAAAATAGTCAAAACAGTAGAATTTTACAAAAATTCAAAATTTTCAATGGGTACTTAATGGGTTAAGGAAAGTTTTGTATTATTCGAACGTGATTGAAATGACCTTTAAATTGATGCCAAAATGTACATGAAGTAAGTTCAAATTATGAGTAGATTTAACTTTAGTTTTGTCAAAATATTTAAGCCTATGACTTTAAATATTTTACACATTTTCTCATAGTCGGATGAGAAGGGGAAGTTAAGGCGTGGTCCAAATCAAAAAAATATTCTAAATTCTAAATTAGTCTAACAAAGGCTCATGCCAAATTTGAAAACTCCAGCTTTAATATTGTAATTAATGCCGAAAAATCGCGACAGGTGCAGTGGTCGGATTATGATGATCGACGCATATTTTTAATAAGAATAGTAAACAATTAAAAAAAATTTACCAAATGGCTCCTTTTGCTGCCATCGTTTAAATTTTACCCATCTCACTTACACCTGTTTCTCTCACGAGCCAGTTAAGTTTCCAAAAGCCTTAATAGTTATGCACATTTGTTAATTAAAACCAAAGAAAAGTTTTGTATCATTTGAACAGTCCCTAGGCCACCTACGTTTTGCCTATGGTCGAATAAATAAAAATTTTAAGAAAACTCCAAAAACAACTCTTTTATGGTGTCCGGTTTTCTTTGTCCGGCACTGTAATTATGTTAATAATATAATAATAATAATAAAAAAGGCATTACTTTTTTAATGTTTCATTTACACATTTATTTCACATATTCTTCAGTTTGATGAAGCTTAGTTACATTTTAACAATATTAATATTTCATTTAACAAATTTTTTTTATTTGCGCTTATTCAGTGCTATGAAAATTCGATAATGAATATCACAAATAAAAATAAAACACTAGAAAATTATAGTTAAAAATCAAAATTAAAAATGAAATTTTTTTTTTTTTTTAGAATGTATGAAAAACCGAAATTAACCCTTATAAAGGAAACGGTTTAAAGGTTTCGGACAAATTAAAATTTTTTGTTTGGTTACGGTTTCAGTTACGGTTTTAAATTTCAATCGGCTTTTACCGGTTAAAGGTTACGGTTAGGGTTTTAATCAATGGCTAAAACTATACCTTTCGATCAGTATATAACTCGTCCTGATTGGACCATCAGTATTTCATTCTTCCTGTATATATTGCAGTGATTATCGCTCAAAGCCATCAACATTTTTTATGTTTCATAGCAAAGACATTCCATCAATTCATCTTTAATATGTTCCAATGTTAGCGAGATCTCTATTTAAATATATATGAAATCAAAGAGCGCATCTTTATTGATATCGCAAACTTAAACTTTATTATGCGCTCATAAGAATGTTTTGATACTCATCCAAAAGCTGGATAAAACTTCGTAATTAGGTATTTCCGGCTTTCCTCATACCGTGAATCGTACAATAAATAGTAATAATAAAAATCAGCACAGCTGCTGCACTGTCACAGCTGCCTTTGATCTGTTTCTATTCGATTCGCCTTGGGGGCTAGTTTTGTTGTTCTGTTGTTCTGCTGACCGTTGGCGACACCGACACCGACACCAACACCCACAAAACCAACGACACCAACGCACGCTGGTGGGAAAGCAGCAACAAAAAAGCAGCAGAAAACAAAACCGTATCGGGGTTTTGTCGCTATTCTATAACGACGGATAAGTGGCAGGGCCTAACTGCGAGTAAATGCCCGTGGTTGACAGCATTTCGTCGTAGTCCCTTCCCTTGGGTGGTGAATTCATAACCAGCATCTACCCTTGCATCCCCATCCCCATAGCATAGCATATTTTGTCAGCTCATTCTCATATCTATATGCAAACAGTCATTAGCATAAGTATTACTACAACAACAAAAGACCTATTAAATATAATTATACATTTTGTTCAAATGCAATAATATGATACAATTAGTTGACATCGGTCTACTCTTTATGAAATTCACAAAATTGAATACAATAAAATTATCAATCGTAAAAATAAATTAGACATGTTTTTTTTTATTAACTTCAGGTTATTTTTGTAACGCGTTGCATAGAAATAAGTGAATCATTTTAATAAAAAACCAAATAGATTTTAGGATGCACTTACATTTAAAAGGTACTTTACTCAATGGTTCAAAATCTGCTGTTCAGTAAGAATACTTATGCCTATGACTGTATGTACCAAAACGTGTGCAGCATTTCTACCGGAACTGTCGATCTTCATTTTTCAAAAGGGGGAAATATCACTATATGGACACACACTCTATATACCACAAATACATATGCGAATGCTTTTACCCTGTGGCATATACATAAATGGGAACAAGGAAAGGTGTATTAGTGTATTACTATTGTATGTATATTTTTGTAAGAATCCAGAGACAACATCTGAATCTGTAGGTCTTACAGTTTTTGAAATCAGTGAGTTAAGTAAATTTATTAAGTTAAATCAGCTTTTGACTTTAAGGAGAAGATGCTTGCAGTGACGATCACCTTATAATTTACAAACGAAAAACCATAATTATTTCATCGTTGAGTTAGTAATTGTAAGTATATTTTGGGGATAGAAATGTCTTATCAACTAATTGCGTATTCTTGACTTTCTTATAGTTTCGACTGTTTGGCAATCTGTAGGCAACTCCGAATATATTCTAATTTATTGGTTCTTAAGTGGTAGAGCTCAGTTTTAACGTAGAGTATGATCTAGATTCTAGAATTATAGGCTGAGCAGGACATTAATTCAATCAGATTATTGATTACGGTACATATGTTAGGCAAAACAAGTTCGAATTGGGTATTGAAAAACTTCAAGCAATCAACGCTGAAATTTCTCTACATATATAAGTGTTTATTTATTTGTATCTTTAACTTTATATTATATTATGTTTAAAAGTATGCAATTTGTATTGATTAAAATTTTCAAGATCACAAATCATATTTTCTTTAACATTAGGTGAAAATGTGCAGGCAATTTTCATAACGCGATGTGAGTTTCCAGATAGCATACTATAAAACAATGGGTAAACTTAAGAGACTTCAATGATAAAATCGGAATGCAATTGAATAAGCAATAAACATGAATTTTAAAATCCAGATGGTCACAAGCTAAAAAGATTAATTTTAAACTATGACAATCTCTCTCGGACTCTCTATAAGCATATGGCAACATATTTAATATATAAACTTTTAAAAAACCATCAATGGAATTAACAGCATTTAAAACCAAAACAGTCCATGTGCAAAATAATAATTGTTGAATGGAGGTAAGTTGAGTATGTGTACGTGAGTATGTGTGCTTGTATGTGTATAGGTTATTCCTTTACGCCGCCGCAACAGTTGTGCATGCAGCTACCACCGGTTGCGCAGCAGCAACAGAGATAGCAGCAGCAGCAGCTGCTGCCCCGTAAGTCAGCTGTATTGGAACTCTTAAGTGTACGTGTGTATGTTAATGTATGCATGTTAATGTGTAAGTTGGTGAGTGTGAATGTGTGCGCGAGCTAACTGTTGTTTGACCGCCTACTCCTCCGTCTTGGGACGCCGAAATAGCAAAATGTGCGGCTCCGGCTTGTGAATCATGTAGTGGATCCATCCGCGCGACTGCTGCACACCAATTGATCTCCATTCGTTCTCTGTCATCAGATGCGTTTTGGGCACCAGCTTGATGAGCTCTTTCGGTAAGACCACATGTCTGCAAGGGAGAGCACACACACATACAATTTCAATCTCTATTTCTGCATTTACAGTTGCAATTTGCGTATCCACATACCTGTACTCGAATTTCTCGTCGTAGTACTTGTCCGAGTAGTAAATATCTTTGCTCATTTTGTGTGTCAAAATCTTCTTGCAATGAATGTGTGACAAGGATGTTCGGGAATGCGAAGCTAATTTATGTTGGCGTCGGCGTCCTTTTTTGCACGTTGTTTTCGCGATCGCCTCAATTTTCCAATTTATGTATTCCAACTGATTGCGCCCACTACACAAATATTCCACTGATTCGTTATTAATTAGTAAAGCGTTTTGCGCAGTGAAATATCTTCTTTTTATAAAATAATTCGCAAAATTTTATATTATTTTAAAATAGAGAAAAGTGACGCGGCTTTAGGGTTGTTGATATAATATCAAAATATCGATTATATCGATATTAATTTTTTGGTGATGATATATTTTTGGGCGATATTTTTTTCTGATGATATTATCAATATCGATATAATTGTTGATATTATCGTTCGCTATATTTCACCAATTTTTTTTTTATCTTTTGCCGCCACTTTTTTTCTTAACGAAACGACGAATCACAAATTTATTCGGATAAAATAAACGACACTAGATCCAAGTGCCAAATATGCAATAAAAAGTAAACATTAGTGGTAACATGACTAATTTGGGGTGGAAAAACTGTTGATTTAAGCTCGCGCCCAGATATTTATATCATCGATATTATCAATATTTTTTTTGTGTAAAATATCAAGAAAAATTATCAGGCCTGTTCCGGTTTTCACTTGTTTTTTGCGAATTTCAATCCGCAAGATTTGACCGAATTTCCCTTAAAATTCCTTTACATTTCCTACGAATTACCCTCCGAATTTCCCTTCCACATTGTGTTGAGTAAATTTTTTGCAGAACAGTGCTGGAAAATGTTCTGCGAGCGAATCAGACATTTGCGTCAAAAGAATTTCCTGTTAAAATGTGTAATTTATTCATCAAATATTTATTTAATCATAAGTCGAAACATTTTTCAAAGGTAAAACCTACTTTCGTTATAACTTTTGTATTTTTGAAAGTGCGGGTTGATTTCAGTGTTGAGAAATGTCTTTTTGCAGAGTTGTCAATTGTTGCACAGTGTTTGTTTACAAAAATAATCAGTTCTTTTTTGCATTAAATTTTAAACTGTTTTGTCCAAACTTGCATTTAAAAAACAAGAAATTGAATTCTTCACTTTACGCAATACTTAAAAATACTTAAATTGTTGTTTAAAATATGTACCAATATATAGTATTTACTAATTTATTCACATACAAGGGCAGCCCTAATAAAGTTGCCATTCACTTTCACAAAAACTTGTGGAAACTGGAACAGGTCGAGCAAATCCGACAAAAATGTTAGGTTAGAGTCTTATCGATTTTGGGGTATGATGAAAAAAAAAATTATTTAAAAATCAAAAAATATTTATATTTTTTTTTATCTGATAATGTAGTAATATTCCCAAAACATTGAAGTATTTAATAAATATTTTATTTTCACTTTAATTTTATGCTAGAGCATCCGAATTCAAACTCACTAGCTCAATGTCACGTGAATTCAATTCGCAAAATCTTGCCGAAAGTGAAAACCGGAACAGGCCTGTATATTTATTTTATATCGAAATATCAGCGATATTGATATTTTTAAAAATATCAACAACCCTACGCGGTTAGAGGCACCATCGATAGTCAGCGATATTATTTTTCAAACCATCGATAGCTATCGATAGTGTGTTAATTTTTTTTATAATACCATTTTTTTTTTCATTTTTTTACTAACTTCGCCACGCGAAGAGAAAATTGCACCAAACTAATTTTAGAATGAACTTAATTATTTTACCTAATTTTGGATTTTGTTGTTTTTTTGAAATTGTTTTTATTTAATTTTTAATTGATTTTTGAAAATTTAAAATTTTTATTTCAAATTTCCCGCTCGAAAATTATTAATTTTTAGGAGATATCGACTATAGAATATGATGAAACTCGCCGACTATTCGATTAACTAGTCTGGCAAACAGTGCTGAAAAATACACAATGTGATGGTTTTCAAGCAGACTATCGGCCGACCGCCACCAGCTGCTGACAGCTTGGAACTAAAAATGGTCTCGAGCGCGCAATTTATTTTTATTCTGAACCCTTCGTTAAAACTCTTGGAATAATGCGCATTTGTGAAATTTGCAAAAGAACTGATCAACATGATAAAGAGAAGGATGCTTTGCTATACGGCGATTGGATGAGCAAGCAGTATGTCACCGTCCACTACTATTGCCTGCTGCTCTCAACAAACCTGCCGCAACGCGGCGGCGACTCCAGTGGCATTTTGGGATTTCTGCTGCGCGACATTCGCCAAGAGGCTGCAGCTGCCCAGCAGCGCAAATGTTGCTATTGCACAGAGAAAGGCGCCAGCATATTTTGCCGCAAGTGTCGTAAAGTTTTTCACCTGGCCTGCGGCTTGGAAGATCGCTGTGTCAGTCATTTCACCGACGAATTCACCAGTTACTGTGACAGCTGTGCGCCGCACGACGATTACCAGCGCCATCTGTTGGCCAATCCACCAAAGAACGTGCGGTGCGATATCTGCTTTCGACCCATCATTAAATTTATGCTCTCGCAGGTCACGTACGGCGACTGTTGCCGGAAAGGATTTGCCCATCGGACATGCATGCGACGCTATGCGATTGCCTCGGGTTACTATCTGAGATGTTTATGGTGCAGGGGCAAGAGCTTCCGGGACACGATTAAGCTTCAATCGGTATTTGTGCCGGATCGTGATGCAACCTGGGAGCGACAAAAGAACGCCTACAGTGAGTTGCACAACAAACGCATGCGCTGCGACCAGATCGAGTGTCTGTGTCCAAAGGGTCGCGATTATAATAGAGGAACCTGGACCATACAGCTCTGCACATTGTGCGCCGCCACGGGAACGCATTTAAAGTGCCTGGTGGGCACAATGCGATTGCCACGCACGACGCCCGAGTTCAAGTGCGTATTCTGCACCGAGGTCATGTTGAAGCTGCAGGATAATCAAAAGAGCAACAACAACAAATCCAGCTGGAAAACGGCAGATGAAAGCATAGATGCCTCATTCTATTTGCACAAAAAACCTTGTGATTTATCTATGCCAATGGATGTTGATTCGCCCACACAATCGGATGAAGACAATGCATCCTCGTCCAATGAATCAAGCATCGTAACTGTTGTAGCCTCGCAAGAGTTTAAGCCGCAAGAACAACTCCCAACTCCCACTCGAAAAGAAGAGCAACCAGTTGAAGTTGTCAACGTTGTTGATTCGGTGATTGAGCTGCCGGATTCGCAACCTCTTGATATCGCGACAACGCTGAAGCCACCGCTGTTGCTTTGTAAGTCCTTTACTGCCGGGGGATTTTTCTTTCTGGTGGTCTACGAGTACCAGGATCAAAAGCCGAAGCCCGCCATCGGAACATGCACTTTACGCTTCGCCATCGACGATCCACGCATCAAGGATCGTTCCGAAGAGACGCTCCTACAGATCGATGTAACTGAAGCTGATGTTTGGATTCGGGACTCAAATCGCGGCATGTACGACAAGATCGATCAATATACACTCAATTTTTAATGTTGTCCATTAAAATAAAATCAACACAACTGATCTAAAGTCAATAGTAACTGCAAAAAAAATTGTTCAAATATCTATTCGCTAGTATTTTTTATCATTTTTTGAAAATGGCGAAAAAGGCACGTTTTGCATGAAAATGAGGGAAAAGTGCCTTTTTCGCAATTTTCAAAAAAATATAAAAAATACTACCGAAGAGATATTTGAACAATTTTTGCAGTTACTATTTAAATTGTTTAAAGAAACTTTCTGCATCAAAACATTTGTTTTAAAAAATCGAGGAAAAAAGTTGAAAAAGTGGACGTTTACAAATATTCAAAAATTTTAATGGGTACCTAATTGGTTAAGGAAAACATTGCATCATTCGAACGGAATTCAAAAGACCTTTCCATTGATACCAAATATTACATGAAGTAAGCTCAAAATTTGGCTAGAACTAACTTTAAAGGGTGCCAAAATACTTTTGGCCACCGCTGTATTTTTGGCCGCTGCTCCTTAAGCATAGTACGCAAACTCAAAAAAAGGCCTGGCGTAAACCCAAACTCCATATAAAAAAAACGCTGGCGTAAGGGGAAGAAGAAGAACTTGACATTTAGCTACGCTCGGGTGTCCGCAGACTCACGAAAATAACAGAGCTGTAACATAAATGAACACTGTTAGAAACAGCTGACTGGCTCAGCGAAACATCGAATTGTTTAGACTCTAAAGTTTAGAGTTTCGCTGGGTATATCTATCTCGCTCACTCACATAAATTCAAAAAAATGGCTGGAACTTCGCGAAAAACAGCGATGTTGACAATAACGACGACAATATTAATGAATTATAAGCAAGAACGAAAACTAAAATTGTTTTTATAGACATAAACCAAACACTTTGCATTTTTTCATTAATATAGTGAGAGAATCCACGTAAAAAGTTCAAAAGCGATGGGTGCACCCAATACCCGCTTTAATTTGCATTTTTCAATGCCAATTCTCTCCTCTTGTATCCAAATCAGTTCTGCATGTTCAAATTTAAAATAAACCGACGCTGACGCATAGAGTTACCACTCAACTTTTGGTTATTTGTCCGTGTTGCATTGGCAACACTGGGCTTACGCTCGTCGACTGCTAAATATTGAGCACTTTACGCCGCGTAAAATTTATCTAGCTTGCGTACTAAGCTTTACAAGTGAAACCAATGTGCACCGTTAAAAAGTGTGTTGCTCATTTTGGTTCTGTTACGATAACAGTAGGGTTAGAGACTGTTATTGACTGTTAAATTCAAATATAACCGACTCCCGTACCCTGTCTTACATAAAACCATTCACCATTCGGCTTTTTAAGCATAGTCAAAAAAAAATTTTCTTTCAGATGCTTTCAAAAGTAAAAACAGGTTTCACTATTGTTTACCTATGTATATAAAATAACACAGTTTCGTTTTGTTTATTTGGAATTACTTAATTCCATATCAACATAATATTTTTATTGAATTCAGTAAAATTTTTCAAACAGTTTCTCGTTTTTGTTACTCATACATGACATTATCATTGTTTATGAAGCTTTCTGCTGTTGTTGTTGTTGTTCTTGTTTTGTTGCTCTTGTTCTTGTTGATGTTCAGTTACATTTTGTTGTAAGTTCATTTTAATATTACATCTTATGTTTTTTTTTTGGTTTTTGTTTTTATCTATATTTAAACTTTGTCATTGATTTATAGTTAAACTTAAACAATACAAAAGCAGTATTTGTTTTTCATCATTTTGTTACACATAAATATACTTTTTATTTTACCATGATTTCTTTATTTTTTTTTGTGAATGTTTTTTCTTTTATATATAATTTATTTTCTTTTTTATTTTTAAATCTAAATTAAAGCAATTCTGTTCGGTTTGTTTTTTTATTTGGTTTCACTTTAAATAAATGTCAAAAAACGAGAGCAAATGAAATGTGTTTTCATTATTGATTCGTTCTTTCACTAACTGCAACTGTTTTGCTGCAGCTCGCATTTAATTAAAATGTTATTTTGAAAATTCAACTACAATTTCAATTTGCTCAGCTCACTACTATTTTGAAAAGCAATCAAAGGTTCTTTTCTGGTGTTTTGTGAACAAAAGTTTAGATTTTAAGATGGATTTTCTTTTAAGACATGGCTTAACATTTTTGGTTTGTTATTATTTAAATGAAAATATGCATTAATCGTTCTTAGGTATAGTTTACATGCTGCTTTTATTTTCATCTTTTTACCATTTATATAACATATGCATACATATTTGTATACCGTAATGTTACATTTCTTAATTTTATACATATTTCATTATTTAAATAATAAATAATTTTTCTTACTTGTGTTTCTTAGTTGTTCCAACCAAATGGGATTGCAAATGAGGTCAACAAATTTTGCAAGCTTATTATTATTTTTTTTTTTTACGATTTTCTAAAACATTCTGTTTGTTTTTGTTTTTTTTTTTTTAATTATTCGCTGCTGTTTGCACGCGTTGTGAGAGAGGTCTCGGGCAAATAATGATCCAAAAATTGCATACTTTATGCTTTTCTTCAGTTGGAATCTTTCGAATACATGCCAAAATGTGTTTGGGCGTGGCAGTGTTTTCTATCATGAATACTCACTCAGTCGTGTTGTGGCAACTTGAGTAGATTTGAAAAATCTAATGAATTGCAAGTAAACGAACTATCTGAATAGTTCTCTCAGTACAATCCATAGTCAATTTTCAACTTTGAACTAGTTTATTAAGTTGGTCAAACAATTTCAAATAAACATCTGCCACATTTTGAAAATGAATTTGTTTAGACCAGTTTCAAAACTGGACACAGAAATAGTAGCAGCACCTTTCTCTCGAGTTTTTCCAAAGCTGCAATCATATTTAAAGGAAAAGTTGCGTTTTAAGAATCGTTGAACATTTATTGTAGTTGCCTTGTGCTGATTACGTAAGTTGTCTGTTTACACACAAAAGAGTCACATGAATCGTGTTTGTTTCTTTGGTTTTTTTTCCGTACACTTGGTGTAAAAAATGGCAGTTTATACATATATATATTCTTGTTAAATATGTTTTTCAAGTGTGTTCTAGTAGTTGCCGCATGCTAATAGGTCGTGCAACAAAGTATGCAACATTTTGGATCTGCAAGCATTTCGTGCAAATAAGTATTAATTTGCCGATATCTAATGAATTAAATTGAAATTGAAAAATTCTAAAGCCAATTTTTCTACATAAATATTTGAGAATTTTAATACACGCGCTAGAGGGTCAAACATTTACTTGGCAGTTTTTATATTTATATATATTATTTAATTTTTTTTTAAATATTATATTTTTTATAGCTTTTGTTACCCTATATAAACTACTAATATTTATCGGCGGTTTTGGGAACACACTTTACCCGGTAAAAAAAAAATTGTTGAAGTGAAATTTTGTGCGTAGAAGTTCTGGTTAAAAACAAAACAATTCAATTTAATATAATTTGCCAATAGCTATGGGATTCGTTAATTCATTTATTCTTAAGTTTTAAGGCTGCCCGCGACTGCATCAAAAAATTGAGTGATCTCACAACTCGTGTTTACATAATTTGCTTAATGCAACTGCAGCATTTTCACTACTTAACTAATTTCTTAGTTTTGCTTTGTGTAATTCGCTTTTTTTTTATAGGAAAACATGCACTAGAAAATTCTTTTCGAAAACTATGTAGCAAACATGTTATTGGTTTGCTAGTGGAATTCTCAATTCAGAATATTAAAAGTTTTTAAAAGTTTAAAATTAACTAGATGGAAATATGTTTGAAACTTTTGGACTTTTAATTTAATATTATGCTTGATTTTTACAATTTATGTTTAAATAATTATGGATTTTGTGAAAACAATTATAAAATTGATAGGAAATCTATAAAAGAAAAGGTTATAAAAATGTTCGAATAGGCATTTAAAAGTACTAGTTTCAGATGATAAGGGGAGCCCATTTTAATTTGGGGAAATTTAACCCGAATTTTCCTATTATTCGCATTACTTTTAAATTCATTTAATAAAAGTATTTTTTTTTTGTTAATAATATATTTATAATATATATTTAAGAATAACATTTTCCATTAAACTATTATTTAGAGACTGCTTCATCTGTAGCCAAACTTTATAACATTTCATGTTTAATTTTTTAATTATTTTGTTTTTTTTTTTTTTTTTTTTGGTTGGGGTTGGTTTTGTTTTATCTGCTTATTACACTTTAGACTAGCACTAGTTAAGTGGATGGTAAAAGGGGGTTAGTTATAAAGCTTAGTATGCCATTTAAGAGATTTAGCTTTTCATTCGTTTTTATAGTTTTTTTTTAATTTCTTATTTTTCTTTGTTTTTTTTTATGGGGGGGTGGGCAGAGGTCTCGAGAAAGTGAGAAAGTTGTTAAGTTAGCTGAGGCCTATATATGATGTTGTGTTTACTTAAAATTCAATAAATTAGAAACATAAAGTAACATTTGTCATTCAAATATATCTCGAAAATAAAATGTTTACGAAAGAGAAATCCAAAGAAATCCAACTATTTTGAAAATGTCATACATAGTGTATGGGAGGGAGTGTTTGGGTCTGATGTGGATATTGCAGCTGCCCTCACTTTCTTACATTTTTTCTGTCTTTCGGTTGCTGTTGGTTTTTCGGGTCATTTGAGTGGATCGCCCCTGTGTTCTGGCTCTACGTCTGCTAAGAGATGGTTGTTAAAAATGTTATATCGAAACGGTAGGGTTTTAGTTATTTAGTTTGTTTTATTATTATTATTCTTTCTTTGGGATTCTTTTGTATACATAATATATTTTAATTTTATATACTCTTTTTGTTTTTATTGTAACCAGTTACTCTGTACTTTACTTTCAGCTATATTTATCTGTTTTGCTTCAATTGTTATTATATTTTATATTTTTTTTGGTTTTTTTTTTTGGTATATTTTATTAGTTTCATGCAAATTTCACATTAATGATCTTGTTTACTTTTTGTTTTTTTTCTTTTTTTTGTTATTTTTCATAATAAGTGAAGAGTATTAATTTTAAATGTGTTGTGGTTTTTCTTTGCATTTATATGCTCTTGTTTATTTTGTGTTTATCAAATATTCTGCGCCATGTATTTCATTTTCTTTGAGTTTGCCTTGCAGTTAATTTCTTATTCACTTGTTTTTGTTTCGTTTTTTTTTTTTTAATCTACAGCTATGTTTTTTTTTTTTGCATTAGAAATTGGTAGTCATACATTTCTTTATGATTTGCTCTTGCTGTTTATGGGATTAATGCCGCCTGTTTAAATTTATAATAAATTTAAACAAATTATATTGGTTTTTCTGGTTTTTGGGTCATGATCCTCATGTATGCAATTATGTATGTATGAATTTTGTTTATTTATGCGTTCCAATTTTTCCCTTATTATATTTTAGTTTTTTTTTTATGTATATATAAGTATTTATTTAATTATTATAAATATAAATAATTGTTTTTTATGTATTTAACACGTTTCTCATTGAATTAAGAACAGTTGCTGCATTCATTTGTTTATAATTTGTTCGCTGCGCTGTTTGTCGTTTATATCTTTATTAAATTACACCAAAAACAAAGTAGATTTTGTTAACAACAATTTGTTTTTATTTATTCTTTTGTTTCCTTTCTTTTCTCTTTAATATCATATTTGCTCTAAATTATGTGACTTGCCAATTTTAACCATTTGCTATTTTGCCTAAATTGTTAACTAAATAAAATTCTCCTAACAAATTATGTTCATGTTTTCGTCTGTGTGTGTGAGTAGATGTGTGTATGTATGTGTGGGGCGTCTTGATAGCGTTGGGTAGTTTTAGCATTATAGCGCTAGATTTGGTAATATTATTTTTATTATTTTATTTTATTTTATTTTTTTTTGCTTTTATTTTTATTCTTGTAGCTCTGTTTTAGTTTTTTTTTTTTCTTTGGTTGTTGCTGTATTTATTTTTCATTATTATATTACTTTAGCATTTATTTTGCTTTTGTTTTTTTTTCTGCTTGCTGCTACTTGTTTTTTGTGTGTGTGGTTTGTCACCTTTTTTATGTTTTTTTTTTTAACGTGACTGCTTAACTTTCATCTTAATCTGCATTTTTCGTATGCCTATTTCGAGCCACCTCCACATGCATCCCTTAGCGGATCCAGTTTTTCCTCTGAACATCCTTCCTTCCTTCCTTCATTCCACTTTCTTGATGTACTTCCTTCCTGTTGCTGTTCTTTGAAGCTTGCGTAGCTATATTATGACTCTGTCCCATTGCGTTTCTCTTAGTCGACCATTAACTCAAAGTGGACGGATCCTCTCCTATCCGAGCGATCGTGATGGATGTTATGAGCCCAGGCTTTGCACTCAATGTTGATCAAGACGCCGGCTAGCGATGGTAAAGAGGGGAAAAATTAAGTGTCAATTGACGAAGAATTGATATATATATTTAAATTTTCTAAATATACTCGTATGTTTCCCCGCATTGCTTCTATGCCGCACCTAGTCTCATTTTTTGAATAATTACAGATTTTTTTATTCTTATTATCCCTAATTCTTCATATTAACTCTTCTTCTCCATTAAAAAATTGCTCAAAGAAGCGAATAAATTGCTTTGCAAAATTACTATTACTTAGTGAATTTTCTTCCCTGTTCCATATGCTTTTCATTCAACTTCATTCTTCTTGACTCATTCAAAGCCCTGAAGCTCTCTATAAAAGTTTATTGTGCCGTAAAATTGGGTTTGTTGATATTTTCGCTCTGTCTCTCTGTTCGGATTTTTTGTTTCTATACGTGCGGAATTAGGGTCGCTTGCAGTTCCTTTGTCTTGGTAGAGGACTAAACGGATGGTTATTCGGAGCTCTTACATTTGGTGCTAGTTTGATTTTAATTCTAGACAATTATGCTTTGTACATGCTTTCCTGTTCCCTGTGGTATGCAAAACAAAACTTTTTAATGATTGTAATTCTATTAGTATTTGAGGCATACTTCCTCTTGTACTATATATTCCGACCTATTAATCACAGACCATGAGAGTTCTTCATATATAATATAAATAAAAAGCTATCTAAAAATTCGTATATTTAAGAATGTGTAATCATTAAAAGAATATTTGCAGGATAATGAGCTACTTACTCTCAACGGTAAATTGAACAGCAACAATTGGCGGAATGTAGTTGTGATTATTTCGGTAAGGGAAGTAATAATGGGGGAAACCCATGCGGGGATAATAATCGCGTGCCTTAATATTCTCAACATCGGCAGGATTTTCTCCCTCACACGATACCCAAACAACATTAACCTAAATAAAAACAAAACAAAATTCAGATTATTATGTTGACGAGAAGTGATCAGTGGATAGAAGCAAGTCTACCTCTTTTGGTCGTAGGGTCTGCTTTTGCTTAATGTGCTGCTTCAACTCCTCGGGCATGTGAGGGGGCAATTTTGTTGAATCGTTGTAAAGTTCTGGTACCCAATCGTAGATCTAAAGTCACAAATTTTTTAAAACAAAATCATTCAATAACATTGCAAATGACTAACCTTGTTTAACTTGAGGAATATGCAGGGCCTGGCGACGTGATAACCAAAGTTATTATCGATAGTGCAGGGCGCAAAACTGTGAACCTCAACGCCACAGACATTGCCGTTCTTGGGCAATTCCTCGAATGAACAGTTCATGTGATTATCCTTGGGTATGTCGTCATAGGCTATGCACATTAAATATATTTTAGAGGAAATCAATTTAATTAGCTTAACTCAAGTATATATTTTAATCTGTCACTTGGATTTGACTCTCAAAACTAAAGTTAGCAGTTTTAGCAATAAGTACTCGGGATTTTGAAAACTTCAAAGCGAATTCCGTTCACTTACTGTGATCTTTGATATCGTTCATTGGCAAAAACAAATGTATGTATGTAAAAAAATTATTTAAATTAAAAAATATAAATAACAAAATGCAGTGACTTCTAAAGCCGGTTTAAAAAAAAGTTGAATTCAAAAACTCTAAGTCTTCCGTCAACAAATAATTATTTAAAATTAGACAATAAATCTTTTTCATGTACTTACATTTCAGAAATCGTTGAGTTTCATCAACCCAATACTGATAGTTGTCTTTTTTCGATGATTCGTACCAAACTAAAGTGCTCTCAACATTCGCCTCTGGTGGCATTGGTCGAAAGCCAAGTCCTGTTAAAGAAGAGAAACGAATAAAATGTTGTAATCAATTCTTCTTTCTTTCTACAACATTTCGTGTCCATTTAGTTAATTAAATTGTCAGCGTTTTAATCGTATATTATATATTCAAAGGCGTGTCTTAGACCTTTGGGAGTTTTAGTATTATATTTGCACACATTTGTATTTCCGTTTATGAGTTGGGTATGTCAATCCCTTAAATTTATGGGCCCTCATATGTGCAAATTGTGAATGGATTGAATAAGTGGCGAGTGGTTGCTTCAGAAAACGAGGAAAGTTTTGAAAATTACTGTCATTTTTGACGAATGAATGTTACTAGCTATAATTATATAAATTTTCAGGAAAAATGTGATTGGTAATTTATTATTTCTTTAAATTTCACCAATTATTTATAATTCAGTGCTTGTAAAAATTTTATTTGTACTAAAATTTATAACTTATTATTTAATCAATTGTGCTCACCTGGGTTCGATCCAATTATTCCATCGCTTAGCATCCATTTCGGTTTCTCAGCGTCCAATGTTTGATAAAACACCGCAAATATGGCAGCAAAGAATCCGGTTAACGCCGCATAGAATATAATATAGAAAAGTAAAATTTTTGCTGCAAGAAAAAGAATTAAAAGTCAGAATTAATATATCAGTTGGCACAAAACTCAAATTAAATGGCTTAGACTATTAATTAGGTTGAAAGTAATTAATAGATTTTAATATTGACCACAATGTGGCATAAATATTTTATGCGCCACATAATCAAAAGTTGTGGCTTTTGGGGCGCAAAATTCATGCGTGTGTTTTATTATATCCTTACATAATTTAAATATACAATTTTAGATTTGATATCTGTGTTCGAAACTGATAGATCAAATTGTTCTGCCTTTTGCCTATACTTTAGTTTTTATTTATTTAACAAATCTTTAATTGTTTTCCATATTTATGGAGATTCTTTTGTTTAAAGGGCCTGTTATTCGTAGATAAAGTATCCTCAAAAATATTGTCGTTTGTACCCTTGGCTAATTGGCAGTTGAGCTATTTCGGGCTGGCAACACGGATAGCTCTCTGTCTGCCACATTTTTCCTTTGTGTCCCCACTCCACTTCACGCATGTTACACAATGCACGACATTTGACATTTTCTTGCCACTAGCTGCAAGTTTAAAGGGGTGGGCCAAAGTTTTTTGGATGTGGGGGTGCGGGTGTGTGTGCAACCAATACCCTTGTACTGCGAGTTGACTGGTTTGTCATTTTGACATTTCTGTTTTATAATTGAGAGTGATTAAAAGGTCGCCGGGTTCTGTGTAATAGAAAGTGACTTTTCCAATATCCTTGTTCTCTTTTGTTCCGGTCTCCTCTCCAGCTGCTCTCTTATTGCCGTTCGCTCTTAGTTTATTTCAGCTATATTTTTTTTTTTTTTGGTAATGCTTTTAATTTAAAATGGAAAAATTTGGATTGCTTTGGATTGTCAATGGATGTGCTTAAATTAACTCAACTAAATTACGTATACGACATGCGGTCGGGAACATGCTGCGGGCTTTACTCATAAATGAAATAATTTATGAAGACAGATATACGAGTGTGTTGGAATTGACATTGACATTGTCATAATTTGTAAAGCTATTAATCATCGGCTACTCTGTGAGAGCTGTGTGAATCGTGTGAACTAAAGAAACAATAATGGAATGTTGGAAATATATAAATAAAATAGTTAAATGATATGTAGATGGCCAATGAATTAAAATTAAAAGAATCAACTGTTTTGAGCCTAATGAAATCAAGTATATTAATTTAAAGTAATTTATTTCAGTTTGAAGCCGTTTTACATAAGAGATACTTTTTTAAGCCCACAATATTAAATTAGACTCAGCTCCATGTTCTCATCAATCATTAATCAATCATGAAAATAAACCGGACATTTGACCGTATTTCCTCATTTGTATATATAAAACTCGTTAGTTTTCAAGACTTCTTGAAAATGCTGGCAACATGAATTCTTCTCATGGTCAATTAGTGGGCATGTTGGTAGGTATTGGCAATACAAAATGGCGCATGCGCCTTAACAATTCTGCCCAACAAGCTATTTGAGATGCAGTCTCCCTTCTCTCACTCGCTAAGAAGGCTCATGGCCATATACATACACTCATATACATATATAGAAATATATAACTGCAGACGTACAAAACAGAAATAAAAAAAGACATAAGTTGCGTTACTTAATGCCATGACAGTTCGCACAGTGATTGTCAAAAACAGGATTTTCTTTCTTCTCACAAATTTAGTAGCTGAATATGATATTTGAAAATATTTTATAAAAGTCGCTAATAAATTTTTCTTATTTTTATTATCTATGCTTATCTTCATATGAGTGATAATTTACTGCCCAGAGATGTAATTAATGCTCATGCTCTTGTTTAGAATTGCAAATGCAATTAAAGATGCTCAGTTCCCATGTCAATTGAGGCGTTCAAATTGAAGGCGGAAAGCAGAGTAAGCGGAAAACGATGAAAAGCCTTACGTAATTTACTTACGTTATTTGTAGGCAGTTAAATAAAAATCAGGTTTGCATGGCAACACTGAAGCTAACTTCAAGCTCTACTGTGCTGTGGCGCCAAAGGAAGTCGTGAAATAAGGAACGAGAGACGAGAGTCACCTTTGCAGTTGGTTGTGCTTTTTATTCTACATTTTCTTATTGTTGCTCCAAGTGGCATTTATATATGCATTTGTGTGTGTGCGTGTGTGTATGATTGAGTGTATTTCTGCACTTAACGAGCTGGTTTCTCTGGTTTCAGCGGTCGCTGTGGCTTTTGGTACTGCGAAATGTGGTTGGGGTTTTGCGGAAGATGTTAAAGGGAGGACAAAGGATGTAAAAAGGGACGATACAGAAGCTGTCGTGCGGAATTGTTAGGCAGCTCAAATTTATTGTTAGTTTCAGCAAAACAGCTGTGCCATATAAAGAAACCCTGTATTACAATAGATTGTAAATATTACAGATATAAATAAAATCTCAACAAATTTTAGTCAGCTCGATTAGATAAGAAATACGTAGATGCGTCCTCTATCAGTCCACAGAGCTTGTCAGATTTTTTTAATAGCCCAATTGAATTTTAAGCAGTTTTTATATTTTGGTCAAATATAAGGAAGGTTAACCTATAAACCTCAGTATGTACAAGTAATTGATGACTTAAATTAAATTTATTGTTTAATAAATATATTTTTAAATGCGAAACCTTATCTCGAATTTAATTTAATTAAATTGAGACCCAAAATGATCATCAGTTTTTATAGAATATTGGGGATTGTAAAAAATAATTCAACAATTTTAAATGTAAGTGATAATATCATATCATAATAAATAAATGTAGAAAGATACCCCTAAAAATTACACTATTTTAAGAATTTTTCAGAGACGCACTTATAGTATTCTACGTATGAGTACGCTGGCTAAGTTAACCCATTTTATGCCGCGAAACAAAAAGTAGTGAGTTTTTCATTAAAACTCAAATTAAAATTCACATTTTTTAAAATTTAAATATTTTTTAAAAATAAATTTAAAAAAAATGTTTATTTTTTAAATATGGGATGACCAGAGTAAACATTTTCTGGATTTTCTAATTTTCTTTGTTTTCCATTTGGATTTGAATACGTTGGTTTACATAAAAAAAACGCTCTGAACACTAAAAGTTTTGAGGCAGAAAATGGGTTAAAAGAGAGTTAAACTAAATATAAATTTATGACATTTTCTTGCTTGGCCCAAAACACAATTTATATTAATGAAGAACTTAATTATGTTAAATCAATTCATAGTTTTATATATATATACATGTGTATTTATAGAAAAGATTCTGATATATGTATGTAGGCATAATAGAATATGTTTCAGGACATTGTAACCAGTACTCTTCACACATTTTATATTATGACATGTCATAAAAATCAGCGTGGAAAAGGTAAATGGGGTTTTTTGTTTGATTTGATTTATAGATTTTGTTGCCAGGCGGCGGCTCGACTCAGCGTTACCTTCCCCGGTTTAAGTTCGGTTAAGTGAGGTCTGCCTTAAAATCCGATTGATTTACGCTAGCTTTTTTACTCTTTGCACTGCGTGTGGCTATGTGAAAGTGTGTGAGTATGTGTTAGTATGTGAGTGTGTGCGGTTGAGCACCTGGCAGGTCTTAGTGGCACACTAAGTATACGCAGCATTGTGCGCGGACTCTCTGACTGCACGACACTTTGCTCGCTCGTTCGCCTTCGTTCTCTCTCTCTATCTTGGGCTCTCTCGTTAGCTGTCTCTCTCTCGTTCTCTCTCTCTGGTTTCTCCTTTTAGCTTTGTAGGTCTCTCGCCTGAACTTTGCCATTTGCACAGCTGCCGCAAAATTGTAACGAGCTTCACTTGTATTGGTAATGCTTGTGTCTGTGCGTCTGTGTGTGTGTGAATGCGTTATCTGTAGGTGTGTGCTACAGCTGCATACTGTATTTACATACCATACACATACACATACACTCCAATGAATTGCGGCCATTTCTTCCTCTTTTTTTTAATTTCAGTTTCAATTTTACCTTTCTGTTGGTGCAGCGGGGGCCCCGTACTCTGTGGAAATTTTGACAGTTGCAGGAAAACAAGAAAATTACATGCACACACAAATACACACACAGCAGCTGCCACATAAAAAAAAACGGAAAAATTACCAGTAAAATGGAGCAGAAAATACAACTGTCAACGTCAGGATTTACAGCACCCCGGGTTATGTAGCACAAAAGCACTTACACACGCACACTCAAACATACACCAACGCCTTTTTATAAAATGATATATACACGATTGTATAAAAAGAAATTTTAAATGTTGAAAAAAGAGATACTAGCATTAATATTATAATTATCATTCCATTTTGCCTATCAGATGAGATAGAGCAAAAATACAATACAAAAGTAAATTTAAAGTTTATTGACGTTTTCAATTACTTATTGGTGGACTTTATTTCACAGTTAGTTTTTTTTCAATATATTCTCTTAAAATAATTATGAAAAACTATCGATTTGGCCCTCAGGAAATTTTATCTTTGCTATTGTAAATTCATTTCAGTGAAAAATAACAAAATTTATGGGAAAGATAAAAAAGTCATTCTGTTTGCAGAGTATATCACAGTCGTGGGCAACCACAGAGCTTTCATTAGATTTTCTTAATTGTTTTTCAATTAGGCACATCGAATGTTCTTCACATTAAAACTTGTATCTCTGTTGTACTGTTGCAGATTCTTCTGCATATTTCGCTCAAGGAACAAGATGATTGAGATGAGATAAGGAAAATCTTGAGCTCATTAAAATGTACTTATGCAATCGGCTTGTGAACCGCATGCTAATTGGAGTGTCGATTGGATAATGGTTTTTCCAGTGCAAACCATTTAACAGACCGCTAGTTTATGGAGGTCAACAACATGTGGACCTATCAGAGCCCATCTGATGAATTCGTATGCCTTGAATTTTGGCACATTATTTAGCACGCTGCTCAATTTGATGGTTCAGTGTAAATTGTGAGGGCCTCGATGAAAACAATGTGTCTCGTATGTTTCTGTCGTCTCGAATTGACCTCATTGATGTCATGACAAATGGCTGGTTGAAATGATTGTTTTTCAATTGGTTTGCTAGGCAACAATTGAAACATTTCTACCGTGATTCGTTTTGATTTCGTTGCATTTTACGACGGAAATTGATGTGTTGTCAGAACGTTGACAGTCTTTTACTAAATAAAGATACGTGTAACTTGTTTTGAATTACATATTTCAACAAATCAGCTGTAGCATTTTTCCAGTTTTCATTTAAATTTTTTTTTTTGTATTTACTTTGCTCTTCCAATGAATTTCCTTGGAAAGATACATATCATTGGAAATATTTTTATATAATATAAATGAATAGTTTTAATGTGCTAAAAATCAAGCCAGCCAATCTATTTATTATACCCGTTGTTTAAAAATAAGAAAAAGGGAATATTGTATTCGTTGCAATGTATGTAACAGGGAGAAGGAAGCATCTTAACCCTATAACAGCCGAGTCCGTCCGTGTGAGGGCCCAGATCTCAGAGACTATAAGAGCTAGAGCAACCAAATTTAGCACACGAACTTCTTTAAACCCCACGCAGGTCAAGTTTGTTTCAAAATTCTGGCACGCCCCTTTCCGCCTCCGCAAATCGCGAAAAGCCACCACACGCACATTTTTCAATTTATTAGGACTTTTTTTTACTTATTACCGTTAGCTTATATTATTACCTATCATCCTTCTAAATCGTAACAAGATCGGACAAATAGAAAGGTGGTAATGGCTTTTTTTAACAATAACAAAGTTTCATTTATTTGACAAGTGGTAATGGCTGAATAAAGCTTTTAAGCAATAAAAAAGATTTTAAATTAATTAAAGTAAGTAACGGGTATCCTATAGTTGGGAGCTAGACTATAGTCTTTCCCACTTGTTTTTTAAATATAATGGTTGCCAAACCTATCATCTATGAAATGGTGAATGTCAGGTTTATAAAAGATAATTAAAATTTATGCTATGAAAAATTTTTGTATTCTATAATATATAGTTAGGTTTTTTTTTTATGTGGACTTGTATTATATGTATCATGTTGGTCGTGTGAACTATAATCCGTAAGTGTCATAATTCTTTTATGAATTCTTGTTCAGTAGATTAATTGGCTGCCTTTTTTAAATTCGAGCACAAATTTATTCTTACAATTTATACAGTTCTTAAAAATAGAACGCTACATAGAAGTTGGTGAGCCCAAGAAGCAAGGGAATTATGGGTTGTCATGGCTATAGATATGGCCCAAGCCCCTAAACATATTTACCAACACTTGTCTGTGCAAAATGGAAAAGAGAGTTTTCATTTTGGGGGCGTGTTAAGTGTTTAACTGAAGAAGCAACACAACTTGCAACTAAGTAGGTTAGAGACAAAGCAATCATGCAACAGCAGCAGCAACAACAGCAGCAACAACAGCAGCAACAACAGCAGCAACAACAACAACAAGCAAAGTCTGTTTCGTGCCATGCCAAGCTGAATTGTTTTGTGTCCACGCCCACATTTTGGTGCTAAGCTTTGGGCGCCACTTGTCGTTGCTGTTGCCGTTGTCATTCCCTTTGCCAGTGTGTACAACATGCTTTCGAATGAGGCTAGAATTGATTTTTGTTGAGTTGCTTCTCTTTGCACGGAATGATAGTGCAGGTTTCGCTTAACCCATTGCTACTACACTGCGTTATAGGCAATTGAAAAAGAACTCTGTACAAAAGGTGTGCTGACAGAAAAGAGTAAACTACGAGTAAAACAATATGAGGGCTTATTTAGGACAACACTGAAATCTATTTACTGAACTCGCAAGATACTCGTACATGTATAACAATTTAATAATAGATTTTAATAACAATTGCTGGCCCATTTCAGTATGATTTCGCAATTACCCATTCATCGTTTTCCACTGACCTTTACAATCCGTCCCAAACATCGCATGACATACACATAGCATCCATGGCATCAATACTTCAATATTGTCATGCGATGCGACAGCATCACAAATTGAATTCCATTAAAAATTTACTAACCTCCCTCCAAGGAAAGTGCTAAAAATAAACCACCAACTAGCACGTGCCTCAGTTCAACTGAACGGAGTGAAGCTTAGATACCCAGAATTAAGTGATGAAGTATCAAAAGATAAAAAAACTAAGGGAGCTGACAGCGGCTAATCCTATATATTCTCGTATCAATAAAAAGTCAAACAACACGTATGATATAAATTGATGAAAATCGCTTAGTTTTATCGCAAATTGTAGTTGTCTGTCTGTGATTGCTGCTGAACGCGTTTATTCTTTTTCAAGTCCCAGCTAACTGCTAACTACTACTAGCTTTGTAGATACGTTTTCTACTTGACTTTGGTAGTTAAATTTGTAGTTTCACTAACTTAAAGTTCTCCGTTACAAAGATACGCTAGATCAGTTTTGTTTTTTGCTTTTTATTTGAAGAGTAAATCGTACTTTTAAGTTTTTAATTAAAATTCAATGATATTTATATTAAAGAAAGAATTTGATTTATATTATATAATATTTTTTTATATAGATCTATTAAATCAAAATTCCCGTATATTACAAATACTTCATATCAATTGCTACACAAATTTCAGCGATAATAGATAGATATCTAAATGATATGATATTTTATACATTATCTAAGGCCGCCAATCAACAAAATTTAAATTCATAATAAATTCCAAATTGTTCCCGTTTATGCGAGTATCTTCTATTTTCTATTGTCTTTTGCCCGGACCATACAAATTTTTATGACAGTTTTACATTTTGAGCGTTGTCATGGCGTTTATACACGAAATCAAACGATTCGTCATATTTGATTGTGGTAAGAGTAGGCGAGTTTTACCGTTATTGGCCACTTGGAATATAGTCTAATCCTAAGCACACGCCTCACGCCCTTTTCAAATGGGGCTGCCAGTTTGGACTGATATAATTCTTATGTAATCGTTAGCAACAATTATTACTATTGAAAATTTTACTATTTCTACCGTTTGGCTGACTATCTGACTGACTGATGAACTGAGCGCATGTGCACTGGATGAATTGCTGGCTCTGCAATATTAGCTTCTATATTTAGTACTGGCAAGCAATTTGCTGGCTCAAAGTACGTGACTTTTTATTGTGCATGGCATATGAAATGAGCCCACTGGATCGATACGCATTAAGAGGGTAAACACGAAGGCTGAAATTAAATATATATGTATGTCTATTTCTCGTTTACTCGCAAGAACGAGTACTGACTGTGTCTAAGTACCTTCTTCCATATCAGTTAACTTCCCCATAACAAAGGGAACAGAATATAATCTAATTTAAAATACAGCTTTTACAATTATAGTTGTACTTTGGATTCATAACGAGTCACAATAGAGAAATATTTTGTCAGATTTCAACGATAATTATAATTTAAATCAATACAATATCAAATTTCGAATCAGTTTCGAGTATGAGTTAATTTCAAGCTAGATATGCCCTTGGGTGTCCCCCAAAAATCTAGCAATTACCACACTTCGGCATATGCGGCGTATGCGCAATTTGATTGATTTCATTGAGGACCGTTGACGGATATGTAAACATGAACTGAACACCACGTATAAGTTACAAAACATAAAAATATATCAGAAAAAGTAAAATTTTTTTTTTTTTTTTACTTTAGAATATTGATTTTAATATGAAATATTAAGTTTTTTTAAGCATACTAGCAACGTTTTGGGCGTCGACTCGTTATTAATATTAAATATTAAATTTAAATAGGGCATTGTTGGTTGTTTTTGGTACTTACCCCAACTGGAACCGGTGCGTCCGAGGCATTGGCTAGTTTCACTGTTCCATATGAATTTTCTAAAACCCTCCCATTTGCCCATCTTTGGCGGCGGAGAATAGTATTCACCAATTTTCTTTTCGGCCATTTTCGAGCTTGTTTCTTCTTGTTTTTAAGTACTGTTCAGTTTCGGTTGAGTGTGTCTCTCTCTCTCTCTGTCTGTCAGTTAGACTAGTTTTAAACTATTAATGCTTAGGCTTTAAATTAATATTTATTTTGTGTTGGGTTTGGTTATTCTTTTTGTTATATTTATTATATTTAGTTTTGTTTGGTTTGGTTTTGGTTTTGGTTTTTTTTATGTGTTTGTCTTAATCAACTGCGTTGGTACAACATTTTTAAATGGGCTTTTTGAATGTTCGTAGCAGTATTGTGTTAAGATTTGCGCTAAATTTATTTTGGATACTGAAATAGAAATAAGGATTATGAATATGAGTAATTGGTGTTAGTTTTTGCCTGCTTTACCACCTGTTGGGAGGTGGTAAGGTAAGCAAAAAGGTGGAAAGTCTACACACAGTTCCTCTAGCAACTTTTAATTAAATGCGCACACTTGTAATATAATTTTCTGTTTCTTCTCAGAAATGTCTTTACGCTTATTGTCACTTAATACATATAATTTTAAAATTTCATTTTTAGATTCGTTCATCTCCTTATCGTATTTTTCATCAGCGTCATCCTCTTTTTTTATGTAACCATTGTGCTCAATTTAATTCAAACATTTGGTTTGTATCATAGTTCGTTTTTCAGCTTATATAAACGTTACAAATACATTTGGCCACAGTGAAATAAATTCAAAGAATGATCCTTAATATGCCTCTGTGCTGGTAGCTGTTGTTGCGTTTTTTCCACAAGGACACAGTGGGAAAAGTGGCCCTAAGTGCACTTTAGAGTCGACTCTGGCAACTGATAAACGCTTTAACACACTCGTTGTTAATTATTGTAAATTTTCCATGAATTTTGCTTAATTAATTGTGCTAATTTGGTCAACTTTTTTGCCATTTACGTGAAAACAAATTGCAGTCGCCTACCGATTTTAGCCACACACTCTGCCAACTGTTATGTAATCTCGAACGAGGAGCGTGGAAAAGCATCCAAAGCTGGCCAAGCAAAATAGAGTTTGCGCAGTGAGACCACAGAGATAGAGAGATTCAGATTGCGAGTGAGAGAGTGTACTTAAAAGGGCAGCCACAAATGAGAGACAAAGAGAGAGGGTGAGAGGGAGAAAGTGGAAGGGGAAGAGAAGCTGGAAGAGGCGCTGGAAGGTTTTTTGGTGCAGCTTTGGAATTGTACGGAATAACATTTTTAGATGGGCTATGCCATAAAAGTTGACAGCTGGGCGCCAGCTTAATGATAGAACAGCCCTTGGGAAACCCCTTCTTCATCTAAAAAGCAGCGGGGCTAGGAGACAGATAACTATGATAAGATATGCTAGCTCAGCTGCTCATACAAGAGATCCAAAAAGCAGAGTATGGAAAGTATTTTTAGTAAATTTCCGGAATTTACTAATGATAAATTATGCTTATCATTGAAAATGTAATTTTCATATATCTTTTGGGTGTCCTTTCGGGCATTTTTTTTCTTTGCAGTTTTCTTTTGTTATTTCCCACTAACACAGTTATGCAGACAGACGCGAGCGACGCTCTCACGCATTCGCATTGCTTGACTTACTTTTAACGCCTCCGCTGCCGCCGGCGACGTTGGCGTCGACTTCGACGTCGGCATCGGCGTCGCTGCCATTTAGTAGCGAACATTGCGCAACGCGTCCGAGGAGGCAGAGAAGGCATGGCCTCGGCCTGTGGCGGTGGCTTAGACCACGACTACGACCATGTCTCTGCCTGTGACTATTTGGCTATATGGCTCTTGGCTATGTGAAGAAGGCGGGCGAAAAAAAAAGGTTGGGCAAGTGTCTAGCAAAAGGGGCATGGCATTTCGCACAAAAGTAGGCAATGCTATTCAGCCCAGCACACATACAAAACACTGTGAATGTGAGTGAGTGTGTGTGTGTCTGAACTTAATGCAATTTCGGAATTTTTATGCTAAAACTGAATGGTTGGCTTTGTTTTAGCCCTGTGGGTGGGCCATAACCCGAACTGTCAACGGTTGTAGTACGTTTATATAAGCACATTGATTACACAAGTGAATGCACTGATTCAAATTGAAACTATTCAGAAATAATTCACATTTATAGTCAAAAGGCGTTGTCTGGAAGTTCGCTTATTGTGCCATTATGTGTGGTTTATGTTACTTTTCGCGTTAACATTTATGTAATATTTAACACCACTTTTCTAGAATTTCAATTCCTTTGTCTTTTCATTGCTTAATTGTGTTTTGTTTTATTAAAATCTTTGGTTTTATTTTTAATGTCCAGCAGCAGAGAAAAATCGAATTTAGGTATGTATATAAGTTTTACAAGGATATCTTTTTGCTACTGGTGCTGTCACAGTGTCCTCGACGCGTCGCCTTTGGCGTCGACGTTGCCAACGATGTTCATATAATCACTATGGAAACTGTCTTTCATTTTCTTTCTTTTCAGATTTCAATTATGTGGAAACTAGTCGAAAACTTTGCATAATCTTAATTTTTTTTTTTTTGTATTCGTTGTGTTTTTTTTTTGCGTTTTTTTCGGAGAGAGATAGATTATTTTCGTTTGGCACTTTTGCATCATCACCTCGAGAATATTTTTTCTTTTTTTATGTAACCAACGTTTTGTGCAAATACATGAAAATTTGTTGTATTTTTCGCAGCGGCGCACCAACAACAACACACATACAGATGGATTTTCTTGAACGCTGCTTTTTCAGCCTCCTTTTTTTCTACGCAGACAAGTACATAATAACTCTCTATATATGTATATATAAATATATATGTATAATATATATGAATATATATATATGTATATATCTGTTTAGATTCTATGTGCCGTTAATCCGCCAGCGAATGCGAGTAGCAACCGTCCACAGTTAAAACGCCAATGATAGTGCCAGCGTTCAGCGTGAACTTCGCCAGCGTCGCAGCCGCAACTGTGAGCGAAACACTCGGCTCAACTCGGCTCAGCTTCGGCTGCGGTCGTCTTCAATGGCGACACTGTGGCAGAGATACAGATTGGAGGGGGGTGAGGGTGGGCAAACAATTGCGCATGGAACGACTAAAAGCAGAGCTTTTTTTTTTATTTGCCGCCTCGCAGCTTTTTCTCAGCTGGGTGCCGACGTCGTTGTCGTCGTCGTTGTCGCCGTCACTGGAACATCAGACGAAGTCGTTTAGTCGTTTAGCTTGCTGGACTTTGTGGCTGTGGGTGGCGCCAATGGACGAGATTTGAGCCGGTCGCTCGCTCGGGTGGCTCGGGTGCTTGGAGAGCGGCAAACAGTTTGGCTGCAAGCTTTCAAGGTTTCAGGCGTTCCTGCTGCCACTGCTGCTGCTGCGATTTGCAATTTCGTTCAGTGGATGTTGGCAAACTGCTTCCCCAACTGTATTTCAACAGTCATATGTTCCTCTTCGACATGGTCTATGTAGAAACTCCAAATTTCTCAAACTTTTTTTATATTTAAAAAATTAAGTATGCTTGTATGCAGGTAGTCCTGAAACAAGTAATAAACAAAATTGAATTATAAAGAAAAATAAAATACATCTTTAGTAATTTTATTTATTGTTTAAAATGTATCAATAATTCAAAATTGTTTTTAAAAAATAAATATATACAGTGAACCACTAATGTCCTCATACACCATACAAGTTTTGATGCAGTTTTCCTATACTAAACTTTTATTCGTTTAAATTCCGTTCGAATGATACAAAAATTTCTTTAACCCATTAAGTACCCATGGAAAGTTTTGAATTTTTGTAAAAGTCTACTTTTTCAACTTTTATTCTCGATTTTGTAAAAAAAATATTTTGATGCAGAAAAATTCTTCACAGAATTTTAAGAGTGACAAAACAAAAAAAATTCAAAAATCTCTTTGCTAGTATTTTTTATATATTTTTTTAAAATTGTTTCTTAAGCTACTTTTTGTATGAAAAGGAGGAAAAAGGGGTTAAAATAGTCTTTTTAGCAATTTTTAAAAATTATAAAAAATAAGAGCGAAGGGGTTTTTAAAATTTTTTTTTTATTAGAATTGTTTGAAACATTTTTTTGCGTCAAAACATTTTTTGTTGGAACCCGAGGAAATATATTTCGAAAGTAGACTTTTACAAAAGTTCGATAATTTCAAAGGGTACTTAATGGGTTAAGGAAAGTTTTGTATTATTCAAACGGTTCGTAGTACGTTTTGTCTATGGTCGAATAAATTAACACTTTAAAAAAACTCCAAACTCCAACTTGTCCGCTACTGTATATTTTATTTATTTATTTTATTAATACAATTTAATTGATTCCTAAGCCATAAATAGGATTTTTTGAATTAAAGCATGTACAAAAAAATGTATACTTTTTTCTATAATTGTCCCAATCAATTTTAATTTAAACTCTATTTATATCAACCGATCCCACAGTCGACTTCTATGGCTCCAAACGGACTTTCCAAGGCGAATACACCAATAACTTCCAGGCAATTTGCCGCGTACTTGCGCAACAGACCAGGGAGAGAGAGAAAGAAAAAAAAATGAGAGAGTGTAGGAGAAACAAAAAAGATTCCTGCAGAGTTCGGTAATATAATATTTATTGATTACTTGCTGCTAAAAGTTTTCCACCGAAGAGTTTTACATCGAGTTGCTAAAATAGAAGCCGTAATATTGGCAAAAAACATTAAGCAAAAAGACCCCATACCGACGTCATCGTCTCCATTATTGCTAAATGCTTTCCCAATCTCAAGGAGCTATTTGGGGGTTGACTGCCTGTCGTTACTCGTTTCGTTTATTGTTTCGCCCACATTCAATTACGTCATATCTCAGCTGTTCGGGTATTATACAATCGACTGGGATTGTGTCTGTAAGAGCCGTCATCTCTGCTCTCCGGCCTCTCAAAATCTCACAAAATTTCACTGGACAAACCCCTCTGCTGCTCTGGCTCTTGTGGGTTATTAATACTTACCTGTTTATAGGGCTGACATTTATTTAAGCTCTTGACAACTGTTTGAATTGTGTGTACTGCGATTTATTTCTATCTTATTTAAGCTCTGGTTTATTTCTATCTTTTATTACTCACCCTAAAGATGACCCTTAGGAAGTTTAAAATGAAATGAAAGACTTTATTTTATGAATCTCATGAGAAGATGTTATGGTTTCAAATATTTTTTAACAAGTTGATGCTAGAGAACAATTTGACCATGATTTAAGGGGGTCTTCTCATTCAAAACCCGTTTTTTGGACCCTTTTTAAAAAAATTCTTATTTGAAAACGCAAAGAATAATTGAAAACTTTTTTTATTTATTGTATTACAAAAGGTTCAAAGTAAATAAAAAAATTTTTTTTGCCTCGATACGAGGGGTGTTCAAAAAGTAATGAGACTTCAAAGTTGGGGGTTGAAAAAAAAGGTGTCGTCACGGCGGCCACGATTCCGGGTCTCCGGAGCGTCCGAAATGAAAAAAAAAAACGGCGTTAGATTCAGTACAGATGTAATTCTGGTCCCTAGCTCAATCATAATTTTGTGATTTTTTTTGACAAAATGGCGGCCATTCAAAAAAAAAATTTAAATTTCCAGGCTTTTTTTTTGTAGTTTAGTGTAAAAAAAAATAGTAAAAAATTTTTTAAAATTATGATTGCGGTAGGGACTATAATGGTGACAATTCTGCGTCGATTCCACTTTGTTTCATGAAAATCGGTTCAGTTGAACTGGAGATATCATGGCCGCCAGTTCGAAAAACGTGGTTTCGAGATAAACGCGTTTAAAGTTTTGACTTCACTTGCATTAACATTAAAATTGCTGGATAAAAATGGCCATATCTCCTTAAGTATTTCGAATTTCTAAAAATCCTTTTAGGGGCATATTCACAACTACCCAAGCTATAAACAAATGCAAAAAAAAAAAGTCGAAAAAAAAAAGTTGGTCAATGAGAAGACCCCCTTAACTGAGACATAATTCACACACTTAAGATGAAAATTCTAAATTTAAATTAGAAGTAACGTTAAATGTTGTTATTATTATTATGCTTTATCTATCCCAATAAGTGTGGATTATCTCTATTGCATTGCAATTATCAAATATAATTAGTAATCATTTATTACTAACAAGTGGAGCATGGCACAGGTCAGATATGATTAACACTTATAACATTGTTATCCCGTTTCCAACCCATTAAGAAATAAATAAAATAAAGATTTTCATTTTAGAATTAAAAAAAATAATTTAAAAGAAATAATAATAAATAATAATAATGATAATAATATCGATAAGTTTTTAAATAAAAAATTTGGACACCATCTAGTTTCTTCAAAATAAGTTAAATTCATTTTCATTATAGACCATCGAATAATAAAAAATAAAAATAAAGCAGCTCTCAATTTATATCCCTTTCTTTGAGACCGAAAATAAAAAGACGAATTTAGACGACTATATTTCAAAAGTTGTGTTGATTATCAGAACTTATTGTATCTAAATCAATTCAGCCCTGTTCTACTGTTATTGTGTATATTCCATATAGAGTTTACTTAAATATGTTTTGCTAGTAATGAATCCTTGTCCCCCACCAATGAATATAAATCAAGCTTAACTCAAACAAGTTGATACATATACGAACACATTGGGAAACTCTGTAATAGACGCTGCATAAATTTCCGCCAGATGCGAGAACTTACAAACAACAAGAAGTAAACATCTACATGCATACAACAGAACAACAGAGACGCATGTCCTAATAGCTAATGCAATTACGAGTACATGGTGTCACCAAGAGAGAATGGAAATGTTGTAACAAGCTGGGCAAACGAAAGAGTGAGGGGGAAAGAGTTAGAGATGGCTTGCAAATTTATAAGGGAAACGAAATGTCGCAGAATGTGTCAAGTCGCACACACATATACGCCAAGCAGCCTTGGTCACAAAATGATGAGTTAATGCGAAAATAGTGGAACATTTCGGAATATGCATTGATGATCATAATAATAAATAAAGTTTGCGAAATTGAAAGCTATAAATAATGAAGTTTTGAACAGAGTTAAATGATATAAAAGCATTTAATTCGCAGCTAGCTGAATGTCGAGCTTTCAGAATGTTGACCCACATTGGCTGTCAAAACTTTTGCCACTGAACAGCTTGGAAAGTTTGCGAAGGAAAAACAAGAGGTGCCTATATTGCTCGCGGGGGATTGGGTATCTGAGTGCATGTTTCTGCGGATAGCGTGCAATTTCATACGAGCTTCGAGGAGAGAGGAGGAGAACTAAGGCACTTAAAGGCAAAGCTTATGTGCTGAATTTGTCGCCTGCTTGCACAGTTTAAGTGATTCCCAATTACAGTCAAGGACTTTGATAATATGTGAATAATTTTGGAATTTATCTAGCACTTTTCAAATGGATTAGAACTATATTTACATAAGAATTTATATTTTAGTTAGTTCCTATATGCATACATATGTATCTTATACGGGGGTGCTTGAATTTCACTTGAATTTCACTTAAATTTCATACAAATTCCAGTGAAATTCAAGCGAAAGCGATTTCTGTGGCACCCATGATAAATTAATTTTAGCAATTTTATATATTCTTTCAATTTAGGTATTCGAATACAAGAACTTACTACTTATATAATGTTACTTCGCACAATATTTTCATTGATTTTTGTACATTGTAATTTTGTCACGTTATGGAATTGTAGATGCCTTCTTCTTCTAGCAAAAGATATTTGCAAAACCTTTAAAAAATGCATATAAAACAACAAATGTAAGCCATTAATATTTTTCCTTTATGTATGAGAGAGAATAAATATACTTTCTCTAACATCTCATATTTCAACTTCAATTGACTGTACAGATGGGAAATATTTTACGTAAGAAAATATCGGAATAATTGCATAATAAATGGGGCTTCTGTAACACGATTACTGATAATTTGAAAAAGATATTTAAAAATTTAAAAAGTTAACCAAAGAGTATCTACTACAAGTTTAAAATTTTGTGGTATCTGAAAAATATATACAAACTGAAACGTTAAATCATTTTTCAACCCAATCTCAACCTTCTCAATACTCGACAGTTATACACTTGGTCTTCAGATACTCATTAAGCGCCTCCTGACCCAAATCTTTACCAAAACCACTCTGTTTGAATCCACCGAAAGGAGCTGCGACATCTGTTTTATTGTACACATTGATGAAAACCGTGCCAGCTTCAATGCGATCGGCGAAACTCAAGGCCTTGCTTATGTCCTTGGTGAAGACCCCACTGGCGAGTGCATACTCCGTTCGATTGGCCCGTTCCATAACCGAGTCCACATCGCTGCCATTGAACTTGGAAATAATCATGATGGGACCAAAGGATTCTTCCTTTGCAATGAACATGTCATCCTGAACATTCGTAAACACAGTTGGCGAAAAGAAGTAACCCCTCATGTCGGGCATGCGACAACCCCCATAAGCAAGGGTTGCACCCTCATCTACGGCTCGTGTGCAGTACTCCAATAATTTATCAAGATGCGCCTTATGGTTCTGGGGTCCATGAGCTGTAGATCGGTTAAGTGGGTCCCCAATTGTCATAGTGCGAAGATCCTTGAGGACCCGACGTACAAATTCATCATGGATGCGATCCTCAACAAAGAGACGTCCAGCTGCAATGCAGTTTTCTCCCTTGTTGAAGAAGACCGAGGACATTCCCTAGATAGATAGTAAGTTAGATAAGAAGATAGAGGAGATTGAGAGGTAATCTGGGATAAAAAAACTCACATGTTTGACTGCCTTGTCGAGATCACAGTCGGCAAAAATGATCAAAGGGCTCTTACCTCCGAGTTCTAGGGAACATTTCTTAAGATTCGATTGCGCGCAAGATTTCATTACTTGTTTCCCAACAGCTGTCGACCCGGTAAATCCCAGCTTACGTACCAAAGGATGATCCACTAATGCTTGGCCAGCTTCCGAGCCCGTTCCTGGCATCACATTTATGACTCCTGGCGGGAATCCTGCCAGGACTGTCAACTCAGCGAACTTCAAGGCCGTCAAGGGGCACGTTTGAGCTGGTTTTATGAGGCAAGTGTTGCCCGCAGCGATGCAGGCAGCCATCTTCCAGGAGAGCATCATCAGCGGATAGTTCCAAGGAGTCACCAGGCCACACACTCCGATAGGCTCCTTCCGGGTGAAGGTCAGCACGTTGTTGGGCCTGGCGGGATTCACCGGGATGGTGTTTCCCTGGATCTTGTCGCACCAACCGGCGAAGTAGCGCCAGGCATCGATGGACATTCCGATGTGGGTTTTCAGTGCCAAGGTGTAAACGGCTCCCGAGTCGACAGACTCAATCGTGGCCAGATCCTCCTTGTGCTTCTCCATGAGATCGGCGAGCTTCAGCATCAGCTGTCCACGTTGTCTGGCAGAAACCTGCTTCCAGGAGCCGTAGAAGGCCTTGTGGGCTGCCTGCACAGCCTTGTCCACGTCTCCAGCACTGGCACATGCAACCTTGCAGAGAACCTGCTCATCCGTGGGATTAACTATGTCAAGGGTGTTCTTCTGCTCGGCATCAACAAAGGCTCCGTTGATGAAGAGTTGAGTGGGAATGTTAATCTTCCGCTTGTTGGCTTCGAGGAGGAATCCCTCGTAGTCTAATTTCCCTGCTCCAGAGTCACCGCTTCCTTGACGCAATGCTCTGACGAGGAGGTCGAAGAACTCTTCAAAGACTGGAGCCATGAAGACATGTTCATTCTCCAAAGGAACATCGAAGGCGTCCTTGACTTCCTCCACCAAACGAACAACATCCATTGATCCTGCACCTGCGGCAAAGAAGTCCGTAGATCCTTCGATGGGCTCCTTAAGGATGGCCTGCCAAATGGAAGCCAGCTGTGTCTTCTTGGCCAGTTCATCTTCTGTAAAATCTGAAATGGGCTTCTGCTCCGCCTGCTTGAACCAATCGGAGGCATTGATCATCTTCGATCCTCGCTTGATGCGCTTAATATTGACGAAAGCTCCGTCTGTGCCCTCGATCAGGAGTCCCCCTTCATGCACCCAGGCGGGCTTAGACAGACCCTTCACCTTCAGAGGATGTCCATCCTTGACAGGTCCGGCGGAGTACAGATGAGCACCGAAAAAGCGAACTTGTTCCTCAGCTCCATCTGCCAAAATGACAGTGGCAATAGCTCCAGGAACGGAGTCCAAACCCCTCACAAAGTTCCAAATGCGCTCTGCTGTTTGATTTAGGTTCAAAAATTGATTTTCCTCCTTTGCCATGGTTGCATCGTAAGTGGCTCCTTCAGTCGTTTGAATGATCTTGGGAGCTGTTCCCTTAGCTACCATGTCAACAGCAACTCCCATTGCTTTGACACCCTCGGGGTACAGGAATCTCTTATAGATGGTGTCCAGTGTATCCGTGGGTTCCAAATTAGTCTGGCGCTGTAGAAGCACTGGTCCAGTATCCAGTCCTTCGTCAGGCCAAAAGATGCTAAAGCCCACGTTTTCATCCCCCTGAAATCATCACTCCATTGTAACTTAAAGTTTAATCTAATCTTATACTAAAATACCTCGATGAGAGTCCAGGAAATGGCACTGGCACCGCGATGCCTTGGCAATATTGAGGGATGATAGCAAATGCTTCCCAGGGGAGCACCACAAATCACTTCCATTGGGATAATCTGGGAGCAGTAGGGCAGGACATTGAGCGTAGCTTCCACGGATTTGTACTTCTCGATCACCTCGGGAATTGCGACATTATCGCAACGCCATTTGGGGAACTTGAAGATGGGTATATCGTAATTGGCCGTTGTTGTGGCTAAAATGTCCTCACGACTTCCCTTATCGGGAATGGTGAAGACTCCAACGATTTTGATGTTTGACCGTTCCATAAGAAGTTCCATTACATCGGCTGCAAAGTTGCTTTGCCCAATGATCGCAATTCGAAGATTTTGCTGTGATTTGGAGTCAGGGAAAGTTAAATCTTCATAGTGTTAAATATATATATCGTTAATAATATTACTAGAGCGGTGCTTAGAGGTCGACGCATGGTAAACATGATTGATTCTGGGGGTTGATTAACTAAATGTAGACCTGAAAAAAAAAAAATTTTAAAACCCCACTTTAAGTATGTAAATGTACAGAAAGCCTGATTAGAAAATCATCGCTTTCTTAAATTAGTTTCTTTAAGTAATACGTTTATCATTTTATATATATCCTGGCGAAATTTCATGAAAAGAACTTGCTCGCTTATCTCGCTAACCCCCTAAGTACGGGATCTAAAAACACAGCATAAGGTTAGTCCCTATACAACAATATGAAATAACATCATATTCTCTTTAATTAATAAGGCAATAATATAATTTTTTTATTAAACTTATGATACGAGTACATGAAATACCTAGACTTATTGAGAATTATTTATATAAAAGCTAAAGATGCAAATTACATAAGCTTTAAGTCTTTTGTTTTCTATCTCTATGAACATTCACTCATTGTACTTAATATTCAATGGTAACACACTTGGTCTTCAGATACTCGTTGAGTGCCTCCTGACCCAAATCTTTGCCGTAGCCACTCTGTTTGAATCCACCGAAAGGAGCTGCGACATCTGTTTTGTTATAGACATTGACAAATACCGTGCCAGCTTCGATACGATCGGCGAAACTCAAGGCCTTGCTTATGTCCTTGGTGAAGACCCCACTGGCAAGTCCATACTCCGTTCGATTGGCCCGCACCATAACCGAGTCCACATCGCTGCCGTTGAACTTGGAAATAATCATGATGGGACCGAAGGATTCCTCATGGGCAATGAACATATCATCCTCGACATTGATAAACACCGTGGGCATAAAGAAGTAACCCTTCATGTTGGGCACACGACAGCCCCCATAGACTAGGGTGGCGCCATCTTCCACGCCCCGTTGACAGAACTCCAACAATTTATCGAAGTGCGCCTTATGGTTCTGGGGTCCATGAGCTGTAGATCGGTTAAGTGGGTCCCCAATTGTCATAGTGCGAAGATCCTTGAGGACCCGACGTACAAATTCATCATGGATGCGATCCTCAACGAAGAGACGTCCAGCTGCAATGCAGTTTTCTCCCTTGTTGAAGAAGACTGAGGACATTCCCTAGGAGAAAGATAGTCGCAAGGTCAAATGGATAATGGCAAACCTCAGTTAATGCTACTCACATGCTTGACTGCCTTGTCGAGATCGCAGTCAGCGAAAATTATCAATGGACTCTTGCCTCCGAGTTCCAGGGACACTTTCTTGATATTCGATCCCGCGCAGGATTTCATGATGTGTTTACCAATGGGTGTGGAGCCAGTAAAGCCGAGTTTGCGTACCAGATGATGATCAGCCACAGCCTGGCCCGCTTCAGAGCCCTTTCCTGGCAGCACATTTATGACTCCTGGCGGGAATCCTGCCAGGACTGTCAACTCAGCGAACTTCAAGGCCGTCAAGGGGCACGTTTGAGCTGGTTTTATGAGGCAAGTGTTGCCCGCAGCGATGCAGGCAGCCATCTTCCAGGAGAGCATCATCAGCGGATAGTTCCAAGGAGTCACCAGGCCACACACTCCGATAGGCTCCTTCCGGGTGAAGGTCAGCACGTTGTTGGGCCTGGCGGGATTCACCGGGATGGTGTTTCCCTGGATCTTGTCGCACCAACCGGCGAAGTAGCGCCAGGCATCGATGGACATTCCGATGTGGGTTTTCAGTGCCAAGGTGTAAACGGCTCCCGAGTCGACAGACTCAATCGTGGCCAGATCCTCCTTGTGCTTCTCCATGAGATCGGCGAGCTTCAGCATCAGCTGTCCACGTTGTCTGGCAGAAACCTGCTTCCAGGAGCCGTAGAAGGCCTTGTGGGCTGCCTGCACAGCCTTGTCCACGTCTCCAGCACTGGCACATGCAACCTTGCAGAGAACCTGCTCATCCGTGGGATTAACTATGTCAAGGGTGTTCTTCTGCTCGGCATCAACAAAGGCTCCGTTGATGAAGAGTTGAGTGGGAATGTTAATCTTCCGCTTGTTGGCTTCGAGGAGGAATCCCTCGTAGTCTAATTTCCCTGCTCCAGAGTCACCGCTTCCTTGACGCAATGCTCTGACGAGGAGGTCGAAGAACTCTTCAAAGACTGGAGCCATGAAGACATGTTCATTCTCCAAAGGAACATCGAAGGCGTCCTTGACTTCCTCCACCAAACGAACAACATCCATTGATCCTGCACCTGCGGCAAAGAAGTCCGTAGATCCTTCGATGGGCTCCTTAAGGATGGCCTGCCAAATGGAAGCCAGCTGTGTCTTCTTGGCCAGTTCATCTTCTGTAAAATCTGAAATGGGCTTCTGCTCCGCCTGCTTGAACCAATCGGAGGCATTGATCATCTTCGAGCCTCGCTTGATGCGCTTAATATTGACGAAAGCTCCGTCTGTGCCCTCGATCAGGAGTCCCCCTTCATGCACCCAGGCGGGCTTAGACAGACCCTTCAGCTTCAGAGGATGTCCATCCTTGACAGGTCCGGCGGAGTACAGATGAGCACCGAAAAAGCGAACTTGCTCCTCAGCTCCGTCCGCCAAAACAGTAGCAATGGCTCCAGGCACAGAGTCCAAACCCCTTACAAAGTTCCAAATGCGCTCTGCCGATTGCTGAAGATTCAGCAACTGATTATCCACCTTGAACATGGCAGCATCATAGGTGGCACCCTCGCTCGTTTGAATGATCTTGGGAGCTGTTCCCTTAGCTACCATGTCAACAGCAACTCCCATTGCCTTAACACCCTCAGGGTACAGGAATCTCTTATAGATGGTGTCCAAAGTGTCAGTGGGTTCCAAATTTGTCTGTCGTGTTAGGAGTATCGGTCCAGTATCGAGTCCATCATCAGCCCAGAAGATGCTGAAGCCCGCGATTTCATCACCCTACATTTAAAGCAATTATAAGCTTATCTTCAATAGATTTGCCTATTTCAAAATGTTACCTCGATGAGAGTCCAGGAAATCGCACTGGCACCACGGTGCCTAGGCAAAACAGACGGATGATAGCAAATGCTTCCCAAGGGAGCACCATCAATCACTTCCATGGGTATAAACTGTGAGCAGTAGGGCAGAACATTGAGTGTCGCTCCCACCGATTTGTACTGCTCGATCACCTCGGGAATGGCGATTCCCTTGCGCCGCCAGCCAGAGAATTTGAAGACGGGTATATTATGATTCGCTGCTGTCGTTGCCAAAATGTCCTCGCGACTTCCCTTATCGGGAATGGTGAAAACTCCAACGACTTTAATGTTGGAGCGCTCCAAGAGAAGTTCCAGTACATCGGCGGCAAAGTTGCTCTGGCCAATAATCGCAATTTTTAGATCGAGCTGCGATTAAAAATAAAAACAGAATATTAAAATGTTGTTTTTTGTACGTTTTATTTTTTGCACTATTTTAGAATTTATAAATCAAGTCAGCACCAACTTTTCGGTTCCGAGCAACTGATTTGAATGTATAAATTTGTATAAATAATTATGCAGATTGTGACATGTAATCAACGATAATTAAATTTCTTTCTAATCAATTATATGCGGCTGTACGTTCAGCATTTACATTTTTCTTTGATAACAATAGCTTTGGAATATGGTAAATAAAAATAATTTCTACATTTGTAAAATCTTATCGGTTTCAATGAGCACATCAAGCAGTAAAAAACGCAGTCCGTTACCCTGCTTGCAAGTGACCGCAAGCAGTGCGCGGTTAAGCAGTGTACTGTTCACTAGCTGTCACATAATCTAATTGGAATTGCAGGGACAAATTTAATTGACTTTATTGAGTCAGTTATCCCAAAATATTTTCAAATAAGCCAATCAATTTCTATCAAAAACAAATAGAGCAAATACTTAAATATTTATATTAAAAGCAAAAATTCAAATTATCGAGACTCTTATTGGGTTAATTTAATAAAATGTTTACTAACAGCCATATTTTTTCACTGATCGCCTTATTCACACTTTTAAAACTAATGTCACAGTTGAGTTTCTTTTTTTGTAATCCAAATGGGATCAATTGTCCCTATAATATATCACTTTTATTTTGTGTATCAATTAAGCACCAAAGCAGCCGAACTACTTCTAATAACTGAGTGTCAATAAACATGCCCCAGTCGTATTTATACCTAGCTGCCTCACTATTATCAGCTGACGAGTAGCTCAAAAAAAAAAATAATAAAAAAGAAGGCAATGCATACACCAACTGCGTTGCTCTTTCGAAACATGAATACATATACTTTTACTTTTCCAATAATTAAGTAAAACAAAATATAAAAAAGCCAGGCATATTGCTTATCAGCACTGCAGGCGTGAGGCGAAGCTGAACAAAATTTTGATAAGCATGATGATTTGGCATGATCAGAGATTTGTGGGCTATTTTTTTTTGTTAGACCTCACTGGCCGGGGGGCAACATGGAAATTTGGTACCAAAAATAGTATTTAACAATATACTTTTGATTCCGTTACGTAATTACATCAAATGTATTCAGATCGAATAACAACAATTTCCAAGAATCGCTGGGAATGTGTATCATATTTAGAAATTAGAACTGACCCAGTAATATTGAATATAGATCGACTGAAAGCTGTGTAAAACATACTTGTCAGGTTTAAACTAGTTATTGGGGAAGTAATCTGATAACCAGAAAAGTGTCAATCAAGGGCAGCTGAACGATAAGAGAAATTGTACATTACACACATGCTATTATTTTTTTTATTAATTGAGGTATAGTCTAGAGGCAGCCTCATTGTGAATCTGTGTAATGTGTGATGAACTTAGTATATTTTTAATAAGACAAATAATAAATAATATTAAAAATAATATCTGAAATGCAATAAAATTGTAATTAATATTTGATCATGTCAAATTTGCAGTTCATATAAAGCTTAAAATTGGTAAAAATAACGCTACCTAAGAGGATTATAGATGAATTAAATATATTTTTCATTCATTTCATTAATTATAAACTGTTTTGATACATTTAGAAGCGAATTAGAAATATATTATGTATATAGGTTTATCGTGTTTAAAGTAGCAACTAAGCCATCTAATTTGAGCAAAGCTTATTTCCATTGACACCATTATTAATTAGGATAATTATTTAATTAAATTGCGAACAGATAATCTATTAACTGGACATGGACTATGGTAAAAAATTTCCTTTGGTAGTCTCTTCTTGTACTTCATTCGATTGACATGCTTTACGGTCTACAGTGTTACCTTAAATATTTTGCTGTTTTGGGTCTGGTTCCCTGGACCGAGAAAGGTTCACAGCAGCTGTTGCAGAAGATCTATACCACAGCCATAGTAGCAATAAATATCGGAGTGGCCTTCTATAATGTGGTGTATACGCCAATTGAAGGGGATCTACCAGTATCGATGCTCGTCAGCTCCATCGTCTACATTTCCCAGATTCTCACCATGACAGGCAAGTATAAAATATTATGTTTTATATTATAATAACTCTATTTAATTTTCATCTTAATTCCCAAATAGTTATCGAAGTGCAAATGTGTCAGTATAATAGCTACTATGAGTTCTGCCTGCAATTGAAGACATTGAAAGGACTTTTTCAATCCGAACTATTCTATACGATTCGGGGTTTGCCCCAAACACGATACATCAAATTTTTTGTCTTGGGAATTTTGAATATTGTTTCACTTTTTCCTGGGATCTATGTTATCCCAAACTCTACTTATATTGGCTACTTTTGGCACTCTATTTGCGCGATCGTGATCAATCGATTTCAGTGCCTGCTGCTACTTCTATATGCAGAGCTGTTGGGTTACCATGCGGAACTGTTGGGACTTCGACTCCTGGCCGTGCTCAATTGTCGCCAGTTGAGCGTGCATTCTGCGCTGGATGTAAAATCCGAACAGATGTGCTCCCTGGAGTATTTGCTGAGTCTCAAGCGTGCCTATATGCAGTTGTATCGACTATTCGGACATTATAATGGATTATATGGTTGGTCAATTGTCAGCATTTATGTGGTCATGTTCCTGGACAGCATGATCAATATCTATTGGACGTTGCTCATCATGGCTAATGTCTATAAATATGTTTTCCTCTATATGACCACCTCGACCTATTTACCGCTACTCATTCTACTCATCACCTTCTGTCGCTGTGGTGAATATTGCAAGCGCCAGGTGAGAAAATTGCATATTTTTTGTATTGCTAAAGGTAGGGGTGATCCCATTGACTATCAAAAAGTTTAGTTTCTGCAAAGAATTGCCAATCAATCAATTTGTTAAATCATTATTGAAAAATGTCTTATCTTTATGAAACACCCAAATATTAATTATTCCTTAATTAATATTATTTGCATAAACTAACCATCCTAAATTCTACTGAAACTTGTTGGTTTTATTGCTAAGAATATATATTAAAAAACAACTTCGATACAAAATGTATTTTCTGAAATATTAACAAAAAATGGGGTGTCTTATGATTATAAAACGTACCTTATTTATTTATTTTTGTACTTATTTTTTTTTAATTTGTTTTGGTATTTATTTTTTTATTTAGTGATTTATTTATTTACTTATTTAGTTATTTATTTATTTTTTTATTTATTTATTTAATTTGTTTTATTTATTTACTTATCTATTGATATATTAATTTATTTAATTATTTATTAAATTACTTGTTTATTGATTTGTTAATTTATTTTCTAATTTATTTAATTAATTAAATTTAATTTAATTACTTAGGAGTTTGAAAAGCAAACACAATGATACCTCGAATTAAATTACAAGGTCATCTCTTTTTTTCAGCACATGATGATTGGCAGCCATGTCCGTGGCTTGGCCTGTACCTCCCAGCGTCAACCTGAACTACCCTCTGACCCGTATAATGCAGTTCTGGCCGAGTTTGTCATGCAGGTGGAACAGGATGATTTGATCATCAGCGCCGAGGGATTTATGAATATTGATTACAGTTTATTGATGTCGGTAAGAATTTCTACTATTAAATATACCCCTCTGGAATTATTAATATAATTATTTTTCATTTATAGATATTTACAGCTATGGTCACCTATCTGATTGTGCTGATGCAATTTAGCTCGTTATAGACATCTGTTTATAAGATCCGAATTGACCGATAAACTATTACATTGTTTGTAGTCTTATACCAATGACCTACATTAGCCCTCGCACACCTCTTTATCAACCAACACCAAGTTTAGCCCCCGAAGAACATAATTTAGATAAGATTATGAACAACCAAAATATTGCCGAAATATTTATAACTGATATCAAAGTATTTTAATAAACTGCATTAAACCAGTTTGATATATTCAATAAGTAGTACATAAACACAATATAAACTCAATTATAAGTATTATTATTATCTTGAATGAACTTGGAAGAAATCTATAAGAAATTTGCAAAAGCATGGAATTGTTTTTAGCTGATAATTTTGAGATTACTGTTGTCAGCTGACAATTTGGGAATCGGAAGATATGTATATAAAATATATATAAATTTCCATACGCGTATGGAACAATGTTGGATTATGCAATGGCATCTATGTGTTCCAATGTACTGAGCACGTTGTCCGATGGTGATACTTGGGATCTGCCTATTAATAAAGCCGGCAATTTTGCTTAGGCATTTGCCTGATGAGTGATAACCTGTTCGAGTGCCCTCATCTAAGTCACGAAAACAAAATAAATAAATGAAACCGGTTTATGTGATGCCCCATAAATGCCACGAACCGGTTTAAACCAACCCAGGATGTGCCAGTTTTGATAAGCACATAGCACACTTGATCGAATAATCAGTTAACACATCTAGTCCTACTAATCTTTCAGACATAATTTATTTATAAATACTATATGTGACTTCACTCAAGTGTTTTCAAAGTTGCCTATTTTATTAATTACTTTGCTTTTCAACTCGGAACATTTGAGATCCGGCTCGAACCGGTTTTGAATTTGAACCTAGTCTTAGTCTTATCAACGAGGGGGCAACAGGCGGCAGCTCTACACGTGGCAAGGTGCGATGTCTTATGGATTTTGAAAATGTTCATTAATTTAACTTGAAATATACAAATAGATTAATCACTCGAATTGTTCTTAAAATAATAAAAATATATGTACAGTACTATTTAAATTCATAGGTAACTTGGGCATTGACATTGATCTCCTTTACAACAGCGTCTCCGTCATCATTAAGTATTTCCAGATTGCACTCTATCTGATCTGTCTTTAATTCAGCATTTTCATCGAAATCAACGCCATCCTTATCGGGATCGATGGGCTCAAAGTATTCCAGTCTTATGGTGGGTTTCGCATTTGAGGTTTGATCAGATTGATCCTCAGGGATTTGATCTGCAGCAGAGTTGAGTTCATTCTGTTCCTTCTTTTCAGTTTTCAAGTTATCTTCCTTAACAGATGCATCATTGATTGCAGAATTAATATCCCCATTTTCTTGTTTGCACTCAGAATTCTTTAATTCCGTTTCACATTCTTCGTAAATATCTTCATCAACTTCATGTAGAGTAGCTAAATCTTCAATTAGCTCATCATCCTCTGCGTCGTTGCAATTATTTTCATTGAATTCATGTTCTTCTAATAACTTTATGTCATCTGCATTTATAAATTCGTTTAGTTTCTTCGATATCTTGGCCCACTGTAGCTTGGCATTACGTTGAAGTTCTCCAATTGCATCTTCTGTTTCGGTATCTGAACTGGACAAGCTTTGATCTCCTACCGATGCTGTAGTCTGCAAATCTGAGCTATTGGTCGTATCATTTGTTTCCACATCCGAATTTTGAATTGTGGTGTCCGATGATTCCATTTCTGGGTTTTCAGATATCTCTGACATATGCGATATATTAAGATCTTGCTCCTGCGATGCCCATTGCCTTAGGGGCAGACTGAAAAGCTCCTTGCGCAAAGCTTCTTCAGACTCTCGTTCTTGTTTTAATCCATCTTCAAATTGATTGGTAAACAATTCGTTGAGTGCGCCCTCAGGTAACTTGGGGGGCTCAACAACTGGTATATCTTCGCCAGACTCGTAGTCGGTGGAAGTATCGGATATTATATCATCATCTATGCTGGAACTAAGTATCTGGACAGTAGACGACTGGCTTGACTTAAACTCCGTATTCTCTGAAGATTTTTCAGCTGGTGTTTCATCGCATTCATTCTCAATATTGTCTTTCTTAGATTGCAATTCCTCAGTCACAAATTCAGACTGATTGTTGTCCGGCTTAACTTCCGGATCGTCATCGTCGCCTGGAATATCGGTTAGTTGACTCTTGCGTTCGTAGAGCTTACAAGATCCGAGGGTCAATTTAATTGGACCCATTTCATCGGGATTTAGCAACTCTCGTAGCTGATATTCCGCGTTGTCCTGCTCCCACTTGAGCTCCTTGTAATCCATCGGACTCTTATCCACTTTTCGCAGTGCTTCAGCACTCAACTCCTGAAGATTCGCAACTGTTCGCACCTGAGGCTCAGCCTCTTGAAACTCTCTTATGTTATCCTCATCCGCTTCTGCTATGGGCAACAATTGTACTCGAGTCTCATGTGACTCATTCTTGGTTTCCTCGGTTGATTTCAACTTTAATTTCATTGAACTGAAATCCTGAGAATTGGTTAATTCTTGCAATTGACGTTCACGTTCTTCCTGCGCCCTTTTACGATCTATTAAGTTTTGTAGCATCTCGTCTGCTTTCTCCAGCTCCACGCACTGATCGTTGTTTTGGGGTGAATCCAATTTTTCATTGGCCTGCATTTCCATGAAATCACGCATTCCCTCGACTGTTATTTCGCCATCATTGCCGATGACCTTTTTTAAGTCCAGCTTCTCTAAGAACTCAGAATCCAGCGAGTTAAAAGCAGACCTAGCTTCAAGCGAGTAATACTGATCCAAAGATTGGTCTGGTTGGTCTGTATTATCATCCCGCTTGACGTCTTCCAATGCCAGATCATCCATTTGTGGCTGTAGTTCCTTTGGTTCGGGTTGACATGGCTTAGCCCACAATCGACGGGAGTCGGCTGAACGTGCTGTGAGTAGTTCCTTATCCTCAGAGGTAGGATGATGAAGCTCATCATCTGCTGTATCGTAGGCATCGTCATCTTCATCTGAAGAATCACTCTCTGGCTCACTTTCAGTGTCACTGATCAGCTCTGGCGGAGGTGGCAGATCTCTAATTTCTCCGGTATCCTTCTTCACGATCACCAGACGATTGTCCACCACCTCCAGGAAGTCCTCCAAGTCCTCACGCTTGTCGTAGCAACGTGATGTCAATTCTGCTACGCGTCGCTTTGTTTTCTCCTCCATCTTGGCCAGCTGAGCGTCCAATTCTTCAGGTGTATTGGCATCGGGTAGCATCCTCTTCTTCAACACCTTCATGGCAGCTTGTACTTTTTCCGAGCTGCTCCGCGATTTCTTTTCAGCTTCATCCTTGCGCTTACGTTCCTTGACTGTGGAAATTAAATTGTCAAAGGCATCGAGACATTCACGTAGAGATTTCCCAGAAGCAGGATCCTGCAAATCAATCGGAACAATCGGATCCACCTTTGGATCGGCCGAATAGCTGTATTCCTCATCCGATTCAATGAGCCCGAAATCAAAGCACTTGATATCCTGCCCATTGATAATTTCCTGATACTGCAGTTCGTCAATTAGTTCATCTATCAGCAAAGTGCAGACTTCAGCAAGTTCTGGTTCTGATTCAGGTTCTGGTAATTTAGAGAGCTCTTCATCTTCCGCCGTGCTTTGGATATCATAGAGAACCTCAACCTCATCCTCAATTTGCTGCAAAAGTTCTCGAAGATTTTCTTCATCGGCAGCCAATTTTTTGCTCATTTGATCGCAAATCTCCTGAGCTTCTTCGGCACTGGTGCGATCAGAGAGAGGTTTCACCACATACTCATCCTCATCATCGTCATCTCGGAATTCGGTGTGCACCTCTTTTAATGTCAATTGACGCATACATTCCTCGCGTTGCCATTTATAACTGGGTATATCCTGACCAGCTCCAAATATTCGCTTGGGCACATCATCTGAGGATTCATCCAGAGCCTTGGCAAATGCATAATCCATGTCATCGATTTCATTACTAATTTCCTGCTTGGATTCCACAAGTTCCTGTATTGTCTCAGTCTTTGTGTCTTCAATTGCATTATTTATTTGATCCTCCTCATGCTTTTTCTGATCCTGTGATATACGTTCCCGACGCACAGAGAACTCCTCTATAATGCGCAAGGATCTCACCATAGTTGTCAGCTGTACACACTTTTTATTCATTTCTTTTTCCTCCACTTCTTCATCCTCATTCAGACGGTATTTCTCCTTGGCCTTTAAGTCTTCATGCTCTCCATGCAGTTGCTTCACAGACTGTATTAGCTCTTGAAGATCCTCATCCAGATTTTTGCTCAACTCAGTCAGATCGTATTCCACCTTCTCATTTGCCTCGGCGCATTCCTCCTCATGATCCAATTGATCTTTAGTTTTGGGAACTACATTAGTTTCCTCATCATCGTATTCGGCATCTTTGACCTTTCGCGGCTCCACACAGCAGACTTTATTATCCAGTTCGTAATTTAATGTTTCTCCCTCCAACATGTTGTCAATTGATTCAGGTTGCTTGACAAATAATTCAGAGACATAATGTTTGTACATGTCATCAACACATTGTTGCTTGATTTCCTCGGGCGTTGGATTTGCAGCATTGCCTTTAACTACAGCAGCTAAGGCTTGACATGATTCCTCTAGATCTTTAATAGATCCCAGCTCCGATTCATTATCTTGTTCTGGAATTAAATCTGGTAAATCTTTTGGTTGAGACTCGTTTTTGGAATCTTTGTCATTTAAGTGAATCTTCTTCATTTTTGTCTCGTCTTCTTTTATTTCCTCATCTATATTATGTGGTTTAATTTTCAGTAATTCTGTGTCTTCCGTTTTTATTTTCTCATCTTTCAGCTCAGCTTGGTTTACTTTCTCCTCTACATCATTACGTATAATTTCACCTATGTGTTCGGAATTTCGTTGCTCATATTCCTTTATATCTTCTATATCTTTAACTTCCTTTTCAATTTGTTCGACTTTTTCAATTTCCTCTGCCTGCATTTCGTCTTTCTCTGTTTTAATATCCATACTTTCTAACTTTATTTCCTCTATCATCACTCGTCTGCCTTTTTCCTGATCCTTCTGCTTCTCGTTGAGCTGTTCCTCATTAATTTCCATCTCGGGTAGCTGAGATTCGTGAAGTATCTTGGGACGTCCGTCCAAGGGACGACGACTACTCTTCTGTTCGTCACCAGAACCGGAACTATCAGAGCTACCATCTTCTTCCTTCTTATCGCCCTCAACTTCACTCCAAATATCATCGACGCATCCATATTCAACGTCAGCTTTTAGGCGACTATGTTCCGCCTTTTTATCTGCATCCTGTTCCGCTTCCGAATCGGTAGAGCTTAGCAAAGCATCCTGCTGATCGGCAGGACGATGACGATTACGCAGCTTAATGGTGTCTATAAGAAGGAAAATATGATGAGTATTAAATCTAAACAGGAAATCGAGTTGAATATCAATATGTAAAAATCGATATTAACGATATATCAAGCTTAAAGTAAAATAAATAATAGAAAACGTTGCAGTAAATACCAAATACACGCGTACATTTTTGTGCTGTAAAGCGGATATGTCGAAAATCAGACCAACTTTAAATATTTATAACTTTTGCAAAACTCATTCGATTTCCAAGCGGATCATGGTTTGGTGCCCTAATTCATTCTGTATTTAAGTTTTAATAATTTCGATCAAATACATTTTTTGCCAAACTGATTTTGATTTTTGATTCTAGTGATGTTTCAAAAATCCAAAGTTGTAAATCTCATGTTTTAACTTGCCATCAACTTCTTATGTCATAATTAGTATACAAAAGGGTTTCAAACCAAAATGAAAATCGGTTTCAGTTAGGTGTCGGTTATGTTTGCATCAGGGACTGCAAATAATGATTATTTGTTTTTTTTTTAAATAAAAAAATCAGACACTTTTAAAAGACCTAGAAAATAATGGTTTGCACCAAAATGTTTATTTTTTTACAATCTCTGTATTTCCACCATGATTTTTATTTTTATGATTTTTACTTTTTTACTTAATGGTAATCATTATTTTTGAGTAATTTCATAAAAATCAAAAATAATCATTATGAATGAGTTTTATTTTTTTCGCTTAAGATAAAACTCAAAAGTAATTTACGGCTTCTGTGTTAAGATTTTTACCAATATTATTTTATATCCCTATAAAGGGACACCATAGCTACCTCCCAGCATAATTTTTTTTTTATCGGAGTACGGTAACCCATTCAAACTTGCATCAAAACATCGAAAAATGTATAATCAGTGTTAAAACACTGAACAAAGATTTCGCGATTCGTCTCTATTTTTAAGAATTCGTCAAAATTAAAGCTATTTTTTGGACAAAAAATTTTTTTCCTTGGACCTGTATTTTTTATTAACCGAAAATAAAGAAAAAAAATTAAAAATTAAAATATAATCATTATAATGTAATTTTTATAATATAACTTGTAATGATTACGGTCCCTGGTTTGCATTTAAGTTATCTGTTATCGGTTACGCAAAGTACCGGTATAATTTCGGTTTACAAAACAATTTCGAAAACTAATTCATTCTGCATATAAGTTTGAATAATTTCGATCAAATACATTTTTTTCCAAAATGCGATTTTGATTTTTGATTCTTGTTATTTTTCAAAAATCCAAAGTTGTAAATCTCATGGTTTAAATTGCCATCAACTTCTTATGTCATAAAACAAAATTAACTGAACTTAGTTCTGCAAATGAACATCGATGAAAAAAAAATTATCGGGCTAAATTACTTGAAGATTGCATTCTTCCTTGACATCCTTGACTTGTTTTCTTATTACTAATAATAAGTGATAAATAAATAAACTTTAAACTTACAGTTAACGCTGTCGCGCATTTTCTTGCGATCAGCGCGATTCCAACGTGCATTTTCCTTGCGTTCGCCCTCATAACCATCCTTTTTCCTAGAATTAAAAAAATTAATCATAGAATATTGATAAAATGTCATAATTAATCCTATGTACTTACCAAGCCTCTGCACAGGCGCGATCACGTGGAAAAACGGGACGACTATCCAAATAAGTTAGCTCTTTCTGTGGAGATTAAATTAGGGAATGTTCTCCTTTATATATAAATGCACATTTATTTTCCGATATATGCTTACTTACACAAGCTAAAATCAAAGTCTTTCGATACTGCGGCAAACGTGAAACCACCGGATTTCCCTGTAGCACCAAGACCTTGAGACAAGGCATTTGCTCAAATATCTTGACAACCAGAATATCATCAATGCGATTGTTGGACAGATCCAATACAGCCAGAGTCTTACACTGCACCAAGTGGGCCAGACTTTCGCTATCCTTCAAATAATTCGATGATATATTAAGGGTATTCAAGACCGGCAAGATATCCGAGCTAATGTTCTCAATCATGCGTATGTGATTGGAGCTCAGATTAAGAGTATCCAACTCCGGACAAGAGGCTAGATTATCGATGCGCTTGATGAGATTGTTCTGAAGAAAGAGGCATTTAAGCTTGGCCTGCTTGTCAAGGCCCTCGATTTCGGATATGGCATTGCACTCGAGCCAGAGACACTTGAGTTCTGTATACTCTTCCAAGCACTCAATATATTGATAGCCTGGCAATTGCACAATATTAGTCTGCTTATTCTATATTTTATCTATTACTTGTTTAAATAATTACCCTGATAGTGCAAATAGAGAACATCATTGAGACGTGGTGTCTGATAGAGCTTATCCTTCTTGCACAAATCGCGCAATCCTTTCTCAGTCATGCGATGCAGACCGGTTACCTCCTTGCGTGGCACAGTTGCTCCAATAGTTTGCGACATTTTCCTCGATTTTTATATATATTAGTATATAATAGATTTTTATATATGTAGATAGATTATATAGGTCGTTGTATATATAATTCCTTTTAAAAGTTACTTAATTAATATATGATTTGATGCTTTATACGTTACTCGATTTCAAATATTTACTGCAATTGTTTGGCGTTGTTGACGGCGCTTGTTACGTTTGCTTATTATACTTATTATCGAACAAACAAAATTGATATCGTTAGGGACAACCAACAAAATTTCCAAAGCGCACTCTTTTAGGGATTGTTGTAGGAATATGTACGACAATTTCCGATCCCTTGTTTTATTTTTTTTTCACTTTTAGATTTGAAATGTCGAAACGGGGAATATTGTCTGATAAATTTAGTAGCTTAAATTGTTGCTTCCTTTAAATAATACCTATAAGTAACTAAAATAATAAATTACAAATTTAGCTTCAGGTTAGATGGATTCCTCACATTTATAACTACGCTTATTGACAATTGAGAAATACTCTATTAATTGAGTTGAAAAGAATATTTTTCTTAGAGATTTTTCAGACAAGCCTATTATTTGAACATTTTCAGAAAAGAGAAAAAAGAATTATTCTTTTAAAAGCAAGAACTATTCAATTTCAGCAAACTACTTTAGAGAATGAGCTTATCTTTTTTTGTGATATGTATCTAAGTGTCACCTTGTGTAAGAGATGCAATATGCTCATATGTCTAGAAATTTTTTAACAAATTTGAGATAATATGCATATGCTACATCAATCTCTTTTTAGCATTAAAAGTTGTAACACATCTTATTATTTTAGATTATAAAAAAATAAAATTAAATTATGTAATCATTTTTCATTTAGTTTTTCCATAGTTTATTTATTTAAGTTTTTCAGTGCTGCACAATCGATTGAACTCAGATCACTAATAAAAGTACATGCTAATAAAAAATACACGATGTACTCGTATATGATATTATAAATCGTGCTGAGTTTTGCATTTTAGACATATACTTATGTAGTCTAACATTGAATAATTAAATGTTGATCTGTGGTCGCAATTATCATATTAGAACCAAACAATATACAATATGCGTGGTTCTTAATCAAATTTCAATTTGATGTTAATTAAATTGTTGTAATTCGATTTTCTAGAAAACTGTAAATTCGAGTTGCCAAGAAATGTAATATTCTTTCAAATAGATTTATAGTATAAATTCTACAGTCATTGTATATATACGTATATGTATGTGTTGCTAAAATATGATGTGTATTTGTGTAAAGTTCAGTGTTTTGACAATATAATATGTATACAATTAAATGCTTCTAATCCATAAATGGGGTATATAAAAACAATTATAGATGCGATATGGTGGGTTCTTTTGGGGGAGACTAAGCCACTCGCATACACGCACACACACACTCACACACAGAAACACACGCAATAAGAAATCTAAATGCATCTTAATTACCATATAATATTGTTACAAGGACACTTTGTAAGACGATGAAGTGAAGCATGATAATATCATATGAATATTATTATAATTTTTGATATGCATATGAGAATGTGTGTTGTGGCGAAATGCGTTGGCAAATGGGGCAGACAAATTAAAATTCAATCAACATTATGAAACTAACATTTTGCAATGCGAGTATTTAATTAAATTTTAAGGAAAATCTGAGCAAGCAAAGAAAGTTTTAAAGATTGTATTCATGAGATACATACAAGAGATTGTAAGATATAAGCTTGAGATATAATGTAGAGCTTAAGGCAAATACTTTCTTATGGAGAAATAACATTAACAAGTTTTAAAATATGCATAGTAATAACAAACTAAAAAGTGGAATGATCGGATAACAGTTAGGATTGACAAAAATCTAACTTAATGCATGTTGTTGTTGTTTTTGTGATGATTGTTGTGAGATTGTTTGTTGTGTTTTGCTTCTTTTACTTATTAGCGAGCTTCTTAGAGACGGCAACATTTGACCAAGCTACAAACTACTAAAAAGTGGGCCCCCGTTAAAATCTATAGATGGGATCCTCACTGCGCAGCCTAGACGTGATCGTAGCTGCGGCGAAACGAACGATACAAGCAGCAAGCAAAGAGTATGGTGAGCAACTGCAAAGCAAAATAATAATATTAGCAAGTTTTGAGAAAATTAAATATATTTGTGAATGCTCACCTGTATTCCCGCCACAGCAAGAACGACACTGGCCAATACTAAAGTCTTGGAATCGATTATGCCCAACAGTTTGTACAAACAGCCCTGATTAATGGCATGCAATGTGGTGCACTCCTGGGCCTCGCTCAGATTGATAAGTTTACAGCAGGCCGGCGATAGAGTTTTGTTGGGAAAGATGTTGTCCCAATCGTTGGGACCATAGGTGCCACAGCAATCCAATTCGGTTTGTAGCAGAGTCCAGGCATCGCGGTAATCTTCACGATCCTTGTAATGCTTCATGGTTGTATTGAATTGTGTTTCCATTAACTGCTGCAATCCCGAATGTTTCACATAGCCAGCAATTCCTAGACCGATCTCCAGAAGGAATATAACTACGGCCAGTATGGCAAAACTGAGAATCATGCAGCTGTTCTCCTTTAAAGCTCCACAACAACCCAGGAAACAAATGAATGCCACGGCGGCACCCACAACCATCAATATAATGGGAGCTGTCCAGATGTGATCACTCACAAAATTCGAATAATGCGCATAATTCAGTTGCACCATGGCACCCACCATCAAGATGAGCAGACCAGAGAGCTGTTCGAGGAGTTTATATTAATTAGTATATCATATTATTTATTATTCTATTGCATACTTACTGCAAACAGAAGATTGCAGAAGAATGTCAAGTATTTGACACATGTCAAGCCTCCGGATGCCATTTTGCGCCCACAAATTGAATCGAACGTTTCTTCGTGATATTCGTTTGGTTACTGCAAGGATATGGGAAATATTAATGAAATGAACAGGACACGGTAGCTCGTCCGTCACACAATAATCAATAAATGGTCAGGTGCCAACCCCAAAATCACTGGCAGACACGCAACCACTGCGGACGAACAATTCTGTATGGACAGTGTCTATGTCTATTGGCCACCGGCTACACCTGTCTAGCAGCCACACTGTCTGCCAACGGATTAACCCCACACACAATCAACCCCGTTCCACTTCACGTCTGCGTTGAAAGTAGTCAAAAGTCCATATAGAATCGAGTCGTCTGCATTTGGCCATTTTCACTTGGGCTCGTTCTATGTTCTCGCTGGCCTAGTTCTCGGGCATTATTATTGTTTGTTATTATATTGAAGGGTGGGCCTCTTGGGTTGCCTAAGCGGAAAGTGGTAAGTGCATAGTTTTGGTGACAAGGACGTCAGGCCTGTTCCCGTTTTTTAGTGCAATGGGGGCGATGAGTGCAACTGCCACAAAAATCGATACAAAATGATGGAAATGCAGACATTTGTGGGTCGTTGAAACTACATAATAAATAATGTCAGAGATATAACTTTCGATAGTCAAAGCTGGTTAAGGAAAGAAAAATGTGCAAGTACTTAAAGCCAAAAAAAAAAAAAATATTCTTTTTAAAATATAATTATAAAATTAATTAAGTTTTGATTAGTCAAATATGGAATGGAAAACAAGAAAAGAAAACAAAAGTAAACCATTTAAAAAAAGAGATGCAACTTTGGAAAATATAGAAACGTTAAGAACTGGAAAGAAAAAATGTAATATGAACCAAATAAATGTACAAAAATCTAAGCAAATTTATTTTATACCTACATACATATAATAAATTTCTTGCACAATAATAATGACACAACGATGACCTGTAACATTTGATAACTAGACATGCTGTGCTCTTTATTATACCTAACAAATTAAGTAACTAGAAGAAACCCGATCATTTAAACTCTTCAATTGACAGAGGTCACTGTACCAATTAGCTGATCAGAGCAATAGGCATAATTTCCCACTGTGAAACATGAATAAACAATGAACAACATCGCAGTTACTTTGAGGAACTTGCTAACACCGTCCTATAAAATCGATCGCTCTTTGAAAGCGTGTCAGTAATAATAAAGTGGTTAATAAACTTGGACATTTGGACAGCTTGATTAAATTAGTACTAAATAAAAATAGTAGGTATTGACGTGAAAAGGTTCAGCTGTTCACCTGTCGCACCTGACAAGTGCGCAAGTAAGCAGGACAATAGAAAGTGAGACAGAGAGAGAGCGCACAGTGGTGACCGCAAGTAAAAAAGGAACGAACATACCATAAAAGCTATAATTATTTTTGTATATTTTAAAAGCTTTATAAAAAAAGCTTAAATAAAATAATTGCATATTAAAACTTTAATGATTAACTGCAAAGTTATTATTAAGTGAGCCAATAAAATTGTTATAACATATTGGCACACTGTAAACTACTTGTATGACATGGTGGCATTCGGGTTGCGCTTGAGAGTGTGTGCTGAGGCGAGTTTCGAATCGAATTGGATATGATGATGATGGGGTCAGTGGGGCTGCGATGGTAGAACCAATATATACATTGTGTATCTACATACATACACACATATGTAAAGTTTATGTGTGCAACAACAGAAACATCAAAAGAACTGTGTTGCGTGCCAACAGCTAATTCCGGAAATTCACCTATAAGCATGGCTAACGGGTATTAACAAGGAGACCGACTGACCGCTTTGTTATTTCTATATACATATGTACATATGTTCTAGAGATGAGCTCGGGTCTATCTGGGCTTCGGATTCTTATTTTTATATTTTCGGGTTTCATGCCCCTAAATCGCATATGGTCAAAAAATGCGACAATTTCGCCCTTACTTTTGCACAAATATCTTTTTTAAATATTTGTTAAATACATTACCCTTTACCTTTAATACCAAGGTTGCAAAGCACCAAAATTTGTGTAAAGGTTCGGTGCGCGAACTGGTTTGTCTACCCGCTGAATCTAAGGTTTAGGTTCGAACAACGAAGTCATGTTTGGAACGGATAAGTTTGGATCAGCTTTTGTTTTTTCCGGCCGATAAGTCTCTTCTCGGGTTCAGGGAAAACTTAGTACCAGGGCTCATTTTAGAATTCACATCAAAACTACATAAACTTTTCATTGTGATCAAAGTCATTATTTATAATTGAATTAGCTTATGATGTTTCCCAAAGGACAGCAAAAAAAGCTGCGACATTATAATCACAATTGAAGATTTACAGTCACTTCAAAAGCCTGCACGAAATAAGCTTTGACATAAAACATAACAACCACAAAACATAGCAACTGCGCAGCTTGAGTCGAGGCATTTTTGACACTTTTAATTGGTCATCATAAAAATAAACAACAACAACATAGTAAAGACGCAGAGTGTGTGTGTCTCTGCTCGATTTGCAAATCGCACTGACTGCGTTTTGTACACTCAGTGAAACAATAAAGTAGGTTTGAAGATTTTATGATTTTTAAAAAGTGGCTTATTGCAATATATTGTAATTGTAATTATATGTATGTATATAATTATTCTGCGACTCAATAATTTGTTTCAGTGTAGACATTTTTTAGTTTGTTGTTGTTGTAGTGCTTCCGAATGAAGGTTTCGTGTCCACCGCTTGTTTAAGTTTTTCTTAGTTTTACAAAATTAGAATAACAGTGAAATATCTTAGCTGATAAACAAAGACTAATGAAAAGAGCTGCATTTAAATTTTGTCGATATCTTTAAGTCTTGCAGCTATTCGATCTTAAAGTTCAACTCTACCCCTTGCACGAAATAAGCTGTGAGCCACTGTATTGGTATGTACGTATGTATGTATGTATGTATGCGTGGATGTTTGCGGGGTAATGGTGAGATTTAAATTTAAAACGCAATAGACGAAAGTGTTAATAGTTACAACAAAGGGGCAAAAGAATTGGAGCAGTGTGTGGCCAAATCCGAATTGCAGCGACAGCGTCTACTTAGTTAGAGGTTAACAAACTGTAACGAACTCAAGCGGCAAGTGCACGCAAAAGTATATACAATCACATACACACATGCATATGTATGTTTGCATGAGTTTGTGCTTGCAGCGGAATTTTCATAGACACACTGCATTATAAAAACGCAACGATTGCTCGCAATGTTTTCTTTTTTGTTAAACACCTGAAAAGTTCTAAAGTTCCTATAACTATAACTTGTTTTCCATATTATGTTATTACATATGTATGTTTGTATGTATGTATGTGTGCTTGGCCCCAAAAGATGTTCACACAGCATTCTTGAGTAGAAGAAAAAGAACATCAAACAAAAGACCAGCTAAGTAGAACGGAAGCAGGCAGTGAACCTGAAAAAGAAGAAATAACTGCACTACCAGCTACAATCATACATATGTATGTATGTACATACCTACATACAGACAAACAAAAGGAAACTCTGCTGTTTTAGTACATACTTTTTTATGTATGCATCCCAATATGTTTTTATATTCCAAAAGGACATTTACTTAAATTTTAAATACTTACTTTGGCCAGCAATTAACTAATAACAACACTGTGGATTTACACTTTCAAACACTTTTTGCCCGCTCTCTTAGCTCAACTTTAGCCGTCTACTTTACCTTGCGATGTTTATGTCGCTAGGCGCAAAAACACAATGCAAACGCAAAGACAAAATCTTGTTTTGGTTATTGTTGCTGACAGAGAGAGAGAGAGAGTGAGCAGCATTGCGCAGGTCGTTAGCAGTGCTGCCAACTCTTTCGGGCAATAAAATGCTAAAGTAACCTTCCAAACCTGCTAGAAACGGCTATATCAAATTCAAAAATAGCCAGAAAGAAAGCCATTTTAGTTTTGAAAAATATTTTTGAATATATTGTTATTTGAAAATTGATAGACAATTATCGAGCTCAATGAAATCGATATTCTCCTCAGCAGTGTACGAGTCGTTTGTACCAATCATTTTTAAATACTTTTGAGGTTCGATTTTACAATGTTCATCTGACTAAACACTCGTTCGACTTCCGCGTTTGACCACGGCAGCGATAGTAAGTTAAAGACAAAAGAAGCTAACGCTTTAAATCGGTGATTACCGGCCGAATCCACATAACTGTTTGCTTCAGCCCAAAATGTTACGGTGCAATCCGTATTTTCCCATTGTAAAAGATGTATATGAGGGACAGGCAGTTTGAAATGCTCTAGGATTTTAATAACAGAGCCCTTTTTAGCTTTCAAAATAAAAGGCCAGTTTGATTTTCAAAAATGCCAAATTTCCCGCCAGCAGCTATCTTACAATTTTTCCTGCATTTGACAGTTGATAAATGCCAGATCTGGCCGGCAAAAGGGTAAGTTGGCAGCACTGGTCGTTAGTCGGCATTCGTGCGTGAGCAGCAAAAGAGCGCAACAGAGAGATTGTGACGTCAGATACTTTTAATTTCCCCGATATATAAGGAATATGTAATATAATTGCAGCATTTATAATTGCCTAGTTATATTCATAGATATATTTAGATAAAAAAGAGATTTATAATGTCATACAAATGAAAATTAATTTTAAATCAGAATCTCTGAAGTATGCGATATTTTCTTGTTTCTGACCATCTGGCAGCTTGGCGCTGTCAGCGTACAGCGATGTTATTTCTGATGGCGATAGGAATATTTCTATATCGATACATTGCAACACATCCGCATTTATCGGACTGAATCTGGCGCGTAAATTGAAAACACAGATTATTCATATACTTCCCTATCTTAAATCACAATTATCCAGTTATGAGTTATGAAGAAATTCGACTTAAAGAGTTCTTTTTCTTAAGTTTATTAATTTTACTGCCACTCATTTAGCTCGAGCTAGGGAGAAATTAGAGTTATAGAAATTCGAGTTATGGATGTTCAACTGTATTAATATTATGCAAAAATCTAAAAAAAAAATAAAATAAATAAGAGAGAAAACAAATGTAATTTCTGAGAATTATAGAAATCTGTCTATTCTGAGAATTATAAGTAAAAGAAAAATTGTATTTATTTTTGTTTTATTCAATAAACTTTATTTTAGGTTCAGTAGATATCAATGCTCTATACAGTGTTGATACATATGTAAGTGTTCAAACTACATACGTATGTATGTTTATTTTTGCTTATATGTACATTAGAGTACTTTCTTTGCTTGTACACACCAAATGCTCATTATGTTTAGACCAGACTTAACATTATGTACAATGAGACTAGTAATTATTACATTATATATGAAGTATATTTATTAATAGACGTGGATTGTGTGAAAACATTAGCTTAATAATTCACTACACAACTAAATTATTCGTCTATATTGCAATTTTCAAAGGTTTTATTCAGTTTAAGTCGCATAACCGAATATTGACTAGAATAACTCGTTACAATGGGATCCATAACATTTTTATTCATTGAGCAGTTGATTGGGTATCATTTGCATTTCCTGTTAAAGTACAAATTCTGCTTTTAACTAGCTTTCAAAAGCTAGAAGCCCCAGAATTGTTAGCCCCGATTAAGTTGCTAAATCTTGACTAATTAAACATAATCAACAAGCTTAAGTTGATTCCCGTCCGACGGACAGAGAGCCACCCTAACTAAATACTATTTTTCACTTAATTATTGCTAAGACCATACATATTTACACACACCCACGCACACTCAGGCGGCACCTCCCACAGCACACACATAGACATACACACACACACACACATACTCTCTCTCTCTCACCACCCACTGGGCATCGTTATTTTATTACTGTTTACCGTACACACGTCACTACGTTCCACACGCTGTTGCTATCTCTTTCTGACCTAGTGAATTTATATAACGGAAGTGTGCCAGTTTGAATGCGCCTTTCAACGGTTTTGTGTGTTAATTGTTTTTGTTACTCCTCAACCCCCCGACCCCAACCTCCTTTTCTGACCCCTGGACCAAGTGCCTAGCTATTACAACAACAGTAAATTTCAAGTGCATTAAAAAGATCATGGGTGGTAAATTAACTTAGCGACGCGTCGTCACTTTCTGTCGCCATTTTTGCCATCAGCATCCACACTTAAGTCCAGTACTGTTATTTTACTTTTACGTTAATTGATGCTGTGTCTTTGTTGCTCTATTGCTGACAATTGTGTACAAGCTACGTATCTCTAAATCTATGTATATATGTATACGTATATTTATACCTATGCATGCAGGTGTACTCATACGATTTATTTATAAAAAGAGCTAAATTTTCTAATTAGCAGCAATTCACTGAGGTGAGAATACATGATACCACATTTAAAAATAAAAATCACACAGTCCTTACACTTCTCTTTTCTTAAGATAAAAAGTGTACCATTAAAAAAATAAGATTATGTTTAAAGGAGATGTACCACTAAATAAAAATACCAATTTAAATTTATCTAATGTTATTAAATTTTGCATTTTTTAGATATTTTTTTTTAAAAAATTGAACTTGTTTTTTTAAAAGTAAGACTAGACTTCTACACTTTTTTTTCTTCAGATAAAAAGTTTAAAATTTAAAAAATAGATAATGTATAAAAAAAATGAACAACTGAATAAAAATACCGATTTCAACATGTTCATTTAAGCTTGCCACATATGATAAATCTTTTCAAAATTATCAAATTTTTAATTTGTATATTAAAAATAAAACAATAGTTCTTCTGTTTTTTGTTTAGTTAAGAAAGAGCCGCATTTAAAACATAAGAAAAACATAAGAGAAGGTGTACCACTAAATAAATATACCGATTTCAGCATGTTCTAAGGATTCCCACTTGCTACATAAGTATGATAAATCTTTATAGAATTATCATATTTCGTATTTGTTGGATCACTTTAAAAAATAAAATTGTACACTTTTTGTCTAAAATGACACTTTTAATAAGAAATTGAAAGAAATATTGTTAGTAAAATATGTAACTGAGAAAAAGTGGAATCTCTAAGTCTATACAGTGGAAGTACTCATTTTCGAATCTAACAAATACCAAATTTTTAAGAATTTTTTACAACGCATTTTTGGTGGAATCAAAAGAAAAAGTCTCAATTTCTTCAAAAGATACTTTTGTGAAAATAAGTCGTAAATTATCGATCAGTGTGTTATGTCGATTTAAGCCTGTTCGTTAGTTCAAACATATCGATCGCAGAGATTTTAAGAGCTACAGACATTAAATTTTAAATACAGATTTCAATTCTCTTGATTATATTTTTTTAAGTGTGATAAAACATTTTTTCCTCACTTCCCGTGTTTCTCAAGCCCTTTTACTATGGCCCTATATATAAGTTTTTATAATTATAAACATTTTCAAGTGTTTCTTAACTTAATGTCTAAATATGTTTGTATATTAACAACTTTGGTTAATTGCGTACTTAAAAAATTGCACCACTAAAGTCGGCTTTCATTTTTATAAATTTACAAGATATTTATGTATATAATGTGCTGGGAACTATGTAAACTGGAAGCTAAGCTGTTTGTAATGAGTGTTATATATACATAATTTTGAAATTAACTTAAGTTTTACGTACATACATATATGCCTAACAATTTAATAATATTATTCCTTTTATTGTGGAAGTTGTTTGATAATGGATTAGTTTTCTTTCGATAATTTTTTTAATATAAGTATTAATAATATTTATTCCCATTTATTCTGTTTAAGTTTTACCAAATAGTATGCTATAAATTCTTATGTGTATCCATTTACCACAGACCAAACGGAGTAAGCCTAACAAGTTTAGAGAAACTCTCGAAAGGGCTCATCGAAATTATCATTGACATCTGGAAAAACACCGCTACCAACACCCACACCCACAACTCCGACACCCACACCCACACCCACATTGACAGCCACACCACCGACTGTAACTGTGGAGCCACCATTGAGTAAGAGTGTAGGTTGCTGTTGTTGTTGCTGCTGCTGTTGTGGCAGCAACATGTTGGCGCCCAAATGAGCATGGGCATGCAACAGTTGCTGCTGTGTGTGGGGCTGGGACTGCGATTGGTTTTGTGTCTGCTGCTGTTGCTGTTGCTGATGATGATGTGGATGAGGGAGATGCTGCTGCTGCTGCTGCTGTTGATCCACCTGGGACTGTGGATGCATGTGCATCGCTGGCTGTTGCAAGCTCTGCATTGTGGCAGGCACTGTTGTGGCAGCCACTGTGGCAGCACTCAACAGACTGCCATCGGTGGCGGCCAACAAAGCGCAATCATAGGCACCACCATTGGCCAAAGCATCCTCGAAGCAGATACCATTGGTGGTTGCCCCACCATTGTTGGTTGCACCAACATCAACACCAACACCAACGCCAACACCAACACCATTGCTGCCACCATCGCTGGTGAGGCCCGAGAGCAACACGCCACCGACAGCACCGCCGTTGAGCTCCATGGCGGCTGCCTCCTCGTTGCGCTTCGAGAGTATAATGTGTGTCAGATTGATGATGTAATTCTTGGCCAGCGTCAGCGTCTCAATCTTCGACAGACGCCGCTCCATCTCCACGTGCGGAATGACCTCACGCAGCGACTGGAACGCATCGTTGAGACTGTGCATCCGCATGCGTTCCCGCTCATTGGACTCCAGGCGTCTCAAATTCCGCTCCTTGGCATTCAACGCTCCCTTGCGCCGACGATTCGCATTGGAGTTGGAGTTGTTGGCGCTGTTGGGCGTTAAACTGGAGCTGCCACTTTGTTGCCTGCCCCGGCTCGAGGGTCGCTGGCTGCCATGGACATTGTTGCCGCCCTGTGGGTTGCTGCTGTTGTTGTTGGTGCTGCTGCCGCCGCCGTTGCTGCTCCCCCCACCGCCGCTGGTGTCGTCACTCTGCGAACTGGAGTCCGTCATCTCCAGATCGTAGGTGTTATTGCTTAGCTGTAAAACGATTGGAATCGATACCACATGTTGCATCAAGCCATGTTCTCGTTCTCTCTCTCTCTTTCTTACCTGTGAGGTGCGTCGCGTGGCACGTCGCACGGGTCGCGAGCTCCTCTCTGCCGATTCCGGTGATAATCCATTGTGACCGTCCGTATTGTAGTTGTTGTTGTTGTGCTGCAGCTGCTGCTGGAGCTGCATGAAGTCGTGACTCCCCATCAGCTCAGTGAGTTGCGTGGCATCCATGTTGCCAATAGAGTACTAAAAGGACAAAACCAAAAATATCTGAATGAGTGAAAAAGATCAAAGCTGCAAAATAACAAAAATATATACAGTAAGCGTTCTATACAAACAGCATTCTATTGTAGCAACCTCTGTATAAGCAACTTTTTTGATTCCAAAATTTCTGTATAAGCAACTACGGCCTTATATTTAATTTTAACTTTTACTCTACCGTCAAAATAGAGATGAATGGCAGATTATCGATTTCTTCCAAAAGGCAAGACACTAACAGAGATCTGCAGAAGCTACAACATTCATAAAAAGACTTTAACGAGGATTTAAAATAATAAGAACATTTTGGCCTCAAAAACATACATGTATCAAAAAAACATTAAGCAAATGAAGCCTGGTCTTGATAATGAGCTATACGCATGGTTTCTACAACGAAGGGAAGCAAATGAATTGGATTCTAAAGAGATGCTTAAAGTGAAAGCACTGGAATTAAAATGGACATGAAGAATTTTCAGCCTGTGATAGCTGGCATGATAAATTAAAAAACGTCACGGAATAAGAATTTGAACGGCTTCCAGTGAAAAGCTTTTCTGCGATGTTGAGGGTGCTGGTACAAGCGATTTTAAAAGGATTAGTGACGAAAATGGGTGTAACCTTACAATCAGAGATAAAGCAGTTCTTTGCAGACTTAATTAATATTAATTTAACTAATTAAAATTATGTTATTTTAAATTTATGCTCCTCTTTTCTATATAAGCAACTTTTTCCGCATAAGCAACTTTTTTGAGTTAGTTGCTTGTATAGAATGTTCACTGTTATATGAAAGGTACACAAGGTTAATTAAGTTTGTCTCATGTAAGGTGAAAAAATATTTTTTTAATTTATATCCGAGTTGTTTTTTTAACCATTTTTTTTTTAATGCTAAAACTAAAACAAAAAAAACTCATGAATCTATAACTATAAGCTATTATAATAAAATCATGTTTAAGCAATATCATCAAAAATATATTTTTGAGAAATATGGATAATCTCTTTCCGAGTAACAAATTCTCAAAAATAAATTTTAAATACTTTGTGTAGAAATAAAATTTCTAATACAATGAATGAATTATCTCAATCGGAATAACCAATTCTCAAAAATATATTGAAAATACTTAAAATGGAAAATATACATATTTCTGAATACAATAAATAAAATCCTGAAAAAATAATGTTAACTCTCTTTACGGAGTCTAATCAATATTTCTATAAATGCAAATGGGCTCTGAGCATATCTCACAACTTTGTTTACGTTATACTCGTACACTTTCAATACATATATATATATATGTACATATATATATAAGTAAACATTTATCAGTTGGTTGATTAGATATCAGAAATCCAATAAAAAAAATGGGAATTTCATTGGGAATGCTTTGAACTTCGTAATTATGAATCTGAAACTATTATATGACATGTCATAAATCAAACAGTTAGACTAAAGTAATTTCTGTTAGTTTCTTTAATGATTTAATACCTACTTTAATCATACGTAATTTGTTGATCGTCATAAGAAATATATACATACATATATATCTCTCATAATCGGATTGAGAATTTCCGAATTTCAAGATATTTTCTTTAATTGTAGTCACATAAACGATCAATAAAATACTTGGTAATCGATTGTAAAAAAGACATTTGACAGATATTTTGAACTCACCAAAATAAATTATTATATGTCTCACAAGTTTCTTAATTTGTATAAAAATCGGACAATTACAACAAATATAAACACTAATTTCTATAACATAACTAACTTTTAAAGGTTTTTTTTTTATGTTTTATGGGGGAATTTATTTTAAGATAATGTCTTTACAGTAAATTTATAAACAACAAAACAAATCATTTCAAACTAAAATATAAGCTGTTTAATTTTTTGTGGAAATCAAACCAAAATATTTATTTATTTTTGTATAACATGTATTCCTTTTCTTATATGTACATGTGCATGTCTATATTGATTTTAAGTATTATTGCCTTACTGACAGTAATTGCGTAACATTCATAACTAATATTTGTGGCAGACTTTGTCCGTTTCCGGCAGTTTTATCTATAAATGCTCTATTCGTTTTTGTTTCTCTTTTGCATTCGCCATCGATGGATTTGCGTCATTTTCGTATTTTGTTATCTGAAATCAATATCAACTATGTATAATCACACGTGACTGTATCTTATTGATAACTCCATCAACGGATTAGTCAAATAATTTCAGCTGATTTTATTCGTAACAAACTAACAAATTATATGAAATAGCATTAGTGTCACTTATCTATGATTTCAAAAGACAAAATTACTTGTGAATGATGTACATTTTGTAAAAGGGTTTCAAAATGTCAAATTATAGAATATAGTGAATAAAATAAAGGAGGACTCATTAATTGAGGTAAGGGAAAATATTTATTTTAACAGGAACACGAACTGGGTAGTTAAATAATGCATTTCCTGTATATTTTTTGTGTAACTATATTTCTTGAGTATATTCAAAAAGTAAATAAATTGAATGATTTTCGAGAAGCCGAAATTTACTAAGCAAATTATAAATTTATAAAGTCAGTCAGTTAAGTCTGTAATTTTGTAGGGTTTTAATTTATTTAAAGGTATTAAGCACTACTCTGTAAAATCTGTCAATTTGTCAACTGATTGTCGAAATTAATTTCATCTTCTTTGTTTAATTGATTTTTAGTCTGATACTCGGTTTTGATATCGAATGTTCGATAAACTAAGGACAGTTTATGAATTTAAAACACTGTTTTGATCAGAAGAGAAGAAAGGTCAACGATGGATTGCATTGTACTTGATTTCTAAATAAGTCGCGAGCAAACGATTTGCCCTCCTTGAAGCTGATGAGAATGCTGTGGTAAATGGTGGCGTTGTTATGGTTATGCCCCACGGCAATGGAGCATTTGACCGGAACAGCGTGGAACATTTAAAGCGTTGACTTGTGGACATGGACATGAACATGGACATGGACATGGAGGCGAACATGGGGCAGGACATGGAACTGGGACTTGTTGTAAGTAATACAAAACGCGCACTTTGCGGCGCTTTTTCTTTTGTCGCCTGCCGCTGAGCGAAACCAAAGTGTCGCTATTATTTAACTGCATGTTGTGGCAAGCTTCTTGTGGCAAACAGCTCGGACTCAGACTCTTTAAAAGCAATGGCTACAAGGAATTACAACGCATAGTACAAGGAGCCACAGCGGCACTCGTAATGGGAATAAGGTTATAGGGTTACACTGATGGCGATAGCGATGATGTTATGTAATGGATTTCCGCCATACATATATATATATATATATATATAAAAAAGAAAATAAACAACGGTTACGAGTACAAGTTCATCTCAGTTTATCGAAACTTGTACGTACTTTGTTTCATTATCCGACAATGAGTAGCAGATTTGTCGGCTACTCTTTGAATGCTGCAACATGTTGCTGCCACCCACTGCTGTTGACACTGAAAATTCTGTGCATTTTCTGTGGCTTTGTCTGACAAATGCCTTTAAAAGCCAGCCAGCTAGCCAGTCAGCACCTGCGCTTGTGCAATATTTATTGCACTCTCTATTAAATAACTAAAGCATACTTTTGTGCGTATTTGTTGGCTTCAAGAATAAAGCTGATTGCTTGTTTCTAAGACAATATTTAATTGCATTTGACAACAACATAAAGCGTGTTTCCAATGTGTAGGTCAATACTATCTTGAGATTTACTTTGAACAATTATTCTTTTATTTACCTGTAGGATCTTAAATGAAGCGTTTTGAAACCCTAAAAAATTTGGGGAATGTTTCTACTTCAACTTGAAGATTTTCTCCAAATAACGTAATACTAAAATGAAGAAAGACTCACTGTTATCTAAATTTTATTGACTATGTTTTATAAAGCTATTAATTACAATGAATAGAAAAATGTAATTTGAACTGGTTTAATTTTTAATATCATATTAACAATATTTCAATTTTGAAAATGCAAATATTTGTAATCTATGGGAAATATAGTTAAAATATAGTCAATTAAAACACATTTTTAATCAAAAGGCGAATTCAACTTTTGTTAAATTATTTGTGTGAATAAAGTAATTTGTTTATTTAATTCTCTTCAATTTCAATGAGCTTATAATTATATGATTCTCTTTGAATGCTTTATCAAAAAAAACCTACCACGCTAAAGCATGAGATCACTCTTTGCTTTTAATTGTTTTCAATTCGTTTTGCATTAATAAACTCTTAATATCACTCATACATAAAAATATTCATTAAACTTTAAATAAAGAAATAATTCAAGAATAATTCTTAGTTTATTCTTAAAAAAGTTAAATAATTAATGTATTTGTATAAATATGCTATACGTAAATCGGAAAATTTTTAAAGAGTCGACTTACATTCAACTGAATTTCAATATTGCTGTTTGTTGTAGGGTAGTTTATTATAAAACCACAATTTTTGGAGTTTTCACTTATTTTTATTAATCTTAGGATATATTTATATCAGAAATTTGCATGACCATTTTTGGAATTTTCACAAACTTGTTTCACTTGACAAATATACATTTCAAAAATTTTTCTTTGGCCAGCAAACTGTAATGCCGTAATGGATATACATATATGTATGTATATATTTTTTTTTAATACCACAAACCGAATTATCAGAAGATAACGTTTTCTAAATTCAAAATCGAAAACAACGACGAACGACGACCAAATTGCGTTGGACCAGTAAGCGAACTGAGCACCGGAAACGCGGTGACTGCGACTGCCACTTGTGGAATGGCCGCAGCAACGACGACATTGCACGAGACGAGGCCAAAGGCGAATCACGAGCCTGGCCGGGCCGAAGAACAAAAACCCGAACGAACTTGTTGCGGTCGTGTGCGTGGCGTGCTCTTGGTCGTGGGTGGGGGAGACACCCACACGATTGCCGACGACTGGCGAATCGAGAGCTTACAAATACGCTCAAACTTTGAGCGCAAATCCCGCAAGTTGAGTGAGTTTTTTGGCCTGTGCAATTGAGTGATGGTAAAGCTGAGGATAAACTCAAAGTGCTGGCATGCAGTGTCACCCCCCGTTGCTGCTGCATCCCCGCATGTGTCGATATGTTGCCCTTATCACGTTACTCACCCACACACATACTCACACACAGCTTACCCGCAGTTAGAACTCACCCAACGGGGTGGCTTATGTTTTGGAGTTGTTGGCGTGCACACCACGTGCTGCCCCAACTCCTTTACGACTTGGGGTAGAGGAAGGGGGTTGTTTCTGAAATTGGGCGTATGTATGTGTGTGTGTGTGTGTATGTGTGTGTGAAAAGTGGGACATTGACGTTCTGATTAGCATCATTGACGTTCGAGAATCGGTCGTGAATTCTGCCTGCATTTAACTTCGACTTCCTCTTTCAATCGACTCCATGTGTTCACAAACTGAGTGAGTGACTCGCTTTTAGACTGTTATTATGTATTATTATCGTCTGTTTGTCTTCGCTCTTGTTGTCTGTTATTGCTGTTGTTGCCGGCGCTTATCACTGTGCTTAAATCCTTATCGGAAGGGTTTTATCACCGCGTCTGCTCTAATAAACTATTGTCGAGATACTCGTTATAATAAAGTGCTGTCAGAGTTACGGAAAGTTGAGAGTTGGCCTTTTTTTATGTGTATACTTATGTGTGCAATTGATTGGCATCGTTAAAGGATTTTAAATAACTGCAGAAAGGGTTTTTTGTGGATTGAAAAACTTTTTTGTAAAGAAATGGATGAATTATAGTTACATAATTAAGCTATGTAATGAAACTATATATAAAATTCAAGTCAGTTCCCCATTAAAGATACTTCTTACTACTCTTTAAATGTTTCAAAAGTCATTCGTAGTTATGTATTTTAAAATTTTTCATCACAAGAAAAATATTAAAATGAATTAAGCAATAGATACTTTAGCAATTTTAAAATATTTTTTTTGTGTGAATGATTTGTATTAATTTTCAAATGAATTTGCTCAGTTTTTAAAATATGTACAAAATCTTAAAATTTAACCATATAATTTATTATTGACTTTCAGCTTAAAGAAGAGGAAGGCAGTTTGTTTACGATTGAATGCTCAGCAATCAAAACAATAAAAAAAAATTCATCAATTGGGTATACACTTTAAAATTTTATTTTTAAACTCTACTCAACATTTATCGACAGATTTTGCTGAGTAATGTAAAACTGACTTTGGAACTATCTATTTTATGGGTTGAAAGATTTGTCTGCACTTTTTTGCCTGTTACATTTACACAACTCATTAAGCACCTTACGTCCTGTGCTACAGGGTATTATGAGTTAGCTTCAGCATGAAGTGCACTCTCTGTGTTCTCTTGGCTGTTCGGTCTACTCGCAAATGCCTCTTCAGCCAAGTGTTGCCAAATACAAATTGACAGTTAATATTTTTAAACTAGTGAAAAGGGGCAGAAACTGGCAGTCGAAGGGGAGGAAGGAGGGAGGAGGGGTGATGTTGCTGTCGACAAGGACATTATGTAAATCACACACAACGGCAACGCGTTGGCGTGTCCCCCCATCCATCCCTCTCTCTGTCTCTCTCTCTCTCTCTCTCTCACTTTCGTATCTGCGATGTGAAAATAATAAACAGGAAAAAGACGCAGAGCAAACGAAGGCCAAGCTAGAGAGTCGAGAGACTTGGGACAACGTGGGCGTTGTTTCCTCCCTTTCCTTTCGGAGGATATTCGTTTGATTATGGCCCGGCAATTGTTGTTGTTGTTTTTATTGTGGTTGAATGCAGTTGCCGTTGCCGTCTAGTTGCTTTGTTGGTTGGTCGTCATCGTCAACTGGTCTAGTCCTTAACATATTAAACCGATCATTGTACTCGACATCTTCCAACTCTCGTACAAAAAAGCCAAACAAACAAATACAATAATATTAACTAACAACTATTTTTTCCCCCTTTTTATTTGTTATATTCAAGGGCTAGACTTTGTTTGCCAGTTATGGGTTATGTCAGGATATTAAATATGGAATCTCAGAATTTCAGCAACAGACTTGGCCTTGCATCCTAGTAACCGTAACCGCAACAGCAACCGTCAGTCAATCATCTCTCGGGGGCAATACCAAGTAGCTGTCTTTAATGCAATCAGAAAACAAAAAAAAATAAAATAAAATAAAAGAACTCTCTTTACATGAGCAGCATATTTAAGCAGGCAACATCATCGTCACAACCAGCTTAAAAACGCTTAACACACAAAATTTAATCATGACAGGACTTCATTCATCTCATTTCTAACTGGAGCCCGGCGGGATTTCAGTCGCTTAGCTTGGGTAAAAATCACACCCGCGGTTATTTAAAATGCTAAAAAACAAGGGGAAAAGTTATAAAGCAATAATAGAAAAAATAAAGGCGACTTACGGCTAGACCTCTTCACTTGAAACCCCACAACCTTTGCCCTCAAGGCGAACAGCCCACGCGTCCCTGTCAAATGTCAACAGCAAACGACGAGTTTTTCGTCCTCAACAGCTGCTCAACAGTTCCTCCCCCTGAAATTCCAATGCTGCCGTTGATCACCGCAACAAGCAGTTGACACACCCAAATACACACTCCCACCCTCTCTCTCTCTCTCATTTTCTCTCTCTTCATTGGGGTCAGTCAATCGGCATATTTACATTTATTATGCCTCGACCTACGAACTGATTCCTACTTTATCCACACACATAATCGGTAGTTGTAATATTGACTTTACAGTGAGAGTTGTTACCAAAGAGTCTGAGCATCTTCTGTATAAATACTTCAATATTGAGGTCATGCGATTTGTGCATTTCTTGAGGCGCGATTCATATTGAATTTCTAACATAGAGCTTAGATGATTTTCAATTGAATTTAGTAATTTAGTAGCATATTCATTTTAATATATATATATATTTTCGCAATCTTAATTGAAAGAAGATTACACTAATGAAAATAACATTTATTTTATTTACTACAAGACTGTCATGACTCAAAAAATACGATGTAAGTTTTAACTTAGTACCTAAATTGACTTATATATAAAAAGTATAGATTTAGAACACGACAAAGTTAACTCGAAATACGTGTTACTTGAGTTTTGATATAAAATATAATTTCTTTTTTATCCATTAAGCTTACATTTAAATTTATATATAATTCATATTAAGCATATATAATATTAAGTTACTGATCTTAATTTTGGTCAACTGCTCTTAGTTGACGTTAAATAAAACAAATTAAAAAAAATTTTAAAAATAAAATAAAAGACAGTTATTAGGTAAATGTATTAAGTTAATTGATTGCCATTTATTAAAAAAACTGTACATCAAAATTTATTTAAAAGGAATTTGATTTGGAAACATTACGGCTTTTGTCATATTTTGGATAGTTCTGTTTACGTTGATTTTAAACAGGAATCAATTGGTAAATTAGAATCACCAGATAATTCGAAACTGCTCTGAAATTAAAATAAATAAAATGTTTCATAAAGCTGGCTCCCTTTTATTGACATTTTGTTATTTTTGTCAAAGTCCATTTAAGCTTTCATAATTTTTTGTTGTACAACAATTATTGTTAAACTCAGATCGAGTTTTGAGTACCTTAAAAATTTATTTGAAATTCGAATTTTTCTCAGTTTTTTTGTGTTCATTTAAGTATATTAAGGACATAAGAGGATCTCAAGATGTCATCACAAGATAAAATACCGGAAGCCGAAATGGTATTAGTGGCACCAAAGTCCCGAGTCGAGCGCCGTGCAGTTTTGGGATTTGTGCCACGCATCGGCTTACCAATTGTGGACTATGCGGATGTGGAACGGATCGACACGTTTTATTTGGAATGCCAGAGCTATCGTGATTACTATCGGGATCCATACGATAGGGTTCACAAGCCAATTAAGTTCACAAAACACCAGGGCAGATGTGGAGTCAAGGTGGATCGCAGTGTCGAGGAGCTTCGACAGCCGATACGTTGGGTCGAAAAGCGTTTGCCATATATCGGTGCAATCGATTACAAGTCCCAAATGAATCTGGGCGTTGACACAAGTGTAATTCTCAGAGGTCGATATAACAAAGAGAGTTGCAACCTCTACAAACGCTAACAATCATCCATTCGGAATAGAGCGTCTTTTTTTCTGACGTTCACATAAAATCGAAAAGTTGTGCATTCGAGATATTGGCGTTATATGAACGTCAGTTAAAAGGTTGCTGTAATTAAATTATCAATACTATAAAATATATTCATGGATATATCGCAAATGTATTTCTTAAGTCAATAAATTAACTTATTCCTGAAACATGTTCACTTTAAAGTCATGAATTTATTTATAAATATAAACTCTGCTATTTACACCAACTTCTTGAAGCATGTAGACTCGACTCGTTTCAATTGAATAGCGTACAGAAATAATTATTATTTACACAGTAGCAACGAGCGAATTTATAGCCCACATTTGACTTAACGAGCCAAAAAGGCATGCAGAGCAAGGGTGCGGGAAAGTGAAGGGAAAGTGAAGGGAAAACAGAAGCTTTTGAGCGGCAATATTATCCTCGCCACTTGCCCACCCTCAGAGCGCTCTCAAGGGCTGCTAATTGGTGTCATTAAAAAGTTGTTGAGGATTCTTAAAAAATATTTATATGCCACGAGCAAATAATGCGCATACGTCACGTTGTCCCCGTTCCAAGCTAAAGGACTTCGACTCAGACTCGACTCGACAACTGCTTTACAATGTAAATGTAATCAAAGTTTTTATTTTACACCTTCCGCTTGATTTGTGATTATGAAAATGTTAGTAAAAAATTCATTGCAATGCGCACCTTGAAAAGGTCTTTAGAAATTAGCATTTAAATTACGCAGTGCCCCCTGATCCAACACCCTTGGATTAAGTTTAGCATTGAGTTCAATGAAGCAGCATTAATTGGAATATCCTGGCCTGGACACTCTGACGGCCAAAGACTGCCTTTGATGGCTCGACTATAATTGTTATTGATGGCACATTATCCAGTTCCCACCTGCTCCCAACTGTTGCCGTTATGTAAATGAGCAACAGATGTCCATGCTGTTGATACCTAGGCCTGTTTTTGAAACCTGTTGCCGTAGGAGGCCTGTCTAATGCAGAATTTGCAACTAGTTTTTATCTTCGCCTAACTTGAAATGCGTCACAAATAGTTAAAAGTTGTTAGAGATTAAACGTAATCTTCATTCAATTAGCTATATATTTGGTGTAAAATTTGTTTGTCAACTTATCGGTGGAGTACAAACTTTAATTTGGGTAGTATTATTAGCAATAACATTTGATCTGCATTGTTAAAGGTCAAGAATTATATTAGAATTGATCGTATTGCATAACGATTCAAAAGATCTTTCAATAATGGAAGGCTTTTAGAAAGCTTTTATTATAATATATTACACTTAAACCTCTTTTCTGTCTTACATCTAAATTCTGTCTATTCTATTCTTTCTCTTTCTCATATTCTTCTTTACTCTGTTGATCTTAATACTTCTGTCTTTACACTTGACCTCCTATCTTTTTCTATTTCCTATGAAATTTGCAATCAACCCTAGCTGTGAACAGGGGCATAGCTTGCCGGACCGGCTAATAAACTTCCCCCATCGGGTTGCATTTTTCATCCTTACTCTACCTTTAATTTTAAGTTATAAATTAAGTCTTATTTATTTAATCTATCTTTAATTCTTCACATTTCCTATCCAGAATTAGGCTCTTATAACGCCACTGACAGACCTTGGCTGTGAATAGGGACATAGCTCGCAGGACTGGCAAATAAAATTCCCCCATTGTGTCGGTGACGTTATTAGACTAAACTTGTTAATTCATTTAGGATCTCGGTTCTTTTTAAATTCTTATTTTATTGTAATATCTATTGTATATTTATATTGTAAATTAACTAGAGGCAGCAATGTTTGCTTTAAATAAATAAATAAATAAAATAAAGATCGTGAAACATTTTAAATTAGAATTCGTCTAAGTTCAAATTTTCTCAAAATATATCAATATATCAATACATTTGTACAGGGGTCGGCACTCGAAGTGTTACCAATACAAAATGCTGTAATTTTGTCAATTTTTGTATTTTTCATTTCAAAACTTCAGATAATTTTGAAAACATTTCAAATTTTAGGAAAATGTATTTGTTGTTTGATGTAGCCACCCTTAGCGCGGATTACAGCATCGAGTTTGGTCGGGAAGGCTTCACACGCAGCACGAATGTGGTCTGATGATGGTATTTAGTTCCATTCTCGGAGAAGAGCAGTTTTCAAAGCGTTGACCGTCTCATATTTTTTAGTTGACACTTTGGCCTTCAGAATGGACCATATGAAAAAATCCATTGGATTTAAATCTGGGGAATATGGCGGCCATTGCTGTGATGAAATGAAGCTGCGAACGTTGTTTTGTAAAAATCGTTGGGTTTGTCCGGCTTAATGAGATTGTGCCGAGTCTTGTTGAAATATCTAATAGTTTCTACGGAATTGTTTACGTGCCCAAGGTACCAAAGCATCTTTTAAGATCTTTTTAAGGTAGATATGTTGGTTAACCTTTACGCCCTGCTCGATGAAAGCCAGTGGTGAGCGTCCTGTAGCAGTTACTGTGGCCCAAACCATCACTGATGCAGGTGCTTGCTTTCGCAGAGCAATCCGTTGGTCTAAAGTGTCGTCTGATATGTCCTTTAACCATACGCAATCGATCTGCTTGTTTACAAATTGCTGAACTATAAAATTTTTTTCATCAGAAAATGCAATATTTTTAAGTTCGCCACAAACGTGCAAGTGTTGCACTTTTGCGCTTCAAGTCCATTTAGATAACTTTTTTTTTAACTGCGACATATATCGATATACTTTTGTTAGCTTGTAGAAAATTAGTCAGACAAATACTAGCCAAAACATGAGCGCGCGGTCTTTTGCCGTTTGGATGCTAGAGCAGCGTATTGCTAGTAACACTTCGAGTGCCGACCCCTGTAATATTCCAAGGGAAATTAATATTAACTTGTCAGTACCTCATTCGTATAGAAATTTAAATGATTGTTATATTCTATATAAAAAAAAAACTTAAGCTCCTTAAAAGATATTGCATATCTTTTTTAAACAATCAAAAGGAAACTTTACGATTACCCAGAGTAAAGAGTTCTGCTAGCTAACTTCATCAGGCCTATTCCGGTTTTCACTTTTTACTTTTTAGCTTTATTTAAATGCATTTATTCATTTTGCATTTAGACTAATTGTTTAAACTTATCAACTCAAAGTGATATCAATCAGCTGAATATAGCCGAAATGGTATTAGAGCAGGTTAAAGAAATTTAATTCCGAAAAATCTTTTCGAAAGTGAAATTCAGAACAGGCCTGAGTAATATAATCTTAATAATAATCATTCAATCTCTATAATCTCATAAAGTAGTACATTTTAATGCATATTTATTATATGAGTATATTGGCAAAACGGGTATGGATCGTTGGCTTTAGTACGATTTTTATATTCAGTGGGAGAACATAATGAATAAAATAATTTTACTCTTCCTTCTGTCAGCAGTTGTCTCAATGATGACACGGTATTTTTTTAATGTACAAAAATATGAGAAATTTACTAGAGAGCAACATATCTATTAACACATGATGACTCTATCTGGAGCCTTTATAATCGAGAACGTTGATTATACGAGAAGGTGAATGTACTCGATTATTGATTATCAACAATTAAATATACAGCGAAACACAATTGTAATACCAATTCGTAGAATTTATAAATGTTTCCCGGATATATATATATTAAACGAGGATGAAAATGTGTATTGGGTTCACCGAAGATTTAATACCCTTGCAGATTCTAGTACTCAATTTTCGATCCTATGTCAGCTATATAATATAATGCTTCGATCTGAACGGTTTCGTCATCTGTACTGCATGCTGGCGAAATTAGAAAATTTCCACTTTTTAATTTGAAGGTTGCTTCAAAATTAAAATATTAGCTTGCATAGAACCAAACTGACAGACAGATTGACGTCATCATCATTAAATCGATCCACATCGTCGTCTTGACCACGATAATATATATACCTTATATACTCATACGCAAAGTTAATATATACCCAGCATCATGTGCATAATCTCATTATATAGAATATTTTATAATCTCACAAAGAAGAGCAGTAAAATAAATATTATGTGCATGAATATAAAGTCATCGTCGAAAGCTTTAGTACGATTCTTACATTCAGTGTGAAAACATAATGAATAAAATAATATTACTCCTCCTTCTGTTGGAAGCTGTCTCAACACTGAGTCGAATTTGCAACACGGATGAGACCTGTGTGCCATTGATTGAATGTCCGCAACTTATGTATAGTAGCCGAATAGTTCGGGCAAGGAATAGATGTGACCAGCCCCGGAAATACTGTTGTCCATCAAATTCGAAACGGATGACAGTCAGACTCATCAATGATCCGAAATTTCCTGAAGACTGTGGATCTACTCCAAAGTATGCTAGTGATCGTGTGGTGGGTGGTCGGGAGATCGAGCCAGATGAGTTCAGCTGGCTGGCCAGTCTGGAGTATGCTCTTCGAGAAGGAACCTCTGGGATCTGCGGAGGAACCGTAATTAATTCCCTCTACGTACTGACGGCTGCCCATTGTGTGACTGGCAGACGCGTTCAAGAATTGGGAGGACTGTGAGTAGTAAAAGGATGTAAAGGTAAAAGGAATGTATATTCAAGTGAATGATTTATTTTCTTTTTAGCACTGCAGTTAAATTAGGAGACTTTCGCAATGGACAGAAATGTGATTATGGTACTCCCACTTGCCAGCATTTTCAGCGAATCGGCATTGAGGAGATAATTGTGCATAGGAATTACTTGGTGGACGACAGAGCTCGAATGCTCAATGACATCTCGCTAGTGCGGCTGAATGAGAGGATACAGTTTACGGACACATTGAAGCCCATTTGTCTGCCCTTTGGCAGTAACAGTCACATAGTCGAACCAACCGCTGACACTTGGTTAACTATCTCCGGATGGGGTCTCACATCGTCCCTGAATGACACCGTAGCAAAGCGAGCTGTGTCCATTCCATTGTGGGCGAAATCCAGATGTCTTAGTGATACTCGCAGGGATGAGTCCCAAATCTGTTGTGGCATATTTGGAAAGGGTTCATGCAACGGCGATTCCGGGGGCCCCTTAATGTTCGAGTTCGAAAACAGACGAATGGTTCTCGAGGGCATCGTATCCTATGGCGCCAGAAAATGTGTCACTCCTTTCCCTGGTGTTTTCACGAGAGTGCGTAGCTTCGGTGACTGGATCGAGAGCAATATGATAATGTAAAAGAAATGATAACTAAGATATTATTAATCGCTTTGCTATGCTTTATTACAATAGATTCAACACATTTATATAAAGAACAATATATATAATTGTTTCAGGATGTATTTTTAATTCTACTAAAAGCTATTCCGTTTCATACTTGAAAATTTGAAATTTGTCATATGGAAGAAAGACTCGACGATTATAGGTAATCACATATACTGAAAAAAGACCTGTTTCTAAAATCAAGAACATTCAAATTAAATATTTTGTTCTTGAAATAAGAATATTTTAAGACCAAATTACTAAAACTAAGAATATTAATCTTAAAAATCCGTAAGTTCTCAATATAAGAATAAAATTCTCAAATTTATATATTTTGTTCTTAATATTAAAAATGATCAATATAAGAATAAAAATCGTAGATCTTAAATGTGTTTCTCTTAACAACAACACACTTTTTAAGACTTAAAATTCACAACTGGTTCTGGCGTCTCAAAGATGACATTATTCTTGGATCGCTGGTCAAGACAGCACAAAGGTACTGATGATAGAGATTGGCGTCTCTTAAAACAGCTGTATACCGAGCCATGCTCATTGCGTTCTGCAAGTGTTTTGTATATTGTTGTTCGTTGTTTAGTGTCATATCGACATTACTAGACCTCAAGTTAACTAAAACTTACTTAATTCTTCTTAAATGTTAAGAAATGTTATAATCTAAAAAAAAAATAAGTTTTATTCTTATACTAAGATTTGTGATCTTGAAAATATAAGAATTTACGATCTTAAAAATAAGAACTTGGGCTTAATTGAAATGTTCTTAGAATTAAAATGGGTTATCTTATTTCAAGATTTTCATGTTCTCGACACATTTTTTAGACAAAAGTTTTTAGTTCTGAGACCAAAATCTTGATTTAAGATCCTTTTTTTAATCAGTGTAGGAATATGTATGTGTATATACATTACATAATATTATAAAAATACCTTGTCATATTTTTTTAATTGGTTACAGGAAACAAATATTCTCGTAGAATGATTGATGCACAGAATGTAAACAATATAGCAATGATAACCTTAGAACACGATTAATCTTAACTGAACTTCTGCGAAAAAATCTTAATTATTAAATAATAATGAAATTAAATGAATGCAAAAAAAAAAAAAATAAAAAAATTGAATTTTATAAGTCGTCGAAATAGCTTTTATAAACTATATTTTACATCTATTGGTAAGGGGATATTTCATCTATTTACAATTAGGTCAACCAAAATAATTGAACATACTTTAGTGAAAAACTGACAAGACATTTGTTGTACTTAAAATCTATATTTAAAAATACAAATGTATATTTTAATTTCAAAGTTGGGTAATCGTAAAGTTTCGTTGTGTTCCATAGGTTAGTTGTCGTTAAGCTTCAAGGACATGCCTCATTTTACTCACGCCCTTCGGAGCAACATTTAGTAAAGGTCGTGGAAGTTGAATAAATGAAACTGAGATATACCCAGTAAAAGTTTGCATAAATTTGTTAAGAAATAAATACAAAACATAGAATTCATTTTTGAAAAATAGATTATACTTAGTTTACCTACTGTTTTTATAATTAATAAATTGTAAAACAGATTAATATAAATAGATACCTACTCCATTTGTGTACATAACCAAACAGTATATTCCAATTCTAATTTCGGATATAATTATAATACTATAATTATTATTGCATATATTAAAATATTTTGAAGAGTCTAAATTATGCTTAAGTAAAGAAAAATCGAAGAAGTGATGCATATACATTAGGGTGGGTCAATTTTTTTCGACCCAATGCGGCTATCAAAATCGTAATCTACGGTGAATTCTAAGAAGATTTGCCCAAGAAACCATAGGTCTAAAATCATTTTCGAGCTTCCGATTTTTAACGAGAAACTTTGCGTATTTTTTTGTCATTTTAAACACGCGTAGATACCTAAGCGAGTGCATAAAAAATATATTGTTTCACTTAACTTTTTTTTAAGAAAATTATAAATTTTTAAAAATATAAAAATAAAATAAAAAATTTAAATTTTATTTTTAAAATTTTTTATACATTTACAAAAAAGTTTTAAATAATTAAAATTTAAAAAAATGGCATTAATTTGCATTTGACCGTTAATTTACGCCCTTTTTAGAGCCACGTCCACTTTCATTTTATTTTCAAAAAATGCCTTGATGTATTGAGATTATGTACTTCAAGTTTGAACCCGATATCTAACCTAGTTCAAAAGTTACAGATTTTTGCCACCAACATTGGCAAAACAAACCGAAAATAGGTACAAAATGCATACAAATTTGGTTTGTTTTGCCAATGTTGGTGGCAAAAATCTGTAACTTTTGAACTAGGTTAGATATCGGGTTCAAACTTGAACTATATATTTTCAATACTTCAGAGCATTTTTGGAAAAAAAAATTGGAGTGGGCGTGGTACTAGAAAGGGCGTAAATTTACGGTCAAATGCAAATTAATGCCAATTTTTGTAATTTTATATTTAAAATTTTTTTTTTTAATTTAAAAAAAAATTTTAAAAATAAAATTTAATTTTTTTATATTATTGTTACATTTTTAAAAATTTTTAGTTTTCTTGAAAAAATGTTAAGTGAAACAAAATATTTTTTATGCACTCGCTTAGGTATCTATGCGTATTTAAAGTGACAAAAAGATACAAAAAGTTTCTCGTTAAAAATCGGAAGCTCGAAAATGATTTTAGACCTATGGTTTCTTGGGCAAATCTTCTTAGAATTCACCGTAGATTACGATTTTGATAACCGCAAGGTGCGTTTTTTTTGGTCCATACAAATTAACCCACCCTAATATACATATATCTCGAATTTATTAACATTTTTAAACATTTTCCGCCTGAGAGAATTCGTTGCTCTGGCTATAAATAATTAATTTAATTTTAAATATATAATAAAGAATATAAGTTTTTCTATGTATAAGAAACTATTGAATTATCTCAACAATATATTATTTTTCTTTCATTCACATGCACCAGTTAATGCCTATATATTTTTTATTACAGGGTATAGCAAAAACCATAAATATTTTATTATTAGGTTATAATTTTTTTATTCTCAAGAGTATATACCCTATGGGCGACTTGGCTGCAGGGTATGACAAACACCAATGCATATTTTAATTTGTTCCTTTTGGGATGAGACAAACAGGCAGCTGAGACTGAGGCTGAGGCTTTGAGCATTGGGTTGCCTGGCGGCTGACTGGCGCCACTTTGACCAGCCCGCAAAACCGACGCCCCCAAACGAGCGACGCCGCTGCCGGAATACAGAAGAAGTCGCAGACTTACAGCCAAGTCAAGCCAGGCCACCCGTTAATCACTGAGCACACTTATGCACACACACACAAGCATACATATACACACATACATAGAAATAAATCCAGCAACAATCTATTTACATTTACACCAAATGTATAAATTTAGTTATCGTTAGGTTGACTTAGGCAGCAGAGAGAGAGCTGTAAGGAGGGGGAAGAGAAAGAGAGAGAGAGTGAGTGTGAGGCAACGGGGAGGGGGGGGCGCAACGCCAGACGTCACGCAAAAAGTTGTTTGCGTTGGCGAGCGCACAAAAGTAGGCAACGTTATCTTTCCCCTGAAAAGGGGGGAGCTGGAGGACTTGGGACATGTTTACACACATGTTGGAATGTCTGTTTGTATGTGTGAGTTAGCGGATGTGCAGCTGTCTGTATGTGTGTGTATTTGCGCTGATGAGTTTTGTTTTTCTTGAACAAACTTTAATTGTTTTTGATTTTTCTAAGGATTCAAGTGACGCTCGTTCACTTGATGATACATGATATCAGGATGATAAAGATGGCGGAATCGTGTGTGCTGAAGCCTTTGAATGCCAAACGTCAACAAAACAGAAAAGGAATATATGTACATATATTCATTTTCCTAAGAATCCGCGCACTGGCTAATTAAATGCACATTTGTCAAGCTTCGCCTACGGCAGCTCCTAACTTGGCCTCCTCCCAGTTCAGCCCATCGCAAACTGCCTATTACCACTTGAAAACAATTGTGCAGGCAATTGCCCAAATGTCACGTACAACATGTAAATGTCAAAAAAGGGTTGTGGATGCTAAGCGAATGATACGAGTATCTGAGTATCTGAGGCAAGAGGAACCGCTAATTGTTGCATGCAGCGCATGGAACATGTTGCTTACTTCACGGCCCAGGACTTTTGTGTGTGCACTTAGGGCTTAAAAAGACTGCACATTGCATGCAGCACATGCAACGCTGGGGCAACACTGGAAGTACACTGAAGCACCATGGGAAAATAAGGAATACGGAATGCGGAATGTGAAATGCTTTTCCCGATTTGTGCCTCAGCTGGTTGGCAAATTGAAAATTGCGCTCATTTATTGCATTATTCGCAAACGTACTTTTTTTGTCATGCCCCATTCAAATAGCCGTGAAATTGCATTTGAATTTGTGTCTGACAAAGTCTGCCACTTTAAATTAGAGCGAACAAGAGAGAGAAAGAGTGAGAGGGAGACAGATTAAGAGAGAGAGAGGGAAAGTACGAGAGTTGCAAACAGTTAAAGAAACTAATAGTTTTCTGATTGTGATTCCAATTTAAATTTGTTTTAAATTAGTTCTATATTATAGAATGGAAATACACTTTTGTTTTAAATAATTAAAACTAATTAATTAACATTTTAAACTAATTACAAGTTAACTTATACAACTGTGGGCAAAAAGTAAGGTGAATTTGTTTGTAAAATGAAAAATCTTTATTTATTCTTGTAAATCAATTTCATCCCCTTCAAAGTAATCCCCTCTCGATGAAATACACTTATGCCAACGTATTTTCCAATCCTCGAAACATGCCAAATAGTCCCTTTCTGGTATAGCCATCAGCATCTTCTTCGATTCAGCTTTTATCTCCTCAATCGACTCGAAACGCGTTCCCCGGAGTAGTCTCTTGAGTTTCGGGAATAGCCAGAAGTCACACGGAGCCAAATCAGGCGAATACGGTGGTTGCGGAACGATATGCTTGGAATTTTTGGCAGTGTGAGACGGTGCATTATCGTGATGCAAAAACCAAGAGTTGTTGGCCCATAATTCTGGTCTTTTTAGACGAATTGCTTCACGTAAACGACGCATAACGCTTAAATAATATTCCTTATTAACAGTTTGGCGAGGTGGAAGGAATTCATAGTGCACCACACCACGAAAATCGAAAAAAACTGTCATCATGACCTTGATTTTTGAGCGAATTTGACGCGATTTTTCGGTCTCGGCTCACCTTTAGTCGATATTCGCTCGATTGATCGGTAGTTTCCATATCGTTAGCGTGGATCCAAGTCTCATCGCCCGGAATAATGCGTTTTATCTTATCCTGATAGTCAGAAAACATTGTTTCACACACTTCCACGAGGGGCTTTTTTCCATGAAATTGAGCGTTTTTGGCACCAAAATCGAAAAATGCACTCTTGGTCGTTTGGTAAACACAAGCGTAAATATATTACTGATAATGACATTGACATGAAATTTGGCCCAGATGTTATTAACAGTGCTGCCAACTCATGAAAAAAATAACTAGCGCGAAATTTAAATCCCGCGAAGTTTGAATTGACAATTCACCTTACTTTTTGCCCACAGTAGTAAAATTCTAACGTTAGCTCACATAAGTGTCTACTTTCCTATTTTTTATTTATTTAATAAATGTGGTCGTGTTTAATAAATACACCTTCACATTAGTAGAAGCAAAGAGTTAGTACAGAACAGACCCACAAAAAATGCGTGGGGAAGGAGTGAATAGAGACTACAGAGCGAGCATCCAGGGACTAAGAGCGGGCTTCGAGGAAATATTAGTCGTTGTCTAATAGGCGACCAGAAGGGTATCTACTAAAAATCCAGTTATCTGACATGTTTCAATCTTCTTCTCCGAAGTGGTCGGGCCAGCCTTACCGCAAGGATATTGGAGTTATTAAGCAGCCTTGCCTGGTAGCTGGTGGCATATTTCGTAATGGCCGAGCAGATAGATTAAACTTTGAAGTTTCGGTGAATGGCAGAGTTCCTTACGTTATAGGGTGCATCAACCAAGCGCCTTAAGAGAATGCTCTGACATGACTGCATTATTTGCAGAGAAGACGAGCATGTGGAAGCAGCCAGTCCATCTTCCGACATTTTGCATGGGGCATCCACGTCAGACACCGTTCAATGACTATGCCAAGGTATTTAACATTATCAGAGTGACGGATACGAGTGCCATCGAGCGTTATCCGTGAGGCTTTCAGGCGGTTAAGGATAATGGTTGCGTGGAAGGTGTCCATAGTCAATAGGCGTCTTAGGAACATCCGCTCAATCAGCTTAGAAAAAATTGGTAGAGGGCTGATAGGCCGATATCCATCAGCACAGCAAAGGTCGACGTTCTTCTTGGGGATCATGACGACATTGGCAAGCTTCCATTGACTAGGAAAATACCTAGGAACATCATCGCATTGAAGATACGCACTTGGCTACTTTCCCATCAATGCCGTAATGTCCGGGAGCTTTGCTACGCTTCAAACGCTTGACTTGGTGCACAACCTCCTCTTCATCGATAAGCGGGATATCAGCCTCCGGGCCAGAACTTACTCCAGAAAAGGAAAGAGTGTCCGCCATCTCAGCATCCGGGCCAGATCGAAAGGCTTAAAGTGCTTCTCCAAAGAATCTGCAAACTCGACCGCATTATCCAGATCAGACCTAGTCCATGAACCATCGGAATGCCGCAATGGAAGTTTCCGAATCGGTTGCCTTTTTATACCCCGGGTACATTTCCAAAGAGCAAAGACGCGATTAAGGTTGGGATCAACTGCATTGAGCTTTTCCATCCAGAACTAAGCTTTAGCGTCGCGAAGCGCCTTCCTGAGCTCAGAAGTGGCTAGTTTTAATTAATTTACAAAGTATGTTGTCAGTTAATACCGAATACTGATAGTTAATTCTTCTAATAAAAAAAAATTGGTGACGAATCTACCTCTCGAACTTAAGCAAATAGTAATTTATATGAATTTTATATATTTTTGTATTTTACCAAATATTTCAGGCAGATTTTTAAACAGCAGACAATGAGGAAAATGTCATACATTAGATTTTTTAGTAGTAAAACTTGTATATTAAATTATTGTTTAGGCTAAAAGTCAAACAGAAACGAAAAACCATTGAGAGAAATAAAATAATTTGTAGTCATTGTACTAAAATATTGCAAAGGGTCTTTAAAGCATGTGCATTGAGCAAATTTGATTCTTAAATCCATTTTGAATTTATTATCTAAACGTGATGAAATTTTGATCCCAGATCGGTAATTCAGTATCACTGTAATCGGCAGTCCATGCTAGTGACGAAAACATATAGCTCAAACTAATAACAATTTGTGATATCCAATTTTGCGACGAATGACATTAAATTTTACATATTAGTTTTTCTTTAAATACATATAAGTTTGGCATTTGGCTGACAAATTAAGAATAATTTATGTAAAAACTTTAATATCGTTCTCTTGGAAATGTTTTTGTCACTAGATGTTTATCTCGTAGAAGATATGATACACAAAAAAGTAAGGGTTTAGCTTTTCATTATCTTGCTTTCTCTTTTTAAATTCAAAGATATATATTGTGCATAAGCAACTAAGTAATTTGAGGATTCACTTATTATACTGGTACTCGTTTACATTGGAGTTTTTAGCTACTGTCCCACTGGGAACCCGTTGGATTGCGCTTGCTGCGAAATGTAAAAGGAGAACTAACACACAAACACACAGTGGTGTGACCAGTGGTGCTGGAAAAGAAGTATTGGAGGAATCAACGTCATCGTTAAATTTAATTAGGCATCAAATGACCAAGCGGCCGAGCTAAATCAAAAGCCAAATGGCCTGAAAGCGAACCAAGCTCCGTTGCGCCCCTGCAATACCCAGCAGACCCAACCCCCATTTGGAACACTTTAAAATACAATTAAAAGTCAAAACGTCAGCGATGAAGCTGTTGGCGGTGCCTGTAAATGGATGCCATTGGGCAACCCTCGGCGGACTTAATTTGCAAGTCACCAACGACGCCAAAGAGGCGTCGGAAGAACGAATCAATGTGAGAGAGTGTTGGGGAAATCTGAGCTGAAAAGCAGGGAAGGGAGGGGAAGAGAAGGGAAGGGATGGAAAACATGACACTCTTTTCATAACATTTAACAATGTCATAATGAGAATGTCATCAAGTTAACCCTTGGCATGTTAATGAGCGACAATTGGATTTGCATTTTCAGATATCGTACGACATGCGAGCAGAGATAATCACATGAGCCACATTTTCTCTGTGGCTTTTCCCAATTGTTAATGGCCCTTACGTATGAGTCATAACCAGAGATCTTGGCTAAATGTATTATGTGTCCATTAGTGTAAATTTTATTACCGCAAAAATATGTCGGAATTGCGGAAACAGCTAAAGATACATGACTGTATCTCAAAGATACGAAACGAACTTATATAATTACAGACCACAACAAATTGGTTTAGCACCACATGAGACAACATTTCAGCGTTAGATCCTCTAATTAGAAGGATGCCACAGAGCAAAAGAGAATGTCCTGCAGACAGAAGATGGAAAACGTGAGAGAGTGCACTGAAAAAAAAGAACACTTTCTAAAATCAAGAACATTCATCTTAAATATTTTGTTCTTGAAATAAGAATATTTTAAGACCAAATAACTAAAACTAAGAATATTAATCTTGAAAATCGTAAGTTCTTAATAAAAGAATAGAATTCTCAAATTTAAATATTTTGTTCTTAATATAAGACCATTTTAAGACCAAATTACTAACACTAAGACTATTATTCTAAAAAATCTTAAGTTTCTAATATAAGAATAAAAATCTTAGATCTAAGATTTTTTTCTCTTTAAATAAGAACAAAAATCGTAAAATTTTGTCACTCTTTGAGACCTAGAATTCACAACTGGTTCTGGCATCTCAAAGATGGCATTAGGCTTGGATCGCTGGTCAAGTCAGTACAACGGTACTGATGATAGAGATTGGCATCTCTTGAAACAGCTGTATACCGAGCCATGTTTAGTGTCATATTGACATAACTTGTCCTCAAGTTAACTAAAAATTACTTCATTCTTATTAAAATGTTAAGAAAATAAATCTTTATTTGAGATTTTTTGTCTTGAGTATTCAAAACTTTTTGGTCTATAAATAAAAACATATAATCTTAAAAAAATAATATGTTTTATTCTTATACCAAGATTTGTGGTCTTGAAAATATAAGAATTTATGATCTTAAATTTAAGAACCTGGTCTTAATTGAAATGTTCTTAGAATCAAGATGTGTTTTCTTACTTCAAGATTTTCATGTTCTCGACGCATTTTTTAGACCAAAGTTCTTAGTTCTAAGACCAAAATCTTGATTTTAGATCCTTTTTTTTATCAGTGTGGGGGAATTGGCGAATTCAATTCATTTAACCGAAAATGAAATTGCACTAAACAAATATCCATTATACACGATTTTTATGGTCGCCTTTTTACTTCAAATATATAAAAGCTAACAGTTTGATTTTTGTTGCTTATCTTATCGGCACATACGACATCACACATTCCTTATCTTAGCCCGCAGACCAAACAGTTTTCACATACATTTTCACACACATTTCCATTCGCACCTTTCGAGCGACCAATAAAAATAAACTTAAATAATATGTAAACAACGCGAATAAACGGGTTACACTTGCCTGTTTGCCCCAATGCGGGCCAATTTCAATTCAATTGAAAACCTTACGCCTCGCAAATAGAACCCAGAGCTTAACTTGATAAACCTAAGGGTTGATGCGATATACATCCATATCAATATACATATAGTACACTCAAACATTTGCTGTCCGGGTAGCTAAGTGGGATTAGACATTATTTTCGCTTGCTATTTATAGCGATTGGCAAATGCGAAAACTCCCGGACAAGCACAACGGGGCTCTCTGGATAACAGAAAAACAAACGTAAAAATAGAGATGGTTTAGATAAATTTGTGCTGCAAGTATTTAAATAAAAGGTTGTTGAAAAGTTAAACCTGTTAAAATCGAGTATATTTAAATTTAAAAACACTAAATCTCATTAGTTTTTCTCAGAATAGATATAAATAGAAATTTCGTATACCAAACAAAATGATTATTTTCACAAGAAATGATTGGTTGATGGATTTTAATTTATTGAATAATTTATTATTTATCAATAACATGTTGATATAATATGTAATTTAAACAAATCTCGTTTATAAAATAATTATTTCATTGAAATACTACATAAAACGGGACTTGAACATCAATAATAAGTAAGAAAGCTCGCCAAAAAAATTCGAAATAAAATGCCTTTCACTTGCGTTAAATTCATACAAAAAATATATGTATATATGTAGTATATACTTGCAGCGTTAAAATAAATTTAAATTTGATGAACCCAGGCTTTTTATTGGACAGATTATTTTGATACGTCAACTTTATGTTAATAATATTCGAATTTGTATTTAAAAGGTCTTTTTTTGTCAAAGGCATAATGTTCGGACTAACATATCTGCCAATTCAAATATTTTAGATAATTTCGGAGTTGAAATTTTATTGCCAGATTTTAAAAAAATAGGGTATGACTCCACCAAAAATGTAGTACAAATATAATCACGATATTTCCACTCAAATTTAAAAAGAAATCTACTCTCACGTTTTTATCTTGTAAAATTCGATACTGTTGAGAACATTAAAAGTTTCATTTCAGTATAGTATATAGCAAGTAAGGCTGTTAAGAATTTATACTTACGTACAGAGTACCTTCAAGTCTATCATTATCGATTGCTGCGCTTACACTTGTTACTCAAATGACAAACCACGATCAACTGCGCTTGAATTTGATTTTTTGTGGGAATATGAACTCGACGATATCAGTCAAGACAAATCCTAATGCCACTGAGCCTAAGTAAAATAAAAAAAGGTAAAATTTTTTTTTTGCTTCGCCTCTATGCGAAAATCCTTACCAAAATATTCAATTTTTGGTTGCTTCACTTGCACTTGAACTTGATTGAAGCACTTGAAATGAAATTTCGCTAGTCTATCATGTTGGGGTTTAAGAATGGACAAAAAGGATTCGCTTGTGATGATGATGATGGTGATGATGATGAGGAGAAGGCGAGAGCTAATAACAGGATTAACACAATGGAGGCAAATTGAATTTGATGCCAATACACGCTTAAAGTCACAGTCTAGAGAGCCCTGTTCCGGTGTAGTGGGAGGACGGATTGGGAGAGGAAGAGGACGGAGCGGCGGCGGGGCGGCGACGTCGTCGATGAGCAAACACAAAGTCCCAAACGTAATTTTCACAAATTCATTGAACTGCGTGAGTGTGAAAAATAACAATTTAGATAAACATTGCGACGGCGACGCGGCGACCTCCATGGGTGTCGTGTCGTTGCAGATCCGTGCCACACACACACACACAGACACACAGACGCACACACGGCGGGAGAGTCGCAACTGTGAGTGGGAAAAAGAGAGAAGGAGGGTGAACGAGAGAGCGAGAACGAGACATTGGGCGGCAGCGCGTCGACCGTTGACACAGAAATCATATTAATATAAATTAACGATGTGGAAAATTTAGTTTAGTAGTGAAAATGGCGACCAACATGAAGCCACCGTCAAATGGAGCTTGGGAAGGATGCAAGAAGTCAACGTTGTGTCTCACGTCGCCAGCTCATCAGTCAAATGCGCCTTGGCGCGCAAATCCCATGAAACCGAAAGCCAGAATATCAGAATAAAAATACATATATCCAACATTGAGAAATCGTTTTGCTGTTGTTTTGGCCCGCAATTCGGATTCGCTTTTGGCACCGACTAGCTTGCATCAATCTCCATCGTCAGCGCCATTTCCATTTCCATCTGAATCTCCTTCGTCATCTGCAACTCCTGTTGTCGTTTTCTCAATTTTTCAATTAATTGACGCTCCCGATGCACTTGACGAACGTCGCGACACATTACAAATATGCTAGATTCTCGGTATAACATGGCACTCATGGCTAATAACTTCCGTATAGACATAATCATAATCCGATTATGAATCCCCTACGTCACATGTGTAGGAGTGTGTGCGCCTCTCTCTCTCCTTCTCGCTTCCTCTCTCTCTCTCTGTATAGAAAAATGTTGTTGACTGTAAATTGATTAAGCAAACTTTTTTAAAACTTGCATGGAAAGTAATGAATTGAATCTGCATGTAGTCGACACAAAAAAATACCCTACAACTTATACAAAAATATATTCTAAATCGAATTGAGACTGTTATCTACAAAAAATATTCACTTTTTTATTGATTTGAGACGTGTATTTATTAGATTTCTTAAACTTTTTATAAATAAAAGAAGAATTGAGGTAAGCTCTTTCATAAATTTATTTAGCCCACATTGAGACATTTATGTCTACTATCAATTATCCCTATGGACATAAGGAATCTATAAGTTGAGGTCTCGAATATTTCAGTAGTCGGAGGGACTCGAGTTGAACAAGGGGTATTATAATTATGAAAGTCAGCTTTAAGTAGGCAGCTTATTTAATTGTTTTAAGAGTAGACTTATTAGTTTTTGTTTTTCAAACAACTTAATGGAATTATTATTAATTAACAGTTTCCACTTGAAAACGTTTTTATAGTAAACAAATAAATATTGCAGTAGTATGCTTTAAGTAGCTATCTGTTGTATTTTTCTTAACAACTTAAATTGTTATAACAATTAAGAATCGAAAACCATTTAACTATCTTTATTTTCTAGTCATTGTAATTAAACTGTTTAGAATAAGGGAGAGGCGGACTGAAGTGCCCTTCGAAAATTTCGAACTTATGTAAAAGTCACTTTTCAAAACTTTTTTCCTCGATTTTTTACTAAAAATATTTGAATGCAAAAAAATTCTTGAAACAATTCCATAAGGAACTGCAAATTTTCAAAAATATTTCTGCTAGTATTTTTTAAAATTGTTTGAAAACTGCAAAAAAGGCACTTTTTGCATGAAAATGAGGAAAAATGGGTTAAAATGGTCATTTTTTTTTGCAGTTCCTTATGGAATTGTTTCAAGAATTTTTTTGCATTCAAATATTTTTTGTAAAAAATCGAGGAAAAAAGTTTTGAAAAGTGACTTTTACATAAGTTCGAAATTTTCGAAGGGCACTTAAGGTTAAGGAAAGTTTTGTGTCGCTCAAACGGAATTTGGACGACCTTTCCAAATATATTTTTTTTAGTGTGATAACTTGACTTACATAGCAGTTATAGCAAAAGAAAGGGTGCATACTTTAAGCAGTGAGCCACTGTACATAGCAAATAACAGCAACGAGCCATATCACAATCTTATCAATAAGTAAAATGTAAACTCAATTCTTAACCGGAACAGTATTCCTGTCAAGAAGAACTGTGAGGCGGCGCTAAGGTTGCACCGTCTCACATTCTATTGTTTTATTTTTATATTATAATTAATATTGTTAATTTAAGCTAATTTTGAATTTAAATGTAACGACCGCCATCGCAGGCTTGCATGCATCAGCGATCGGTTGCACAACTCTGCCAAAAGGAGCGCCAACTTCACCTCGTTGTGAGAGAGCGAAAGCTCCGAGGTGAAGAGCGAAAGCTGTGGTGAGTTGTGTAACCGACGCTGGCGCGTGGCTTAGCGATGAGCGGCTCGGGAGTAGAGATCGAGGAGTGAAAAGGGACAGACGTCGCAAGTTGGCGCGTCTGGAGAAAAGGTCTGAGATAAGTGTGGTTAGGTTGAACAGTGCAGCAGGGCACGTGTAGAATAATCTGGAATCCATGAATAAACGGTGAATTTAATAGTGAAAAACTAACTCCTTTTATTTGTAGCTAGAACCAAAACTAACAAGTAGTAAGCGGTCGCATTCAGGACAAGGGCAATCCTGTCCGCTGTGGGTGAAAATCCCGGCAAGAATCCCGCTGCTACGTTTTTCCTTGTAGTTAGATACCCACAATAATAAGCGGTCGTATTTTGGACAAGGGCAATCCTGTCCGCTGTGGGTAAAAATCCCGGCAAAAATCCCGCTGGTTACTTGTGGTACCTCACTAATCCGTGGTGGTCGGACGAGGGCTCGATCCCGTCGGCTGTGGGAAGAATCCCAGCCAGATCCCTAACCTGTAGCATTGTGTCGCATACGTGGCCGGCGGAACACCGGGGCATATACCCTGTGCCGCTCCCCGGCCGAGTTGCCTCACATAACTCGTTGTGTACTGTGCGTTGTATTCTCTTTTCTAGCGAACATTTCCCTCCCCTTTATCCCCGCGTCCAGCGAAACTTACAAATTTCTTGTAAGTTCTGGCCCTGGCAGACTGAGTCTGCACCCTGGCTGGAAACTCCCTTTCGAAAGATCAAAAGAAACCAAATGCTTTTTTTGAAAACCCTTTTAATTTATTGCTGATACATTGATAATAAGTATGCTGCATATAACGTTTATTGTTAATAATATAAAATTAATTGTTTTACAATTGTCAAAAGATCTTACACAAATGCCAAGAAAAAAAGAAGTAATAATTACAAACAGCAGCCACCGCACAGGGTTTTGTTAATGTTTTAATGAGTTGAACAAGGTTTTCATAGTTGTTTTTTATATATTTATTCTGGTGACCGTATTGGACCCATTGGCCTGTGCGGCATGGAATGATGTTGGGTTGTCCTAGGCCAGCACTGGCAAAGGGATTCGAAGTGGCTAAAAGGCGACTTGTCATGAGTGCCAAAATGCTGGCCAGGACCGGCTGCTGTTCGATTGATTGATGTTAATTGCATTTGTGCAGAGTGTGGGGGGAAAAATGAAAGCTAAGAATAGTTGGGAGGGGTTTTGGATTTACAACGTGACGATAACGATAACGATAACTTTGCAAGGGCATTAAACTAAGGGTGAAATTTTGAACTTAAGGTGGAAGCAGGCAGCCGTCAATTTCTATTTCTTGCGTCCCTGGTAGAACTCGCGAATAAGCTGACGCAGATACTTTGATTCGTTGCGACGCTCGGCGAGGTTGCGACGCAGTTCGTCATTGGCCTGAATGAGTTGTTGTTCCTCGCCAAGCACATGCTCCATTTCAATTTTCTTCTTCTGGCGATAGCGAGTGGCCGCATTCTTGTTCTGTTCCTTTTTTCTAATCTTGCGATCCTCCACGCCGCGTCCATAAGTACGAGTCCGTTTTTTCGGGGATCCAGCTGCTGTTGACTGCTCCTCCTCCTCGATGGTATGCGCTGGTGAGCTGCCGCTTGTCTCTGGCAGCCAATCCTCATCCACATCCGCAACACTGCTACCGGTGACGCTACTGTCGCCGTTACTGCTGCTGCTGCTGTCCAACGATGACGACGCTTGAGATTCGCAGTCATCATTGTACTGCTGCCAGTTGGTCGGCAGCTGCAGCTCCTGGGCACGCATATTGACAATGTCATCGACCAGCTGAGTTTCACGATCGATTTCACTGACTGGCACCCAGTTGTTGGTGAAACTGTAGGCTGGAGTAGCTGCTGCCGGGGATGTAGATTCCGTGACAAAGGGTTGCTGCAAAAGAGATTGGATTATTATAATATTTTCAAGCGATTTTCAATTGATTAACTTACCACCTTCTGCTCCTCCTTAACAAGCTCATGCTGTTGTTGTTGTTGTTGGTAGGCATCAAATTGGGGCGGCGACTGCGGTGGCGTCAGTTGTTGCAATGTAAACGAAGAGTCGCAATGTTGGAAGTCCGCGACTGCAGCAGCAACTTGTGCTTTGGTTATGGGTAGAATGGCCTGAGACACCACATCAAGGTGCTGTGGAAAGCCTGTTGTCTCATATTCGATGTAGTGCGGCGCCTTTTGGTCTAGAAGGCACTCTGTAAATAGAAATGGAATACCTTTTTTTAATATTTAATGTATAGTTGAAGTTTAGGGCAATCTGTTATTAATTTCGTTTATTAATACATTTTAAATATAATCTTGACGCGACCTGATCCCGTTTTAAAACCTAAGTTGAGCTATTCCTCTGTTATCTCTCTGATCAGAGAGAGCTGTGAGAACAGGTCAAAAAATATATTCCTTTCGAATGTCTACCTTGATTTAATTTTTTTTGAACATATTTTTCCTTTTCTTTATATTTAAATATATTTATATTTAATTAGTTTATACATAAACAAATTAATTGTTATTCTATTCAATTTTAAACTTATGAGGTAGATCTAAAAACGAATTATGTATGTTATTAAATTTGTGATTTAATTCTAAAATAATGTGATTTTACTTAAATGTTGATGTTTTCAATCTCAATAAATAAGGTTAATTATCGCCTCAAGAAATAGTGCTTAACTAATTAACTATTAATAAATAAATAAGAATAGATAAAGAATTACAAATTTTATAACTTTTAATATGAGAAAGGAATGTAATTATAATGCATATGTCTATTATTATTCACTTTTTACATAATTTTATAGAAATTTCCACTTGTTTTCTATATGTACTTAGACTACATCTGTTGCATGGCTGTACCAACAACAACAACGCTGACGACGACAACAACTACGTCGTAATATTAGAACTGTTGTTTGTTCTATATTCTCAATTTAAACTGATTTCCATTGAAGTGAAGGACGCCTGGACCAGAGACCAACCAACAAGAGCATATAGTAAATATTTGCATATTGATTGTGGCACATTTTCAGCATTGATTGTTTTGTTTCAATTCAATTTATTGATTCTAAGCTTCCAGAGAGACGACAAATATTGAAATGAACGCCTGTCAAGTCGTCGATTTGATTATTTGGTTGAATCTCAATTGAGAGGTGGCAGAAAAAAAGCGAGCATAAATCGCGCGTGGTCGTCGAAAGGTTATCAGTTCCTCAGTTCTGTTACCAAGTGCAATTCATAGACCGAGACAACAGGCTGGAGAGCCGAAATGACCTTTGCCTGAGCACCTGCTTGGTGCACCACTTGGCACATTAATACACCTTGGGCCGGGACGCATTCCCCCACTAAGCACTTGGGACTGGGTCGGTCTCTCCATTACCATAACACGTTCCATTATACTTTACGCCACAATCTCGGGGCGCGAAAAATGCGGTGCAATTGCAACGACAGTCAATTGATTTACATAAAAATCTAGTTTCAATTTAAAACACAGTTCAGTTGCAAACGTTTCAATTGGGCGCGCCCACAATAAAATGTTGAAAGTATAATGGAAAAGGGAGATTTAAGGCGGGTCAAATGGAAAGTTTCAAGATAATATACTTTGTTGTCAATTGGATATTTATAGAGATCAGTTCAGGGCACAATCAATATCAGACTGTTGCCTGTCGAAAAATATCTTGTTAATATCTCTGGTAAAGTGACGCTTTAAATAGTTTATCTTTTAAGGATTTGTTACTAAGCAATGACAAAGTTGAATGAACTCAACACTACTTTTCTTAAATATGCAATTATTAATAATTAAGAATAGTTGTCATTGGTCTCACACCTTTAGAACCTTTGTCTGCTTCGAATCTAAATCTAATTTCTATATTTACTATCGATACACATTGTAATGCTTTGTATTGTAAAGCAACGATTCTCATTTACATTTTAAGGTTAACAGGCAGATTATTGTACTGTTAATAATATTAATTTAATATGATTTAAATAGTTGATCTTTCTATCATGTCCATCATGAAGAAAATCTACAGTCAAGATACATTTCATAAAATAATAAACACCACATTCGTGTGACTGTAGATATTTTATTACTCAACAATTGCTGAATAAAAAGATTTGTCTATCTTTAACAGGGTGCACAAATATTTGACTCCTTAAATAGTTAAGATGCTTTTATATTTTGAGTTTCTTATTCTAATCAGTGTACAAATATATAAATGTTCATTTTGTAAAAAATTATAACTCCCACTTTTCCCACTTCAGATCCATCTAATAAAATATTCAAAATAATCAATAAAAGCTTCACTGAAAATAAAATCTCATCTATCAAATTTAAGAATCAAGTGGTTAAGATTTGATATAAAAAAATTTAAATACTTCCCTAAAACTTTATTTTCTAGCATTCAAGCGACCTTTTCTTTAGAGTTAAATAATAAATTAAGCCCATCTGCAATCAATTATAATTATTCTAAGTATTTACGCACTGTCTCTAGACAGTTCACATTTTGTCCTACATTTTCTCCGCAAACTACGCCATTCGCAGCTGCAGTTAAAAGTCGGTCCAGAAAGTCGGTCCGATAGACAAACAATTCAGAGATTAATGCAAACAAAGCTGCCATTGCGAATAACAAATAGAACGGCTGGGAGAAGCGAAGCAATGCCATTTCAATCTACACTATCGTTGAGTATACATATTTTTTAAAAAGTAATATATTAATATTTAATGGGGGCATGATTAAAACCAACCTTGGCGTTTCAACACTTCTAAGTATGATTTGAATTTGTCGCACACAACTCAGCAGTTTGCCTAGAAAAATCGCAAAAGCAACTATTTATTTGCAATAGAAATATTTTAGACAATAATTGTTTTTGTGAATTTCCCGATAATCCCCACAATATAAACGGTTTTTTCCATTACAAAGTAAGCAAATTAAAATGTATTCTATCAAATAAACTGTCTGTTAGACAATCTGTACATTTTTAGTAGGTCAAGGTCATAGAAAGTCTATTAAAAATTCGTCGGGGCTTATCGCAGACTAAAAATGAACACCAAGCCTTATACTATACTTATCACTAGAAATAAACAAATGACAGTTAAATATATAAATACATTCCACGCATTGTTTGCCGAAATTTGCAAATATTTGGAAAGAGCGCGTTCAATTCCCCAGTCAAGTCATAATATGCAAATGAATTTTATAAATACTAAACAGAAAGCGAGCCAATCGCCGCAAATGGAAAACAATAAAAAGTGAAGTACAAGGCATGATAAACCCGCACGACCGGAAAGTCATCTTCAATAATCGACCAGACTTTGTACAGCCTCAACGAAACTCAAACTAAACAACAGACAAGAGAAGTTCAGTAAAAGAAAGATACACATGATTGAGAGATAAGTGTTTCTCAACAGAGATATTTATATTAAATACTCGGGTAATTCCTCAGCTCATGTTTTTACAATTAACTTGAGGTTAGCATGAGGTTTATGCCTATCTTCCTTACTCTCTTTTTAAAGACCTTTCTATTTCTTACGCATGAATAGAATATGTGATTGCATCTTTAAATTTAACAGAAATACGACAGTTCTATATAGTTTCAAGTTATTATTATGTATTTAGATTAGAGAATTGTGTGTTTTATTCCTCAGTTTATGTTATCGCATTAATTAAAACTGTTCCTCTATGTATTTAATAATTTTAATAAAATGTGTTTGAAGTACAGTCGAACTTCCCTAAATCGAATCACCATTAACGAAAGAAAAAGTCCGAGACTTCGACTTATGTTATTGTTTTATTTTGTTAAAGTTTAGTATACGCTTTTGCCATTCGATTTAGATCGAGTTAAAGAAGTTCGAGTTATAGAAGTTCGACAGAATATTAATTTTTCATGGATTTATTAAACTAAAGGAAATCAACTTGTCTCTTATTTTGAATCAAGTTCCCTAAATAAATGTTGTAAGTTGTAAAATAATATAATAGATATAAGAAGTAGATGTGATTTGTTTCTAATCTCTTATTCAAAACAAACTTAATGAAATATGCAGTTTATAAAATGTACCACAATATGTACAATATGATAAGCTTGAGACGATTCCTTAATCTTACATTAAAAAAAAAAGAATCAGTGACATGTCTTGAAATTACTTCAGTTACTTATTTACATCTTTATCAAAATAATACAGATTACATATGTAAAAATGTAGGCAAGTATACTAACCATAGGCTTGTTGCATAAATATATAACTGCTCATAATTGCGGCAGCAGCGACTCAGATTCAGAAAGATGATATCAAATTTCAATGAAAAATGTGGTAAAAACAAGTGGCAGCAATGTGAAAGGGATTGAAAAATTAGCCCTATAAATTAGGTGTAAATAAACGCTGAAAGCGTGAAAAGAAAACTAAACATAAATCGTGAACAACGTAATTAAAACTTTAAAACTAATTGCTAATATTGCTAAATTAACGAGATGCGCGTTTTAAAGATATGTATATTTAAGAATTATTTGCAACAGATAGAAAAAGAATGCAACAGGCTGCAATCCGTTAAATAAAAAAAAATCACAGCGAATTTTGAACGGGTATCAAAAATTGGCTTGACAAAAAGCGTGGGCCAAGTTAATAAAAATAACAATAAGCGCAAGGCACAGACAAAGACTTGTTAAATATTGTTCTAGTTGAATGTGCGTTAGTGCTGTTTTTTTTTTCTTTTTTTGGGGGGAGATTCTGAAAGTTGAATGTATGTTTATGTTTCTGGTCAACTGCTGCCGCAAATACTTCGAGGGCGTGGCTAGCACAGGCAGCTGCAATGGGGGCGGCGATATGAGCCGTTTAACGTCGTTTCACCAACTTTTGCGAATTGATCACAATTTCACGGTTCCACATGTAACGGTATCCACAGTGTGGTATCATGCTCACAAAGTCCTGCGCGCTTACAATCGAATTCTGGGCGAAATCTTGAAACCGTCGCTCCAGTTTAGATACAGATTAAGTACAGAGACAGGAAGATGGTTAGAGATAGAGATGGCGTATTGGAGTTCCGTTGATCAGCTACATATAGTTAGATCTGGATGAACGCCTCAAACGCACGCGTTTCGTTTTGTTTGGCGCCGTTGCGAATTGCGATTGGCAGACTTGAACACAGTTTGGCAATCAGTGCACAGTTTACAGTTCGGCAAGCACTTGCCTTGCTCTTTAAATACCAATTTAATTCAATTCGATTCAATTATTTTCAACGTTATTTTCCGTTTAGTGCGTTTTTCGTTTTTGCGCGTTTCAAAACGCCAAGACGTGGGTCTTGCTTGTTGTTATTGTTTTTTCTTCTTTTTTATTTGTTATTTATTTTTTCGCTTGAAGGCAGTTTCTTTGTTTTCCAGTTTCTGCTGTTGTTGTTATTGTTATTGTCGTTGTTGCTGTTAACTGAAAGCAAATCCGAGCTTTTTAGCCGAGCGCACGCGTCAGAGTAACAATTAGTACTGAGCATTGTTCGCAGAGCGCGCTCGGTTTTTGCTCTGGTCAAGTCAACGAAATTCACACAAAAAGAGAGCATGCCAGCGGAGAGAACGTGAGAGAGGGCGTGTGTATCGGTATGTGTGTGTGCGTGTCTGAGTGGGGGACTACAAGACCTGCAATAAGATCATTCTCCGATGCCGTTGTCTCTCCAACACGAAATAGTATCAGCAATCGATCGCAAACCCGAGCCGAACACGAACCCGAAGCCGACTCCGAAGCGTACAAGCCAACGGACTTGGCACAGTGGACATCCGACAGTCGATACTGTTAACAATTTGATAGGCTACTGTTTGTCCGATACAATTAACAAATATACAAAAAGATACACAACAGTGAAAATATACATTTTCCCCATGATATTCAAAATGTGTTTTTCAAGTGATTAGCATACTGCGATCATTTTTGAATTAGTTAAGTTTATATAAAAAAAAAACAAGTACAAACTACTTGAGTCTGAGAAACATAATTTTGTTCCACTGTAAAACGATCGTAAAATGTAAATCTACATTATTGAATCTTACTCAACTGAACATTATCAATACAATTTTAATAAATATATTGTGAAAAGTAACTCAACAGGTCTTTGAACATTAACGTCTAACCCTCAAAAAGTTGATAGGCGCTCAAATAATAATTTATTATAAATGTTAACGGTCGGTCGATGTGAGACGCCAGTTGAAAAAAAACGCGATACCGTTCGTTGAACTCGATTCCCCTCGAATGCAATTAAAAGAAATATAGAATTAGTATTTTTTTTGCTAATAGCAAATAAGAAAAAAACATTTAAATATTAATAATAATAAAAACAAAATTAAATTATAATCACACTATATAAGCTGCACTTCATAATATAAGTTCAATGACAGCGCCCTATATAAAGCTCGTATCTCTCACTCTCTTCGGAGATGAAAGCTGCATAAATGCGACTCGTATACTTGTTATGAAGAGTCTGTAATGATGGCAGACCAAGCCCCAAAAAGAAGTCAGACAGGGTGCAGTTGTTAATGCCGAAATGGGGGGCACGTCCCAAAAGAAAAAGTTAATTTTAAATTTAAAACAAAGATATTGCGAACTGCAAACTTCCTGTCGATTTTAATTGCAGCCCAAAAATATTTAATTAGTACCCGAAAGCAAACATCAAAGTTTTGATATGCAGATCAGACTGAGAGCGTCAAAGAAATATCAATTGGTTCATTGATCTGGCCAAATGATAAGTCCTTGAATATTTTTCTCTCTCCCTCGTTGTTTAATTCTATTGCCGCATAGCGAAGGTTTCTCCGCAGAGTAAATGTCAGATTCTATTTTAATTTTTCAAGCAAAGACCTGACCTTCAACTAAACTGCTAGAAATCTAAACAGTTCTTAAGAAACTTGTTGTGTGAGAAATCAAAATCACAAAAGAACTTCTACATCTTTGGAAATATGAGAAATATTTGTAATTTAATGATTTCACTCAGACATTATAACGAAAATTCCAAATATTTCAAGCACCGACAATAATATGTTGTGACTTTAATAAATTGTTTATGACCACGTTTAGAAACCATAATTACTTGCAGACAATGCCACACACAACAGACAAAACCAGCAGTCAAAAATTCCATTAATAAAAATATGAAAACAATAAACAAACCGGTTGCTAACTGCACTCTGACACTCACCTGTCCGACAAACAAAAACCTGCCAGTTGATAGCTAATCAGTTAAGAGAGCAGATAAACAAAAATCTAGCCCAAAGCTCAGAATTTTTGTGAAATTCCATATACAAACAAAAAACATATATTTTATCAGCAAATTAAAAACCACTCACGAATAACATATGCCCGTTTAAAGATTTTCTAAAAATATATCAAATATCAGTATTTCTAAATATATTTAAAAAAGATTATGTACATTGCCTTGAATAAAAGAATTTGGTTTTTTCCTATAAAATTTCGAGCATAACGTTAAACAGGTTAAGTTAGAAATATATATTCAACATGATTCAATCAGCAAACTGAAGCTGCTCAACAAGATCAGCTCGTTTTGTTTGTCTACGTTTTTCAGACGATCAAAGTTCAAGTTCGCTCTCAAATGTTTCGACTTGAACTTGGTATATAACATATTCTGAGATTTTTGTCGCCTAGAACTTTATAAAGATATTGTATCTTTCGAAAAGTTACTTTAAACTTTTATCTTTTCAATCAATTTTAAGATAAACTTTAATTTTTGTGGAAATATCTACAATTTTTTTAATTTGTTTGGTGTAAACGACGAGTTGGTAAGCTAATGAAATTTATTAATTTAATGGAATCTTTTAAAATTAATTCACATAGATCTATAGAGTTGACTTTAGGTTTCAACATTTTTAATCCTTCTCCACACTTCAGAACCTCTAATCCAAAGACTCAACTACTGACATTAATTCAACTGATATTCACGTTCTCCTTTTTACAGAATTCCTTATTTGATATTATTGGTTTAACAAATATAATCCTTCCTAATCCTTAGATTCAACTATTTAACTTATTCGATTAGTTTTCGAAAGTTTGATTGATAGGAGTAACTTGCCTTCATCCTTCATATCCAGAAACTCCACAACCAAATCCTCACTGCAGAGCAGCTCCATGGAGACAGCCTCTTGAAAGCTGTTCGCATCATCGTCGCTCATAAGAGTAATACCTAAAAAAGAAAGATGTTAATTTAAAGGATAAATTAATACATGATTTGTTCAACTGACCATTTGCAAAGTTATCGTCATATAGAAAAGTGGCAACTGTCGGATCCTCAAGCGCAAAGAGCTCGCTGGCCACAGCAGATGGTGGCGATGCCGGCTCCAGCTTGAGATCCCAGTAGAGTTCCTTGGGCAGATCCAAACTTTCCATTGTCAGTGTTGTTGTATTTATATTGTTCAAAATCAAATGAATCTAAACTTGATGGGCAATATATTGAATCCGGACCGATGAATGTGATGAACGCTGGTTGTTCTTGTTGTGTATGTTGTTGTGAGGACGCCATGGTGGCACTGCAATAAAAAAAACAACAACATTAAATAAATATTCCATTAGCGACGATTACATGGCATTATTTGGCTGACCTGCACTGTAATTGCACGGGCGGGAAAATATTAAAAATTCTACAATTCACTCACGTTATCAAATAAAACTGTCTGTCTGTGACGTAAACTGCTGATAAGAATTTTCAGAATTCCCCTTTTGAATAACTTTTAAAATTTTCTTAAATATTTTCCACATAAAAATGTTAACCTTAGCTTTCGATACATGGACATGTTCATCATATAAACAACATTCCGCTCTGCTCTAAGCATTGGCAGCGCAGTCGACGTCGACATCGATCTCTACACATGATCAGAATGCAATCGAGCAAGAGAAAGAGAGGGACAGGGAGAGATGATTCACTGTCCGCTGCACGTGTTGCTGCCTGTGGCAAGCATAGGCCATTTCAGGCCAAAAGGTTACTCAATTTGCGAAATGATTGCATCAGCCAATTGAGTTTTTCCAGCTGATTGTGTTAGTGGTTGTTGCATGCCCCAAACAATTGCCAATGTTTATGCCACGTTACCATGAATCGACAAACAAGCAACGCACTCACACATTGATACAAACAGACCACAAATATGCAACGCCATTGCGAAATACAAACATACATACAATGCACTTGTGCTGCACTCGATTTAAATAACAGTACTTACAATTTTTTTTTAATCATTTTCATAACTTTTGTGTGTTGGGGCACTGGAAGTGCTTGTTGTTTTGCTTGCGCGCAAACTATAGAGCCATTTTTAAGTCCATATAAATGCAGAAAACTTTTGTGAAAATAATTGGACCTTTTTGCGTTTCATTTGGGAAGATACTGAATTAGTTCTGAAAAAGTTCAAATGAACGGGTCATTAAAATGAACGAATGAACTTATTCAGTCTTTCATGAACTATATAGTTCATTTGGTCAGTGGGTCCGTTATTATGAAATTTTTTTTTATCTTATTCAGCCCTGGAGTCGTTGAAGCTCAAAGATAAAGTTAATTTTGGAATACAATTTAATAATCTTTTTATAATCTATTTTAAAATGTCTAAGAGAACTAAGTAAATAATATCAATGAATGAAAAATATTAATGAAGTACTAAAACTAAAACGCATTTGCTATTTAAACTTATTCGAATCTTTAAATAAAATTCAGTATCAAGGAACAGGTGTTAAAGAAATCATCTCCTTATGTCAAATTGATTGGTCTGAACGATGAAGGATAGAAGGCAATTCACCTCGTTTATCGTTCATAAACAACTGAGCAGAATGACCTATTCATCTTTCATCGTTCATTATCAACTGAATAGAAACTTTTCATCGTTCATAGTTCATGACCAACTGACTAGAGGTGGAGAACTATCGATAGTCGACACCATCGATAGTCAGCGATATTATTTTTCAAACCATCGATAGTTTTCGATAGTGTGTTAAATTATACATTTTTATATAAAATTCCAACTAATATTTGAAATTGGTTTTAATTTAGGTATTATAAAACTAAAAATAAATAAAATTCGTTATCAACAATAATGTTTTGCTATAAGCTATTGTAATAGCCAAAGTTCCGCGATCTAAAACTTTTTGTCCAGCCTACTGAACATGCGCTCGGACTCGACTAAAGTGGCGTTCTTCTTTACCTATTTCGACTATAGTAAGGAACTTATCCATGTCAAAAAAATAAATAATTATTAAACACAAAACTTTTATGTTTCCGAAGCTGCAGATGCCAAATGCGAGCCATTCTGTCACGAGTTGAGCGTCATAACAAACTATCGACCACTATCGATAGTGCAGGTCTGCCATCGATGGCGGCTCGATAGTGCTTGACCATCGATAGAGCCGATAGTGCCATCGATAGTTCTCCACCTCTACAACTGACCAAATGACCAACTGAACTAAATGACTGATTTAGCTCACGACTGAAAAATGAACGATTGAACTTGGTCAGCAAATTGAACTAAAAGCCCAACTCTACTGAATTAAAGCTGGAGAAAGAAACATCGATGTCGTCGATGATTGCGAAACATCGAAACCATCGGTGTTTGTTTGGTAGGCCACTATCGAATGTTTTTATATACAACGAAATTAAACAATCCTGATAATTACGACCCTCTAAAATTACGAAAGAATTTCAAAATCTTATGAGAAATTTGTTCAGTACAATACCATTTACAGATAAGATTTACAGATATAAAAGTCGTGTCCAAAAATTGTATGTTTTCGCAAACATCGAAGCATCGGGGACACTCACCTCTAACAAATCAGCTGAATTCATCGGCAAAAAAAAGGTAGCAGCCTTGGCCAAGTTTGGCACAAAAAAATAAAAGGTGGCAGCCTTGGCAATGGTATCATTTTTGACCAACTTTAACAACTTTCAATAAAAATGTTAAATTGAGCATTGTTGTTTTTTTTTTTTAATAAATATTGAAGCTAGAGCTTTAAAACTTTCACAGGAGTTTCGTTATATTTTTTGAGATTTTATAGTTTTTTCTTCAGAATTTTTTTTAATATTTTCACCACGCAAAGGCTGACGTGCCCAGACCAATTTTAAAATAAACTTTATTATTTAAGAAAATTTACAATTTCTTTGGTTTTTAGAATTGCTCTTGAAATATAATTATTGAGTTAATTTAAATTTATTAAAAATCTAAAAAAATTACAAAAAAAAAACACACAAAAAGTTGAAACTAGGTGGCAGCCTTGGCCCAACTTTCGCAAGACAAGGTGGCAGCCCCTTGGTTGGGCTCCAAATTTGAAAATTTTCAAATTGATCGATGTTTTCTTTGATGCTTTATTTTTAAACACCGAAAACATCGATGGAGGATAACATCGACGATTCCCCACCTCTATAAAAATCAATTTATTTCATTAGAGACATGACTTGGGACCAATTTTCAATAATCACACAATCGATTGCTACGAAAGTGAACGAAATGAACGAATTTAGCTCGTGGCGAATCAACGCAAAATCGATGACACTTTAAGTTTCTTTCATACCGATGAACCAATGATGAACTATTTTTGAGTTGCTACCACTTCTTAAAGGAATAACATGTCCTATTAAATAAATTAAATGCCAATTCTGTGTATACTTTTTGTGAGTACGGATAAATTGAACTGGCGCCAAATTTACACTAGACATCGATTAATAGCATATGGGCGCTGTTAATGGAAGAGATATTTCGTTAAGTTTGCAGCATTCAGCTTTTGTCTTGTTGTGGGCCCACATATGATGGTCACGCACTTTGGTAATTTTTAGGACATTTCACAATTTGTAGTCGCAACAGCAAAATAATTAATAAATTAAACAACATTTAATCTGCGTTGAAAACATACGCTTGCGCGTTAATATTGTGCATTGTGACGGGCGTGTGCTAAACGGCAGAATACAGATACAGACGTGCCCCCTAATCGGCCAATGTGGTTGTATGTGTGTGTGTGAACGATGTGTGTAAAAACAGAGGTCAAAAGTGCACGCAGGCCAGAGAAGGCCAAATCTAATGGTCAACAAATGCAACATATGACGTAAATCAGACAGTGTACTATAATAACTTTGTCCTTTTCCTAGAATTTGTTAACAAATCGGCCTAAAAGTAATCACTACTCTGGCATTTGTTTTTGTTATGCATTGAGTACATATGTATGTATATGTTAATATTATGTGCAGGCACAGCCAACGCTGACGTCGCAACGGTGCCTATGTTGTTGCTTCTTCTTTGACGCCCTGCCATTCGCCAGTCGCCGTTGACCAGCGCTAGCGCCAGAAAATTCCTATGCTGATAAGACACTCACACATGTGAGAGAGAGCAAGTTTGTAAAAGAGCGACAGAGAGAGAGAGAGTGTAAGCGTGAGCGAGAACAAGAGAGACGTGCTACCGTCAGCTGTTTTATGTTTTGGTTGTGTGCAGGGAAATAATAATCGCAATCGCACAGGTTTTCAGCTTTGTTCTTGACTTGCTGCCGATCAGTACCGTTTGTGAAATTGAAAAGTCATCAACGGGTACCGCGTTCTATTCAATCGCAGAAAGCTTTTTACTTTTTGTATTATCAGCACTAACTGAACGACTGACGTCTCAACTTGAGTAGTTGCGTCGTATGTGCATTTGTATGTGTATGTGTGCAGGTGTTGTTTATATGTGTGTGTAGTGAATTGCGATTATTGCGCTTTTGTGACGCATATAACGGCAAACGCGTAAAAAGCGGGGCGTGTTTTCTCATTAGAAAAGAAGAAGAGCAAAACAATAACAAAGGCAACAAGTGCACAAACGTTAGAAAAACAAAACGGTCAAAAAATTAATATAAATCGCGTAATGTTACGATTAGAAAACCGTAAATTAATAAAATATTAACAAAATAGTGGAATTTTCAGGCATATAAATTAAAGTGCAAATTATTGAAAACAACACAACAAGAGAAAATAAATTAAATTAAATGATAAAAAATAAAGTGTTAATTGAAGATTTGTGCCGTGATAATCTTTAAGATAAGAGAGAACTATATACATACCATATACATAGATGCAAAGTTTTAAGATAATAGCAATTCTTGAAATTCTCGAAACGTGTAACAGCAATTAATTTTTGCAGAGATTTGCAGAGTTCAATTATTGAATAATGATAACAAAAGAAGTGCAAAACATTAAAGCTAAAAATTTGTAGCATCAGCAATAAAAATCATAATAATAATAATTATTATACTAATAATAATAAAATGATGTTGAACAAATACGAAAGCTATCAACGCACAAACAACATGTTCCCACATCACCATCAACAACAACACCAACAACAACAACAGCAAAACCAGCAACAGCATCAGCTCTCCCTCTCGCACTCGCACACGAACCCGCAGCAGCAGCAGCAACTGCAGTCGCTGCCCCATTCACTCTCTCAGCTGCAATATGCCGGCAGCTCAGACGCCGTCGGCGCAGGCAGCACGTCGGCAGAACTGGCTGCTGCTGAGATTCTGGCGGCATCGAAGGCGGAACGAGAATCGATACATTCGGGACATTTTATGGTGTCGCACTTTGAGGCCGAGGAGGCGCAAGATGATCTCGAGGATGATGGCGAGGTGAAGATGCTCGACCCGGAAGATCCGAGTCTGGACAAAGCCGGCGAGGAGACAAACACCTGTCGCGACGTTCAGCTGTACGTGCCACAGACTGTGGTGCACTTTCCGCGCATGGATTTGGATCGGGAATGCGATGAGAACAGCATGGGCATGATTACCTCCCATCTGGAGATCGAGACATCGCTGACCAAGCTCTTCAAATGCATGAATCTGGCCTACAGGTGAGTTGCGGTTACAGTCACAGTCACTGTCACAGCTAAAGTCACCCCACTAATTGTCCACGCACCCTGCGCGTGATATTATTAATCTGGGTCTGTCTTTCATTCTGGGAGCGCGGAATGGCCGAAAAGACTTGTCCGCATAATCGGTTCACATGTTAACGACGCGACGCTGACAGCTACGCCGTTATCGACGTCGACGGCGACGTCGCTGCTCAGGTTACCTGAGCGCACAACTTCATTTTAAGCGCTCAATCGTTCTTTCCTCATTGTTCACTGTTTTCGTTTGCTTCTGCCTTCTCCGTGTCCCATTTCTGCAGACGTTTGCAAATGCAATTCACAGCTAAAATTGTATTCTCCTATATAAATTATATATCAATTAATTAGTTTTACCTACACCCACATCTGTATACTCTAATTTTTTGAATTTGTATTCAGGGTCAAATTAAAAATACTTTGGAATCTTTTTTTAAAAAAACAAAAATAGAAAATAAACTGTTTTTGTACCACCGAAAATGGAGTATACAATATGTCAGTTAATTACAATATGTCAAGGGAAAAATTCGCATATTTTATTTAAAATAAATGTAATTTTGTGTTTGAAAAAAATTTTTTTTTTCATATGGTTTTTTAAGAAAAAATATTAGGATGCATTGGACTTTATTATTATTACAAAGAAAATACAAAAAAGTTAATTTTATTCTTTGTTAAAACAATTGCTAAAGAACACTGTTATTAAAATTTCTCAGTCTACCCATAACTATATATTATAGGGCTTTGCGAAAAGGTATAGAATCTAAGAAAATATATTACATATTCTCGATTATTACACTAAATTACAGCCATGTTGTGTCTTAAATCATGTATTTCTCATGTATTTTGTCACACTTAAGACGAAAATCGCACTTAAAATTTGTTTCATTTTTGATTTTTTTTTCAATTTTCGGAGTTGCTCCGACAGTTTTGAATATATTTCGAACTTTAATTTTCGGATTTGATTTTCGACTAATCGCTTATATGGCAGCTTTATGACATTTGGAATGGTCCTATATATCCAGACTAGATTTGGTTGCAATCGGTTTACTATATCATACAGCTGTCATACGAACCAAACTTAAAAATCATTAAGAATGCTGAATTTAGGTTTTCCACTGAAAAAAACATACCTTCACCATTTTTTAATGGATTTTACATCAATAATAAATTGTTTCCTTTGCGATTTATATTGTTCCCAGGTCGCTATGTGAGTTTTCGACCTCAAAAATTCACAAAAAAAAAACCGACTTCTTTAACTTATTAAAATAGCTAGCATCTGAACTTCTGAGCCGACCTCAAAACAATATGAAAGGTATATTAGAAGTCGAAATATATTCAAGAATCCGAAAATTGAAAAAAAAAAAATTTGAGAGAAAATCACACTGAGACACAACAATTTTTTGATGTTGTAAACTAGTGTTATCAGTATTATGACGAAGCAGGAAAAGAGTAGCTTTTAATACAACAAATATAGAATGCAATATAATGTGACTGACAGTAAACTCTAGATTATAATATATATTCGAGGAAGAATAGGGCATATTTAAAATAAAATACAGAGTATGTATTTGTGTTTATATTTTAAGCTGCATCTGTTTATATAGAGTGCACCTGGCATTTTATTACTATAATATGTAATATGTAGCAAATAAAAGATATACTTATTTGTATATGCCGTCGATCTTCATTTTATATTCCATTAAATTAATTTATAGCATATTGTTATAATTTGATATATAACACGTGCTAATAAAATTTGTTTACATAGTTTTGGAAAAATTTGGAAAATGCATATAAAAATCGGATTACAAATCATCAGAGCACATTACACAAAACTGGCATAAATTATTTTGAAATCAATTTCGTTTGAGTGAGAAAATGTATGGAATGAAATCTATATATATGTGTAAATAAGCAATATACAAAAATGACTTAGGTGTATATGAACTACGTAGTTAGTGACAGACATTTCATTTGTTGTAATGAAAGCAGAAGCGGGAAAACTTTACGATGATTGATAAACTTGACATACCCTCTGTGAGGGAATATCTCTATATATATATAAATATATATTCGATAAAGCTGTTCTTATGTTCAAGCACAAAAGTATGTACAGATATACATACATACGTCTGGAAAATTGGACTTTAGTCGCGTCTCTAATTCCCATTGAGCACGTACACATGTTTTGTTTGTTTGGCCCCCTATCATTTTGATACAGTTCAGAGTTTTGGGTTCATTCAGGTATTTAGTCATCGAAGATCGTATGCTGAGCGTATTTATTTATTTATTTTTTTTTGCTGGCCAATCTATATTTAGCCTCATGTTGAAATGGGTATTTTATGGTCAGCTTTTTTGCTCAAATTTTTGTGGTTTAGCATACTCGTAAATTATAGCCAGGCCTTATCAGTTAGATATGGCTTAATTTATGTTATTGTTACCTTATCAGCTTGTGCATTTCCCCAGGACTTCCATTCAGTTTTCTGTTGCGTATTTCCCGCAATAACTACTTTGTGGTAGGGTCGTTGTTAGTTAATGCGCAGTGGATGCAAATTCAGCTGGGTAGAATGTACAGTTCTACCAATAAATAAATATATGTATGTAACAATATAATTTTAAATATTTAAATACTCTCCAGTAATTATCAGAATATCTAAAGCATTGATAATTTATAAGAATCTGCAAACAAATCTTTAAATTATTTTACCTATTTTTTTGGCAAGCGACTTAAACATGTTCCTCTTTTTTTGAAGTTGAATGCTAAAGTAATTAACAGAGAATCAGAGTAATTAACAGCTTCATAGTGTATAACCATTTTGAGAGCAGAAACTTGCTTATAAGTTATAACTTGCTTATAACTCCAACAGCTGATTGCATTTCAGCGAGAGGAAAGTCTGTATAATTAGCAAAATGGGCAAATATATAGAATTTCATTTCATTAAAAGAGAATAGTTGTCTTGTGCTAGACAAAAAACCTGTTTGATGTGATGACATCTTATGGTATTCCCTCTCTCCCAAAAGAGAGGAGGAAAAACTGGAATTCTCGAAAGATATTCGAAAAATGTAGGAAGTTAAACACAAACTGATTGATTTAATAAGACGGAGAGAGAATATTGCATGAATGCAGCCAATTGTTGAAGCCTTCGACTCGAGTAGTTTGTTATGCAATAATTTCTGTTTTGAGGGCGTGCATCGAGTAGAACAACAATAAATGCACCTGAGTTAAATATTTGTTGAGAATTTGCTAATGAATCATCCATCCAGTGGCAATAATAACAATAACAACATATTTAACAACAACAGATCGTGTATCGCCTACGTATTGATTAGTCAAGTTATTGACTACAACGTTTGTGAATTGAATGGATACGTTTTTGTTATTAAGAATAATTGATTTGTAGTAAACCTCAAATAGACTTACCCCATGTCAAGCCCTAGATATCGATGTAGATAGCAAAATCAGATTTATGAGTATGTTTTACCCTTTTTGTTCTAATCAATCGACGCATCGACAGTTGGTAATTTTGTCAGCTGCGCATACTTAATAAAATAAGCAACAAAATAATTACTCAGATTTTATTTTGAGATTGTCGCCCAGGCGGGTTATGGGGCATTCTAAAATTAGCCACACAATCTGACCATTTCTATACTTTATATTATTTATAAACAAGACATTCGGTCTAATATTGTAAACTACAAATATTAGCGCTACATTTCAAATTACGCAAATAATTCTTTTATATAATTGAATTGTTTACAAACTATTGTCATTGTATTTAGTTAATTGAGTCATTTTAAGTATTATTAAAAAAACATTTTATACATATAAATTAACGTGAGACCTAACAATAGCAATATTAAAAGCAGTAATAATAATAATAAGAATTGTAAGAAAAACTCATACATATATAATATATTATGCTCCTTAACTTTTAAGCTTTGTCTTGAAGTCCTAGAAACCAAATAAAAAACAAGATTAAATAAATTATTTATTTTTGCAAATTATTCTTTTTCTTTCAGTCAGAAACTTACCTCCCCAAAGTGGAATCATTTTAAGGGCGTGCGTTTGCGCTGGAAGGACAAAATTCGCCTTAACAATGTCATCTGGCGCTGCTGGCATATGCAATGTAAGTTCAAATATTCCAATACTAAATATTTCTGCTGAAAAAATTGACCCATTCACGCATAATGGCAGAGTACCGAACCTGCGAATTAAATATGTATAAAAAATACATTTTTTAGCCCAGTTGAGGCGTATATACAAATATGGACACAAATGCTTAGATCGATTTAAATCAGGGATCGCAAATAATGATAATGTAAAAATACATTTATTTTGTTGCTTCAAGGCATCCACAAGGACAAGGTAATAAATTCTGATTTGCAAACAGATTTGTCTATGACAAAATAGAACTAAACAATTTAATAATACTATTTATTTAAAGTACTTCTATAAGTGCATCAAAAAAATATCTACAAACTTAGACTTTTTTATTTTATAGACTTTCGCATCAGTTGACCATTACAAATGAAATACATTTTTAATATATGAGAATTTATTTTTAATCCATCGAAATAGTTCAAATAATTATTCTAGTATTTCTGGCATTCTAAAATGATAAAGCATAATTCCAGTCAATAAACTATTGAACTTAACAGTGAATAAATTATTTACAAAGTTTTTATTCTAAAATTTCGAAGCATTTTAATAATTTGATCACTTGTAATACTCTAGTTCTAAAATTGTGTTGCTCGAATTTGCAATCACAGCTAAATGAATGTGAGCAAATATTGCTACAGCACGACGCGTGGCAATTAAGCTGCGAGGGTCGTTGATAAAGTATATCAAATAATAAATGTTTTAGGAAATACAAAATGAGTATTCGCTTGAGCGTAAAGCATAACACGTGCAAATTTACTAACAACTCAAAATCGGTGTGCGACGTCTGCCAAAGTAAACAATAAAATACATATAAAAAAGCTAAAAGCTAATCGAGAGCTTTCAAAGCCAAAGCCCAGACGCGATCACAATCGCAAAATCGTTCTCCGAGTTTATTTGTTTGGTAGGGATGAGTCGCATTTGTTGGTAACTTGTCAACTGGTTTTCGCTTTGTGGTTTCCCTCTTAGGTTGAAAGAAAAGAGGTATTTTCGTTGTCGGGTCGTTGTCATGCGTCTGGCCTCCTTACACACTTGCAACGCACTTTTCGCACTCAGCTGTTATTGCGGCTGCTTCTTATCAGTGTCGCTGGCCTTATCAAAAAGATGCCTGTCTGGCGTCTTGATCGTGTGTCGTTCGTTGGCTGTCACTTTGTTGAATGCTATTTAAATTATTGTTTTTGTATATTATTAGTCTCTAGTCCGTCCCACTTTAAGCTTAAGACTTAAAGCTTTCAGTGTAGCTATTAAAATTGTGAAGTGTGGCAACGCATCTCTGGCTTATTTTGTTTATTTATTTGATTAACACCGAACCGGACAAATCTAATGTTTAATCAATTATGTATGAAGCCATGCGAAAGACAGACAAAATGATATTTGGATTTTCTGAGACATTTGTGTCTATTTTAGTTTTGTTTCGAAAAATTTTCCATCTGTTACATGATCTGTGTGTACGAGATAGTTGAGCAGAGACTTTACAAATCTCGTAGTCTTGATTATCTCTATAAAATGACGACAACGGGAACAACAACTGCGACAAAGGCAAACGGAAAATTTTAGGTTTATTTATAAAGTATCGTACCTACATATAAATCTGCAACTCCTTGTCTCACATCTTAGCAGCTAATACTTAACTAAGTATAGGCTATTGCACTAGATAACCCACGAAATCTGAGGTGATGCCTTGGAGGTTTGGCTCAAAAGCTAACTACGATTAGACATCTCATTCCTATAAAGGCACCCTTCTATTACGAGAGATTGTTTACTAAATATGTTAAAACAAAAAGAAAATACAAGATTTTATTATATATATATAAAATAGAAAATACTAGATTTTATTCAGAGTATAATACTTCCATATATAAAGAGTATTTCTGTTTTACCCTGCCTCAATAACGTTTTTATTTTATTTCTAAGACGTACTCTAAAGCATAAAGACAGCTGAAATATTTTATAACTTTCTAACAATATTGTGAAAATTTTTGTAAGACGTCACTTATTAGCATGTTATTGGTCCTAAGATATTAAACCAAAGAAAAATAAATAGAATGGACCAGACTTTAAATATAATATGAAGTAATATACGTGATGCTATCGCTCAAATCTTTCTAACGAAATTACAACGGATAAATCATATTCTTTCTATTAAAATAAATAGAATAAACCAGACTTTAAATAATAATTATAAATGGTATTATATAAGAAAAGTATTTCTATTTTACCCGGCTTCAATACAGTTTTTATTTTATTGCTTAGAAGTACACTAAAGCATATAGACAGCTGGAATACTTTGTAATAATATTATAATTATATATATTATATTGTAAAACGACGGCACAAAGTATTAAAAATACAAAAAAAAGAATAATAATAAAATAGAACAGACTTTAAAAATGGTATGAAGCAATAATATGTTTGAAATACAGATGGATCATATTCTTACTATATGTATTGAAATAAATGGAAAAGACCAGATTTTAAATAATAATTTTATTTGGTATCATATAAGACAGAGTATTTTTGTTTCACCCTGCCTCAATACAGTTTTTATCTTATTGTTTAGACGTACTCTAAGGCATACAGATAATTGTGATCGCTTATATCTTTCTTGTGAAATTGTTTGTGAAACGTCACTCGCCCAAAACAATGAGTACCCGAACGAGTGCGATTCAAACACGTGTGGGTCGTTGTCATTGTCATCGCCCCATCGGAGGCAACCGGTAACATCTCTTTCTTCAGAGTTATCTATCTCTATATTTACGCTATCGCCAGGCAAAATCTTATCAGTGTTTTGCATATTGTTTTGTTTTTGGCGCGTTCTCTTTGCATAGTATCATCTGGCTAACCTGTCGTATGTGTGTTTTTCTCCCTTTGCAGTTATACAAAAGCGCAGAACACCGGTGTGTCAATTCGCATCGCCGCTGGACGTTGACATACATAGTAATCCACAAGTAAGTAGTAACAACTGGCAGCTGTCAGTCGAACATAGTGAAGAGTTTGAAATGTGCGCGGTAAGATACAATAACAAGATACAGTATCTACAATAAAATAATATAATACAAAAATTAATAAATTTTGTAGTGTGATCGAGTGTCGTTTGTCTGGTATTAAACTAAAACCAAAATATATATCTCTCATATCCTTTTGCAAAAAGGATCTTACTATTCAGTTAAAATTATTCTTAAGCCCAACTGGAGTTTGAAATTTAAAGTCCCTCAGTTTAATTAATTTTTTTATAACTTTTATCAGAATTGCCTAAGAAAGTTTTTCGACTAGAAATTACACAGAGACCTCTCTCTAAGTCCCATCTAATTGAGCGATCTATGGACTACGACTCTAAAATATTTACATCACATTATTTAATTCTTGGAAGTTTTTCTTTTAATAATTATATAGACGCCATCTTTATTTTAGATAATATTTAGGCAAGCAATTACAAAAATATAGTAAAACGACTCAGTTATTAATATAGTTACCGCTTAGAAAATAGCATAAAAAGTTGTTGGAAATAGAGATTAATGAAATAAGGATGTGAAGGTGGTAAATTTTATAAAACAAATCTCATCATTAATGTAATTTAAAGATTGATAGAATTGCTTTGAAGTAAACGTTATTTTAAAAGAAAAATCTTCTAAGAATGATCTTAGCTATTCACAACGTAAGAATCGATTGGATCGTGTACGATGTTGATCTTTTCCTCATCACAGTAGTTAACCAAACTCCACTTAGATCTTTAGATCACAGATGCTGCACTAAATCTGGAACAGAGACTGTGATCAGTCGACTGTCATAATATTTACATCTATTGATTCGATCAATCGATCTCATACATCCTCTTTGACTTTCTAGCTTTCCGTTTTTCAACTTAAACATTTATGGGCTTATCAGACTTAATGCCACTTAAGTTTAGGCTGTAATTAATGCTGCTGTTAAGTAATCGAATATTGACGCCCACATACAGCTCCATCGCCTACCTCTTGTCGAGTGTGAACCGAATTTTTCTGACGAAATCATTCGCAGAACGCGTGATCAATCGACGCGCGCCATCGACTCGGCGGGAGATATGAAAAGTAGCCCCATTTATATATAGGGGCTCTCCTTTGCTCCGACTTGCAGCACGTGATAAGAACGAGCGTTTATATTTGGCTATCGATCACCTATAGTCGCTTTTATTTATAGAACGAGATTAATGGCATGTCCAAAATCAAATTCACATTTCTACATCTACTCAGAGTGAGATCCTCATACGTGTAGACTTTCGTTATAATTTGTATGAAGTCGTAAACTACACTCAGATGAATAACCATATATTTGGTAAACAGACATCTAGACATTAGATGAAATGATAAATGAAACGTGATCATACACGTGATCAGTTTATAAAAGCAGAGAGCCGTTTCTAGAAATTCTAATTTTTGAATAGCAGAAAATCATATGGATGCAAAATTTTTTCATCAGATAACAGATAAATTGAAAAGTTATTAGAGAGAAGTTCTGCAAATACAGTTGAACTTCTATAAATCGAACTTCTATAACTCGAATTTCTCTCTAACTCGAGCTAAATGAGTGTCAGTAAAATTAATAAACTTAAGAGAAGTCGAATATCTCCATAACTAAAACCTTTTCTTTGGATAATGTTGATTCGAGTTAGGGAAGTTCGACCGTATGTATATTGAAAGATAGATTAAGAAAGAATTTATATTTGAACTTTAAAGCCCCTTATCAATTAACACATTTTCAGCTCTCTTAAAAGAATAATAATGAGTAGAATATGCACCAAGCATCAGATAAACATCACTTACACCTCTTACAATGTCTGCTAATTAGCTTATCACAACAACAAAACAGGTTGAGAATCTCGACGCCCAGCCTCTGTCTAGTAACAAGCACTTGAATTGTGGAGGCACTTGAATTAGGGAGGCACAACTTCTATGCCACACCCATATTATAGTTTATTTGCTAAACAATCATCAGTCAGAGAGATCCCAAAGATCCCACACAGACTGTACAGTACTCAAGTCGAGAGGCTTATCGTAGCTTTTAGGTCTGGGTCTGTACAAAGAAATATGTACCCAGTAAAAAAATTAAAGATTAGTCTTATCGTAGCCTGCAGTTTGTTGTCATTTAGTCTGTGTGCAGAATAATTATTCAGTGTTGTAAAACTCCATAAATTTTGATTACCCCAGTATTCAGTTATTGACTTTGCTTTGTTCTAGGATATTAAATCAGTTGTCAAAATAGCATTACGTAAGGTACATGATAATGATTCTCAGATCTACCTATCTATTATTTTGTAAATAAAAACATTTTATTATATTGTACATATTTCACTTTACATATATTTCTCTTTTTTTTCACAGACCGTTGTGCTCGAGGGAAAATATTGGAAACGTCATGCAGCTGTCATCAAAGCGGAATACAGAAAATGGCGCAAAAATTATAAATCAAAAGCAACTGGCTGCTTGACTTATGATTCGGTAAGTCAATTTTATTTAAGAGCTATCCCAATTAACTTGTGCTTTTTGCAACGATTTTGTAGAATTTTCCATTTCCTTGAATTGCACCAATATGACCATATACGTGAAGATTGCAGTAAAGAGCTGTGCAATAGTTTTTTATTAGAGAAACATCTACAAAAGATATTACAAATACTCACCTTGAAGAGTGTGCTCTTATCCAGTGCGAAAAATCCATAGGCTGTCAGTATGGGCTGCTGACGTAGGTTCTTCAACAGAAACTTTTCGACCTATCAGTAGAATCTGATAAAGTAGGAAAATTAAACTAACAACATTACTAAACTTACCATTTTATCCAAGCCCGAACCTGTGCGGGGTATTTTCGCAAGAATCTTGGCAGTTTTATTGGCCTACAATAAAAATAAACCATTTATATAATGCTTGTGATTTATACGGATTAAAAAATGGAAAATAATTTATATAAATAAATTAATTTGTTTTAATAATTGTTAAATGTTTTGGTTATGGAATTCAATTTCCTTTTTAATATTACATTAGATAGAACGGAAAGAGCACTGTGGGAAAGAGCGATGACGTGCTCACGTTTTTTTTTTTTTTTTTTTTTTTTAAATATTCTAGTTCCTGAGAACTTTTAATAGAAAGGCCAGAACAATTCAGAAACTTCTAATAGGTATGTTACTTTTTCACAAGAAAGTAATCCATAGTTACTCACTTCGACTGTTATCACGTCAGAGCGCATTAACAACGTCATCATGGATAGCCAAGGTATATTCCACAAGCCACAACTAAAACTAATGATCGCATAATGATAAATCCCAACCGTTTTTCCCTCCATTACTGTGCTAATCAGAAAGAGAAGTCCAGTGGGAGCCATAAACAGGATAAGCGGTACAACGGGCAGCATGAGCAGTCCAAAACAATTGTTAAGCTCCCTTGTGATGAGACATAACAATCGTTGCCTCTTATAGAGAACACGTCTAAAATTGGTTTGAGAATCACATTCTTGTAGCTTTAGGTTGTAGTGTGCCAGGCCAGCGGCAACAATTCGTTGCAGGCAGACAAAGAAGACGAGGAGCAGGCACATGGCAAGGAATCCATAGCTGTAGACAATCACATAGAGCAACATGGGAATTGTGGACAAGTTAGAGACGGCATATCCATTCGCGTAGTTGCAGAGGCTGACAACAAAAAGAACCTTGTACGTTATAAAAATACGCACAAAGTATTGATCATTGTGTTTACTTGGAAACAGTCTATTTAGTTGGAGCAGTGACTGGACCAAGGCCATATGCCGACGACGTCTTAGATAGACCAAGATATGGAGTAAGCATAGAACTAAACAAAATCGCAAGAGATTCTTATGCTCATAGAAATTTCCCGTCATGTTGTAAACGCCTATGTACATATTTTCCGGTTCCAGATAGGCATACGAAAAACATCCAAGTATTCCGGCTAATATAGCCAGTGTTGATATTAATGCGTAGCGTTCACTTTGGGGTGTTATCCGAAGAACACACTGTTCTTCATCGAAATGGGCACACAACATTCCCAATACATATAAAACGGTCAGATATAAACGCATATCCCGCCACGCGGACATCTTGACGTTGACTGACCAACTAGAAGGTGCTGACCAATCAACTAAGTGTGTTTGAAGTTGATCTAAAGATACATTTTAGTTATTAATTAATTGCTTTTTAAAGTGGAAATTATTATCTTCGTAAATGTCAGCAGTAGAGCTGAACAGCTTACCAATGGAAACAGAAAAGGGTAGTGATGTAAATATGGTATATAATTAAGAAGTAAATAAGATATCTCGAAACACGTTTGAGAAGTTTTTTAATTATTCATCATAAGCGATTTGAATCTCTCATCCTGAAATATTCTAGAAGAGAATAACTTTTGTCTATTTGTATTTATGACAGACTTAAAGTAAGTTTGTAGTTTTTTCTTGTTAAGATTTGTTTATTGACTCGAGAAAAATATGAAAATAATTCCGCTTTTTCTCAAAAAAAAAAAACATTTTGAGGCCCGCAATTTGACGGATTTTGGTTATGTATTTAAGCTCTATCATGATGAATTCCATTCGGTTAAAATATGGCAATTAAAAAATCTTTAATACAAATAAATAAAATAAAGGCCATACAAAAATACACCCTTAAGGAGGTGTCCTATTCAAGTGGCGAGGAGTGTACTTGCAGCAAAATCTGAAAAAATTTTCCTCTTTCAGAAATCCAGTTTAGTTTGAAAAACACATATCGTCTATTTATTTATGACATTCCACAAGTCACACCCCACAAATAACATTCTTAATACTGAAAAAAATTGTTCACCTTATATTATACTTATCATGTTTGGAATTGGTTAGCTGCTTGGATTATTTAGTTTCGCTTTTCAGTTGTACAGTAACGACTATAAGTACAAACACATAATTGATTAAGATACCCACCTCTTGCCGTACCATATCTTTCTGGAGTATCGTCAGCATTGCCACCATCCAGGGTAGACCCCACAAAAGTGTTAGGATTAGCAAGCGAATTAAAAAGTATAAGCCCACACGGCTGGGGTCCATCTCGAAGACAATCGTGATCAGAAAGAAGGGAGCAGTTGGAGTTGACAATAGAACAAATGCGGTAATTAGCACCATGACAAGACCAAAGGCTGAGTTCAACTGTTCATGGCAAACGATGAGCATTTTATTGCGTTGCCACAAACTCAGTCGCCACATTGTTGTCATTGTTGTTGTTGTTGTTGATGCTTCCAACAAGTTGCGATTGTAAAGGTGCAAAAGGGCAGCCAAGACCTGTGCCAGGCAGCTATAGAATACTATGATAAGCCCTATCAGCACGAAGCTATAGGTAAAAACGGCGCTTAAAAGCATCCTCGACAGCAGCGGAATCTTGTGAGTAAAGGCCTCACTATAAATAATAATATAGAGCACAGATAAGCTCACATAGATACAAAATTGACCAAAAAATCTTTTGGCATAACGATTTTGCAGTTCCTTGTGATTATGATGAAGCAGCAGCGAAAGGAGAGTTAATAAACTGTGACGTTTGAAATAAAATCCAAGATAAATAAGTGATATAACCAGGCAGGCAAAGCAGTAATTGATTATCATATAAATATTTCCCACGAAAGTATATACTGGTATCATAAATCTCTCCGGCACCAATAATATATAAATGAATGCCAACCACGACCCAATTTGCGCAATTATAAAGGCGATCAGTCCTCTCGTCTCATCACTTTTAGTCATAAAACTTCCATTTAGAATCCCAGCATCGTGGGTTGCACAAATTAAACCGAAACACTTCAAGCTTATCAAATAGACACGCAGCTCAGCTCCGTAAAACATGACTGAGAACAACAAACTGAATGTTGAAAGGCCATTTCGAAATGTTGTTTTCTGACAGCCATAAATTATTTAATAATTAGGTTGGTAAAAGGGCTCTCTGTAATTATTTATCGGAGTGCTTGGAAAGCAATCAAATCAATTGATGTTATACCAGTTACAGTTGAATGCACATTCCTAATTTCAATAGCTTGCTTTTACTTAGGGACTCGTGTGATATTTACAATATCTTCATTATCAAATAGATTAAAGGTCAACTCGAGAATCCCTATTAAATTATAACATCAATAGCAAATGCATTAATTGTTTTTATACCCTGTGCCCATTAAAAATGGAAGCGTCTCCGACCCCATAAAGTAAATATATCGATTGATTGCCTTGTCCGTCTGTCTGTCCGTCCGTCCGTCTTTTTGTGCGTCTGTTTAAGCGCAAGGATCTCGGAGACTATAAGACTTCAAACTTGGTATCTAGGTTCCTGGATTGCGGCTGCAAATCAAGTTTGTTTCTAAATCTGAATCGGATCACTATATCATATAGCTGCCATAGAAACGATCAGTTGAAAATCAAGTTTTAGTAAAAGTTTTTGTGTTTGAGAAATCTGAACCAAACTGGCAGAATATGCATTTGGGATGGTCCCATACATCCTGACCAAATTTAATTGAAATCGGACCACTATATCATATAGCTGTCATGGGAGCGATCAGTCGAAGATCAAGTTATAGTAAGAAAAACTTTTGTTGATTGAGATATCTGTGATCTGTTTTTGGAGATATCACAAGCCAACTCACAGATTGTGAATATTCTATTGTCTTTTACATTATGATTGAATTTAGCTTGAATCGGTTCACTTGATCATACAGACAATTTCGAAAATTAGCCGATAACTTAATGCGGCATCCTCAAACCTTCGACGTGTTTAACGGCATGCAAATACGTATTAGGCTATCGGAGTGCCAGGGCACAGGGTATCTTACAGTCGAGCACAATCGACTGGGGGTAGGCGAGCAATGCAAGCAAAGGGCGGAGCCCCCTTGTTTTTTTTTTTAAATTAATGCATTTTCGTTCACAGTATGTTCAGGTCTTTTCACAGTCGTAGTCATTTCAATCATTAAGTCTTTTAAGTAAACTCCTCAACTTACCTGCTTGGCCACCTCGTTGATAACCAAGGGCATGCTCATATGCAAGCAGATAAAGAATATCCAAATAAGTTCCAATATCATTTCCTTATAGGAAAATCGCTCTTTTAATGTGGATAGGTATACCAGGAATGTTGCATCCAACATAAAGCAAAGATAAGAAAACATCATCACAACTCCGAAAACATGAAGCATTTCCTCCTGGCACAGCAAAAGCAACTGATCATGATGCTTAAACAATTTCTCAGTTCCTCCGTAGATATCAGTGGATTGTTCTTTAACTGATCTGCCAGAGCTCTCATTAATCTCTGCACAATATACACCAATGATGTGCAGCAAGTGATGATATAATTAGTGCGCACAATATGCAGTAAGTAGCCGATCAGGTCGAATAAATGTAGAAACTGCTGGTACGAATTCCAAGTGGAAATTGTATAATATGAAATGAAGTATATCTGCAATATACTTATGCCTATCCATAGGCGAAATAGCCAACGTGGACAACCCAAATTAAAGGTATCTAATTGCAGATGTTCCGACAAATCGATCAATCGATTCAGGAGAATCTCTTGTGTCTCCAGCGTCATGCGAAGCCAAAGATTCAATATCAGTTCGGATATTGCTGTGGAGACGAGGATAAATATTCGGTTCATTTTGGAATTAACGCCAACATAATCCGCGCTCATATTAATATGCACTTCCATTAGTTTACGGGCAATCAGAAATAATGTCAATAGACGAGCGATGATTGTGCACCATGTTGCATGCCTCACATAACGTTGCAAGGATTTTGAGAAATCCAAATCTGTCAGTCCCAAGAACCGTTGGTAATGCAAAAATGAAAGCATTTTCTACGTGTATTGCGCTACAACTTCACCCGAGAACTGAACTGTCTATTAGATAGCAGTACACTTTAACGTATCGAAATATCTAAATGCATTTTTAATATGGAAAAGAGCATGTCAATCAACTAAATGCAAAATGCGTTTTTAAAATGCGGACTGACGAAAGTCTTCAGCAAGGAGTTTTTCCTTGTAATATTTATGCAAGGCCGTCGACTTTGAAATTATCTGTAAATAGTTAAAAGCTGTAAATTCAAATAGTGTATCGAGTTAAATATCGAAATCTAAAAATCAACAAAAATTGAATCGAGTTCTCGATATCTATGTCTCCAAATAATAAAGATATGTATATCGAGTTTGTAAAAAAAATAAATACACTCGTACTTTGTGTAAATTTTGACATTTAAATTCAACTGCAAACTTTCCTAACTTGGCCAAAACTGCGTTAAATTTTAATTAATTTCGCAAAAGTAATTTTTTGCCTTAACATATCAATTTTTAGGAAAAGGGTCCCCCCTTATCTTTTCGAAAACTCAAAATGTAAAAAACTCAAGTTTTTACATTTAATCAACTCGTCTTGTTATAATTAAGTGAACTTGATTCTGCAAATAATCTACGATTAAGTTGTTGATTTTCCATGCAAATCGATTTAATTACTTCGATTGATGGTAAAAACAAAGATCGAGTTAAGGTACTTGAAAATCGCTTCCGCGAAAATCGAGTTTTCAAGCTTTATTTAATTTTGAACTAATTACCTAACCCCTCAACTTACCATCTTGGCAACCTCGTTGATAACCAAGGGCATGATCATATACAAGCAGATAGAGAACATCCAAGTGAGCTGCAATATTACTTCCTTATATGAGAATCGCTCTTGTAATGTGGCTATATAGACAGTGCATGTTGCATCCAACACCATGCAAAGATAAGAAAACATCATCACAACTCCAAAGACTTGAATCAACTTCTCCTGGCACAGCAAAAGCAACTGATCATGAATGTTCAAACAATTTCTCAGTTCCTGCGGAGATATCAGTGGATTGTTCTTTAACTGATCTGCCAGAGCTCTCATTAATCTCTGCACAATATACACTAATGATGTGTAGCAAGTGATGATATAATTAGTTCGCACAAGATGCAGTAAGTAACCGATCAGGCCGAATAAATGCAGAAACTGCTGATATGAATGCCAAGTGGAAATCGTATAATATGAAATAAGGCATAGCTGCAATATACTTATGCCTATCCATAGGCGAATGAGCCAACGCGGACAAACCAAATCCAAGGTATCTAGTTGAAGACGTTCCGACAAATCTTTCAATCGATTCAAGAAATTCTCTTGCGTCTTTAACGTCACGCGAAGCCAAAGGTTGACAATCAGTTCAGACATCGCGGATATTACGTTTATGAGGTGGATAAACCATTGGATAATCCTTGACTCGACGCCTGAATAATCCACGTTCATCTTAAAAAGCAATTCGATTAGTTTGCAGGCAATCAAAGATAATGCCAATAGACGAGTGATAATTGTGCACCATGTCGCACGCTTCACATAACGATGCAAGGATTTTGAGAAATCCAAATCGGTCAGTCCCAAGAAGCGTTGGTAATGCAAAATCGTAAGCATTTTGTGCATGTGTTGTGTTACAAATCAACCCGAGAACTGAACTGTCTATTAGATAGCAGTAAACTTTTAAAATCGAAATATCTAAATGCATTTGTAATGTGGATAAGAGCACGTCAATCAATTAAATACATAAAGCGTTTTTAAAATGTGGACTGACGAGTGTCTTTTTTAGCAAGGAGTTTTTCTTGAAAAATTTTAGCGAGACTCGTCGACTATGAATTTCTCTATAAAGAGTTATTTTTAATTTTTTCTTTTTCTTATGAACAAATCTTTAATAGATGCCAACTGTGTTCAATTCAGTTGGTTCGACTTAAAGACAAGTATAATAACAAGTAAAAACATATGTTGATAAACAAACTAAAACGCAATTTTAGCAAATGTTTTTGATAAACAAAATTATAAAAAACTACTAATCTAACTACAACTATATATTTTTTAAATAACATAATTAAACAAAATGTTTTTTGACAAAAAACACACCCATTCATTTACACATTTATTCATTCAAAGTAAAGGACATTGTATCTATGAAGCCAAGGATCAATTTGTTAAATTGCAAATTCGTTTGCAGTTCTCTGATTAAAGTTTAAGAATTAGGAAAATATGACTAAATATTGTTGTTTAAAGAAAAACTTTGATAGTCTCTAGCATCCGTGTGTTATCATAAATTCTTTTTTGCCAAAAAGTACGAAAACAACAAAATTACTTACCTCCTCGAGCAAACTGTTATCCTTTAACGGCAGTATCATATATAAACAGTTAAATGACATCAAAATCAGTAAATCTATCGTCTCTATGTAAGAGTAACGCACCTTCAAAGAAGGTAAATAAAACATTAATATGGAATTCTGTGCAAGAATTACAAAATTCAGCAGCAAAGTAATCCCAAATGTTTCCAAAAGCTCCTCAAGGCAGGACAACTGCAACTCATCGTGAATTTGCAAATTTTCTGCTAAATTCTCCATAGATAGGGATTGAGATGATATTATCTGTTCCAACTGATCTGCCTGTTTTTGCAACAGAATCAGAACTAATGACACCAAAGATGTGTAGCAAGTAATTGTGAAATTGGCACGCATGAAATTGAGAATAAGGCAAATAATGTAGAAATGATGCTCTATCTGAGGACATAAGTCCCAATAATATATTAAACCTATGCACATCTGAAAAGTATAGAAAATGCTGCTGCACACCCAAATGCGGTATAGACAACGATGGCGTGGCATCTTTAGAGTGTCTACTTTTAGACTGATAGCTAATTGGGATAGTTTCTGGAGAAGAATCCTTTGGGATTGCTGCTGAATGCGAAGCCAAATGTTGATCAGAAACTGAGTGATTGGCGCTGTCAAGACACCTAGAAGATAGAAGTTGTCTCCCGACTTGGATTCCATGTCCATATTGTATACACAGGTATTAGTCAAATTTTCGTATAAGGCCAAGCACAAAATCAGCAGAACTAATAACTGAGTGCCATAAGAGAAAATACTTGGATTTACTACATATCGTTTCAAGTGTTTAGAATAGTCGATATCTGTCAGTCCCAAATAACGCTGATAGTGTATAAATGAGCACAGTTTGCGTTGTCCCATTTCCATGGACATTTTGTCTATACACTTGTGCTTTGTTAAGCTCTCCATTTCAAACTGAATAAATGAAAAATGTCATAAAACGTGTGCTCTAAGGAAAGAAAATTATTGGTTTTAACTGATCAAATCTATACAAATACCACTTTCGATTAATTGGAATTGGTAAATGTTATTTCAATCTAATTACACTCAGAAATAAGTAATATGCAGGGTTATGGACTGCATAATGCTAGTTGAATTTATCGCCCCTTATTTTAATTAAAATCAAATTTTTACAACAAATCAAGCTATTAGAAAGATGACAAAACGGTAGGAGCTGGACGACGCAAATCTTATATTGTTTCATTCAGCAATGCTATTTATTGGCACGCGAACATGTATATTAATGTGAGAAGTTATCAAAATTGTACTCTGCGGAAACTTCAAATGATTACAAGATTTCGATGGGAGCGATAATATGTATTTATAAAGCTAAGTAAATTTTTTAGAGAAATTTCTTAAAATTTCTTGTATAAGACTCACCTGTTCTGCCAAGTTGTTGATGATAATTGGCATAAAAAAAAACAAAAACAATGATATTATCCAGATGAATGTTTGCACCATTTCGGTTGCCCTCGTCTCAAATGCGGCCATATAAAATATGCTAGTGGCATCCAATATATTATAAATTATGACAAACACAAGGGCGCCTCCAAAGACTTGCACTATTTCCTGCTGACAAAGCAACAACAACTCATCGAAAAGGCACAAATTTTGGGATATTTCTTCAGCAGATATCGATCTACTCTTCAGAATGGAATCCAACTGATCCTGTTGTGCTTGCAACAGCACCAGTGACACGTGCACCAAGCTGGTGTAACAAATTATGATAAAGTTGGAGCGCACAACGAGTATAAAGTAGCACATAAAGGAGGGAATACATAAATTAATATGTTTCCAGTAGAGTTGTCTCCAGATCAAAGCTGCAATGTTGATGAAATAGAATATGCATGAGTCCACCCAGAGGAAATAAAGCCAACGTGGGCGTGTCAGCTTCAATGTGTCCACTTTCAAACGTGATGCGATCTCGGCCAACATCTGCAGAAGATGTTGTTGCGATGTCTGTTGATAACGCAGCCATCCATTGACCAATATCTGAGTAATGGGCATGGAAAGGACAAGCACATGATGAAACAGATTTCCCGATCTTGACTTTAAGTCAACATGAGCTTTGCCAGGATTATTTATCTCAATTAGGAGGGCGGCAAATAATATAATCTGAATCAGCAATTGAATTCCATACGAAGTCCAGCTGGCATTGAGTATGTATTCTTTCCGAATGTAAGAGTAATCGATGTCGTTGAGTCCCAAATACCGTTGATAGTGTAAAAATGTTAAAAGTTTCTCTGCTTTCATTTTAAACGGAAAACTCGCGCGTATCGTCCCTGAAGTATTCTAGTTAACTGAACACTCGAACCACTTGAGTTGAACTTGATAAATTAATTCGATTTGCAGGCTAATTAATTTAGTTAATGGGATGTACCCAATGTGGCATAAATACCATAAGTACTTGGGTTATTTGTATACACTTACTTTTATTGGCCTTGTTTAAATATATATACCTTATATGGAAAAATGAATAAAATTATACATATAGTAGATAGTCAATTGGCTCGAAAAAGCTGCTAAGATGATGTCTTTCTTTGAATCAATGATAATAAGTTCATAAAATTTTTTACGCCTCAATGTCCGCAAGCTATTAAAAATTATAAAAGTGGTAATCACTGCGGACGGCAGTACGCGCTAGTGACGAAAGCAGCGCGAAGGGTGCGAAAGCAATATACACTGGCAATATACATTGGCACAGCAAACATTTTGAGATTTGGGGGCTTAATTGTTCCCTTATCGTTAACATATTGGTATCAATGGAAAGGTCATTAAATTCCGTTTGAATGATATAGAACTTTCCTTAACCCATTAAGTACCCTTCGAAAATTTCGAATTTATGTAAAAGTCAATTTTCGAAACTTTTTTCCTCGATTTTTTACCAAAAATATTTTGATGCAAAATCCTAAAAATGACAATTTTAACCCCTTTTTCCTACTTTTTACATAAAAAGTGCAATTTTAAAAAAATTATAAAAAATAGTAGCAAAAATATTTTTGAACAATTTTTTTTGCAGTCACTCCTTAAATTGTTTAAAGAATTTTTTTGCATCAAAATATTTTTAGTAAAAAATCGAGGAAAAAAGTTTTGAAAATTTACTGTTACATAAATTCGAAATTTTCGAAGGGTACTTAATGGGTTAAGGAAAGTTTTATATCATTCAAACGGAATTTAAATGACCTTTCCATTAATACCAATATGTTAACGATAGGGGAACAATTAAGCCCCCAAATCTCAAAATGTTTGCTGTGCCAATAAATATGTTCGCCAGTGTATACAGGAAAAGTGGAAAATTTTCTATGACTGTCCGATCAGGTCGACTTATATACCGATCGAAAGGCATCAATTTAACTATCAAATTTGCGTACTAAGACTTTTAGAAACTCACCTGGTTCGTGAGATTAACAGGTGTTAGTGGGAGGGGCAAAATTTAATCTATTGGAGGAAATGGGGCTGTTGGATCCTTTTGATTTTAGTTTTTTACTATTCGTATCAAATGACACCTCGATCATCAATATCGGACTACTGGCTCAAAAGATAATACATTTTGAAATTTATAGTGGCCTTCCGAAAATGAGATGAAAAGTCAGTCTGTTTGTTTGTGTCAAATCGCTTATATAGCTTAAAAGTTTGAATGAGGACTTGTTTCCGATCAAAAATCTAGAAATTTTTGCTCTACAACTTTTTCGTAAAATCGCTAGTTTAGGGAAATCGGGAAATCGCTAAAACCCGCTAAAATTAAAACCACAGGGTCAAAAATTTTTTTAATAATAGTGGGATTCCGGTAAGCGTTTTAGATTTGGTTTAGATTTGGTTTAGATTTCGATGTCAGCTGTTGACAGCTGCTCCATACAAAATTTTCAGTGTGCCCAGAGCATATCAGGGAAATGTGGTCTTACTAATTGATTTCGTGAAATCAGCTCTGAGGCTGATTTCGTTTTGATTTCGATTTGATTTCGATTTGGTTTCAAATTAAATCTCATTATTTGTGTGACATTTGGGGTGTTTGTTTACATTCTGCTGTCATATCAATATGGAGAACTTAATTCTTATGCATTTAAAGTTTTTATAAATAAATAAATATATATTTAATGCTTTTTAGGATGCTTACTAGCTGTTCACGAAATCTAAAACAAATCAGTGTGCAAAAGGGTCGTTCCGTCAACTGATTTAGATTTGGTTAAAAATAATCTAAACCAAATCTAAAACGCTTACCGGAATCCCACTAATAATTTTTGTGTAAAACTTTATATTATTCGTCACAAAATTGGATATCAGTAATTTTGGGGTATGAAAATGTTTTCGTCACTAGACTTTTACCTCTTAAAGAGGTTTTTTTATTCAGGTAGCACTTACCTTGTCGATCAAGCTATTGTTTTTTAACGGCAGTATCATATATAGACCAATAAATAACATCCAAGTCAGTATAGATATCGCTTCTATGTAAGAGAAGCGCTTCTTCAATGAAGTTAAATAGAATATTATTATGGAATTCTGTGTATGAATTAAGAAATTCGGCAACAAAGCGACCCCAAAAGTTTCCAAAAGTTCCTCGAGGCAGAGCAACACTAACTTATCATGAATTTTTAAACTCTCTGATAAATTCTCCACAGATAGGGATTGAGATGAGATTATCTGTTCCAACTGATCTGCCTGTTTTTGTAACAGACTCATCACTAACGATATTATAGATGTGTAGCAAGTAATTGTAAAATTAGTGCGTACGAAACTCAAAAGGAAACAAAGAAGGAAGAAATACTGTTCAATCCGAGGGCAATAGTCCCAGTTTTGTAATACGCCTATGGACATGTGTAGAAGATAGAAGATGACACTGATCACCCACAGGCGGTAAAGACCAAATGGGCGTGGCATAGACTTGCTATCTATATTTAGACTGAACGCCAATTGAAAGAGTTTCTGAAAAAGAATCCTTTGGGATTGCTGCTGTATACGAAGCCAGATATTGACCACAAGCTCAGTGGCTGGCGTTGCCAAGAGAACTAGAATATAAAAGCCCTGTCCCGGCTTAGACTCCATGTCCATATCGTAGACGCAAGTATGGGTTACAATTCCGTAAACTGACAGGAACACAATACCCAGAACTAGTATCTGCGTGCCGTAAGAGCAACAGCTCGGATTTAGTACATATCGTTCCAGATCTTTAGAGTAGTCTATATCAGTCAGACCCAAATAACGTTGATAGTGTATAAATGAACACAATTTTCGTTTGCCCAATTCCACCAACATTCTGTCTATACACTAGTGCTTTGTTAAGCTCTTCATTACAAACTGACTTAGAAAAAATTAATAATATGTAGCAAGGGAAATAATTATACAAGTAAACTGATAAAATCTATACAAATGCCATTTTCGATTAACTTAAATTGTAATGACGAGTATATTATTCTAACAAAACGCAGAGGTAGCTCGTAGTAAAGGCTACATTGTTTCTTGAATGACGTAACGTATTCAGGATACATAATTATAATTATCAGATGTGAAAAAATTTAAATTTGTTGCTTTAAAATTGCTCGTGAAAGTTTTTTTTTTTTTTAATTTTCGGAGGTCGAAATTATAAATAAATCTTGACCTTCTGAAGCTATACAGGAATCTCCATACCATTTTTGGTGTGTCTAGATCTTGTTGTCTCTGAGATGTAGGTGCTCAAGTAATTTAAAGTCTTGATGATATTTAAATTGAATGAAGTATCCTGATTAAAGCTAAATTTGAACTTAATTCCAATTAGATCACTGCAAACGGCAGTCCGCGCTAGTGACGAAAGCAGCACAAAGGGTGCGAAATTTTGCTATTAAAAAAAAAAAAAATGTTGCATTCGGCACTGCGAAAAAAAGTATTTTTTATAAAGAACTGGAACCTTTGAACGCAATGTGCTACTATTATTTTTTAAATAACACTAGTTTACAAAATTAAAAAAAAATTTTGAAAAGTGAATCTTATGGACTTTGGCTAAACTCGAAAATGGCACTCAAAAAATCACAAAAAATCGACCATTTTCGAACTTATTAAAGTCGCTAGCACCTGAACTGCTGAACCGATCTTAATACTGTACTTGAGAAAGAGAGAACTAACTTACCTTTTATTTAAGTGCTTTCTTGACCAAATTGGATAAGTAGAAATGGGATTATATTCAAAAGTGTTGGAAAAACCTCAAAAATTCGAAAAAATGTTAATATTTCGAAAACGCTTCTATAATAAAAATTGTAAGTGCCATTTTCGTATTTAGCAGGCCAAAGTTCATAAGAAAAAAATACTTTGATTCACTTTGCATTTTAGCTGTAAACTAGTTTAATTTATATATTAAATTTAATATTATTCGTCACAAAATTGAACATCAGAAATTTTGGGGCATGAAAATGTTTTCGTCACTAGACTTTTTTTATTATAATTTACATACCTGCAGGCGAACTGAATTGCTAATCAGGGCTGTCGTTGAGGTCATCAGCGTAGGTGAGAGCCAAATAAAAGTCATTATGATATCCTGACACGGCGTTGTGTCTATCTTACTGACCGTGAGAATATAAATGATACTGGTTGCATCTAGAGAGGAGAAGAGCAGGCAAAGGCAAATGTTGAAGCCATAAACCATACTTATTTGATCGCTGCACAGGACTAGGAGTCGATCGTGAAGATCGAGACAGCAACGAAGTCGTAGAACATCGCTGCAATTGCGCTTGGTCTGCTGCAATTGGCGGACGAGAATCTTAAGTTGTCCTTGGTTCCAGCGTAACACATGCCGCACCACATGAATAAGGCACATATAGGTGCCGAGGACGAAGTTGCTGATGATGGCACGCAATGGAAACCCGAGTGTGCTGATCTTGAACCAAATCGAAGCGTTCGATAGCCATTCCAACATGCTGGTTACAACAAAGTTGACCAGATATATTAAGTTCATAATCACAAGGATCGAAAGCAGGTATTTGGGAAACTTTAATTGAACTGCCGTCAAATACTTTCGTCTATAAAGCTCCAATTGCCGCACGATGCGCACGTTGGAACTCTGTAGCCAAATAAGCCAGGCATTCTGAACGAATTGAATAATCAAGGCGGAGAATAGCACGAATCGTTCAAAATGATTCCCGGTTGCGGTCATATCACTCCTAAAGCACACAGTCCAAAAATAGGTCAAAATTGTCATGCAACTGGCGAGATAGAATTGTAATGAAAAATGCACTACATAACAAACGAGACTGCGACGCAATCGAAAACGTTCCCTCTTCTGATTGTAATGAATACAGAAGATTCCCAGATATCGACAGATTCGATAAAAAGGATACAGTTCACTTTGCTGGTACTTCATCATTGTACAGTAACGATTATCAGCGAAGAGAGACTGAAGACTGCTCGAACTTATCAATCAGTATTTATGTCGAATAAGATACATTAGTTAAATTGAGTTTACTTTAAGGTTGTGTTTTGATTTATGAGACATGCTTCAGCGATTGAATAAATATGCAATACTTTCCTGCAGACAATGATTTGTCGTTTTTATACCCTGCGCTTAGAAGTACAAAGGCTCTATTAGGTTTGTGGAAGTGGAAATCGGCCGTGTTCACCAGAACAAATCGACAACAGAAAATCAATGAAATTTGTATGATTGTTCTGGTGGTGATAAGCTATCATGATTTCAATATTTAGTGATTGGTGATGACTGAAAATTCATCACCAAAATAGTACGCTTAAATTCTTTGATTGTGATGCTTTGTTATCGATAAATCAAATCGAAATCAAAAGAACACTAGATTTAAAATTAAAAGCATCAATATTAATAAGGAAACTCCTCGATCCATGTAATTTTGGTTTACATAAAAAAAATACAAAGATATTGGACTCTGCGTTTTTTAACGGAAAATGGCTACGAACGCAACATATCACCTATTATTTTAAATCTGGCAGGGACCAAAAATAATGATTATTGAAATTTTTTTCACATCAAAAATTCATTGACTAGAATACATATACAAAAAAAATAATAATAGTGATTTAATTTGAGCAAAAAAATAAAACACAAATAATCATTACTTATGATTTTTATTTTTTTCGCTCAAAATAAAACTCACTTTAAATTCATGGCTTTTGTGTAGGACTTTCACAAAGTATTTTTGCATATCCCTTTAAAAGAAACACAGAGGACCCATAAAACGCAAAAACTAATCTTGAAAATGTTTACTTAATCTTTTTTAATAGTGAGTTTTATATTGAACGAAAAAATAAAAATCACAAATAAATATTACTTGTGAGTTTTATTTTTTTCGCTCAAATTTAATGATTATCATTGTAGAAAATCCTTAAAAATCTTTAAATAATCATTACCATGTAATTTTTATAATAAAACTCATAATGATTACGGTCCCTGAAATCTGGCCTTTTGCTGTGTTTATTCCCATTACATTAAGCATTTTGCGCCAAATTGTTTTGAATTTTTTAAATAAGTATTAAAAGCTTTGACAAAAAATGAAATGACTACTTTGATTTTGCCTTAAAATTTCATCAAAGCGTTCACCAGAAGCACTTAAAAAAGAGCTAGAGGTACTAAAAGTGTGAAACAGATTTCTATATACCAAGAGTATATCATTTTTTTTTATTTTGGATGCTGCTCTTTCTTTTTATCTCAAATCTTAAATATATTAGATTTCAAAGATGTTCGATTTTTCAATGTATTTTTACATCACTAATCTCTACTATAGCGCTCAGAGTTTCATTTAATTTTGAAGTAACCAATTAACTTACCTGCGTGGCTACCTCGTTGATAACTAAGGGCATGATCATATACAAGCAATTGGGGGACATCCAGATGAGCACCAATATAACTTCCTTATATGAGAATCGATCTTCTAACGCGGATATATAGAGAATGCTTGTTGCATTCAACCCGATGCAAAGATAAGTAAATATCATAACGACTCCAAAGACTTGAATCATTTCCTCCCGGCATAGTAAAAGCAACTTATCATGGATGCTTAGACAATCTTCTAGTTCCTCCGGTGATGTCAGTGGATTTCTTTGCATGCACTTCAATTGGTCTGCCTGAGCTCCCAACAGTCTTTGCACAATATACACTAAACATGTGTAGCAAGTGATGACATAATTAGTCCTCACAAGATGCATAAAATAGCCCATCATGGTGAATAAGTGCAGAAACTTATGATTCGAATTCCAGGTGCCAATTGTAAAGTGGGAAATAGTGCACAGATACATTATACTTATGCCCAGCCAAAGGCGAATGAGCCAACGAGGCCAACCCAAAGTCGCGGTGTCCAGTTGCAGCATTCTCGACAATTCTGTCAGTCGATTCAGGAGCATCTCTTGTGCTTTAAGCGTCACACAAAGCCAAAGATTGACCATCAGTTCCTTTATCGGAGCTATTAGATTGACGAGATGGAAAAACATTTGGCCCGACCTCGACTGAAGGCCCATTAAGTCCACATTCATTTTTATAAGCAATTCGGTTAGTTCACAGATAAACACAGATAACACCAATAGACGAAAGATGATTGTGCCCCAAGTTGCATGTACCACAAAACGTTGCAACGATTTTGAGAAGTACAAATCAGTCAGTCCCAAGAAGCGTTGGTAACGCAAAAACGCAAGCATTTTGTACGTGTGCTGTTCTACAAATTAACCGGAGAACTGAGTGGCCATGTTGGTATTATAGTATTTTTTTTTATAAAAATTCAAACGATGAATTTATTTATAATATGATAGAAGTAAACAATCAATATCGGAACATCTGCACGCATTGTACTAAATGTGGATAAGAGCAGAGTAATCAATTTAATGAGGGTTGACAAGAGTCTTCAGTAATGAATTTTCCTTGCAATATCATTAAGTAATAGAGCTCGATTAAGAAATACTCTGTTAATGGTCCTTAAATTACTTTTTATTTACGAAAAGCCCTAGATGATAATAATATAAGTAATTGAACCTTGATTCACGCCTATCTGAGTGTAATGTTTTATTTGAATGCAATGATTGTATTAAAAGTGATCCGATTTCTAAAGCACATAAGTTAAACTTTTTCTCATGAAACTTTAAACTCAATTTTTTTAACTTGTGATTCAAATTTTCACAATCGAAAATTTACGCGTCACAGATTAAGTCAAGTTTTGATCGTTCTGGTGGGTGTTTTCCGAAATACATAGGGTGTAAAAGCAAGGTTAAATATATAAAATGTTGTGATAACCTATGCAGGTAACACTCACCTCTTCGACCAAACGTTTGTCCTTTAAGGGCAATTTCATATATAGACAGAACAATGTCTTCCAAATCAGGATGGTTATCGTTAATATTGGACTAAAAAGCTTCTCCAATGTAGATAAATATAAAAAATATAAGGAGTTCAGCGCAAGATAAAAGAAATTCAGCAACATTGCGACACCGTAAGTTTCCAGAAGTTCTTCGAGGCAAAGCAACTGTAACTCATCATGGACTTGCAAATTCTCCGCTAAATTCTCCAGAGATAGGGTTGGAGATGATATTGCCTGCTCCAAGTGATTTGCTTGTTCTTGCAACAGACTCATCACTATGGACACCAAAGATGCGTAGCAAGTAATTATGAAATTGGTGCGCATCAGACTCAAAAGAAGGCAAATAATGTAGAAACTCTGTCTGGGGCAGTAGGTCAAGTAGTATAGTAATCCTGCAGAGAGATATAGAGCATAGAGAATGCTGCTGCTCACCCAAATGCAGTAAAGGCGACGAGGGCGTGGCATCGCCATGGTGTCCACTTTTAAACTGAACGCCAATTTGTTGAGTTTCTGGAAAAGACTGCTCTGGGATTGTTGCTGAATATGAAACCAAGTGTTGATCATTAACTGAGTGACAGGCACTATCCAGAGAACCAGAAAATAGTAGGACTTTCCCTGCTTCGACTCCATGTCCATATCAAAGCTACAATTCTCTGTTACAATTTCGTATAATGAAAAGAACATAATGCCCAGAACAAATAACTTTGTGCCATAAGAGGAAAAGCTCGGATTTACTACATATTGTCTGCCATCTTTAGAATAGTCTATATCAGTCAGTCCCAAATATCGTTGATAGTGTATAAATGAGCAAAGTTTTCGTTGTGCAAATTCCATTGACATTCTGGTCTATTCACTTGTACTTTGCTACACTTTTCACTCGAAACTGAATTAAAGAAAAAAATTCTAATAGGTATTAAGGGAAGCAATAAGCGCAAACTGATAAAATCTATACAAATGGCACTTTCGACTAATTAAAAGTATGGTAAAGAGTATATCTTTTTAATTTAATTATAATAAATAATAATAATTAAATTTTTACAATACATCAATATGTATTTAATTAATTTGATCTAAAACCCCACATAAACTTCTTCTTCACATAAGCTTCATTCGTTCCAAACAAATGTTCTTAACAAATTTGTGAAATTGTTTTTTGTGATGTTTTAAATTAAAACTGTTTAAGATTCAGAAGAGTCTATTATTTTAAAGCTTTATATTCATAAGCATATGTATGTATACAGTGTATAATATACATATGTATATATGTATGTATATATATAATATAATATAAATACATATAAAGTTTTTTTCCTGACTTGTTATATTTGGCAAATCATGAAAGCATTCAGCAATAATACGAGGGCGGGCTGATAAGTAATCGGCCTTACCAAAAAAAAACATCTTAAACAACCCATAAATATTTTATTCGATTAGTGTTTTCTATCGGCTGATTGCTGAAAAAGTTTTAGGCGTTTTTCTCAACACTGGTAATTTTGGCGGGAGTTTTAGCATGGTCACTTTTGCATTGTCCCCAAAATGAGTAAAATAGAATATCGAGCTGTCATTAGATTTCTGTTTTTAAAAAAGAAATCCAACGATGAAATAAAAAATGAGTTAATCGAAGTTTATGGGGAATCAGCTCCATCGATTTCGACCATTAAATATTGGACTGCTGAGTATAGGCGCGGGCGGACAAGCATTTTTGACGAGGACCGTCCGGGACGTCCCAGAGAGGTGACAACCCCAGAAATGGTAGATAAAGTCCACGGAATGATATTGGATGATCGCCGAATAAAGCTGAGAGAGATTGCTAAGGCCCTAAACATTTCTCGTGAACGTGTTGGAAACGTCTTACACGAATATTTAAATATGAGTAAGCTTTCGTCAAGGTGGGTGCCGCGATTGCTCTCAGCGGAACACAAACGCAACCGCTTGGTCATTGCGAAGGAGAGTTTGGCATTGTTAAACGCAAATAAGAATGAATTTTTGCGTCGTTTTGTGACTGTCGACGAAACTTGGATACATCACCATACACCAGAAAGCAAGGAACAGTCAAAGCAGTGGATTTCAACCGGAGAAACGGCGCCGAAAAAGGCAAAGATTGGTTTGTCGGCCAACAAGGTAATGGCAACGGTTTTCTGGGATGCCCGAGGCGTAATTCATGTGGATTATCTAGAAAAAGGCAGAACAATTAATGGAGAATACTATTCTAACCTTTTGGGACAGTTCGATTCATAACTAAAGAAAAAAAGGCCGCACATGGCGAAGAAAAAAGTTCTGTTTCACCAGGACAACGCTCCGGCTCACAAGAGCGTTGTTGCCATGATGAAATTGTGTGAACTACACTATGAAATTCTTCCACATCCCCCTATTCTCCAGATTTAGCACCATTTAGAAATGGCTTGGTGGAAAGAAATTTCAGTCGAATGAACAGGTGATCTGTGAAACAAACGCCTATTTTGAGGACCTGGACCAGTCATATTTTATGGAAGGTATAAAAAAATTGGAGGACCGTTGGACTAAGTGCATACGTCTAAAAGGAGATTATGTTGAAAAATAAAAAAGAAAAATAAAAAAAATACCGTGTTTTCTTTGGTAGGCCGACTATTTATCAGCCCACCCTCGTATCTGTATGTACTGGAAATCTTATGTTTATATGAGAGTTTATAAACGAAAGCTCAAATAATAGTTGTATTCGTAACAAAGTTAATTAAAATTGCGCTATAAGACTCACCTGATCCGCAATTTTATTGCCTGTCATAGGCAGACAGATGTACAAATACAAGGGAGTAAACCAGATGACGATGCGTAGTAATTCCCTCAGAAAGGAATGCTTCTCTATTGCGGATAAATAAAGTGCACATGTGGCATTCAATGTATTGAATATCATAATAGATATAAGGGCGCCGCCAAAGACTTGCACTATTTCTTGCTGACAAAGCAACAACAACTCATCGAAAAGGCACAAACTTTGGGATAATTCTTCTGTAGATATCAATCTACTCTCTAGTATACAATTCAGCTGATCCTGTTGTGCTTCCAAAAGCACCAATGACACGTGCACCAAGCTGTTGTAACAAGTTATGATAAAGTTGGAGCGCACAACGAGTATAAAGTAGCACAGGAAAGAGATCAAAATTAAATGACTTGGATTACTGAGAAGGCTAGTCCAGACGAAAGCTGTAATATTAATGGCATAAATTATGCACACGCCCACCCAGAGGAAGTAAAGCCAACGAGGGCGTGTCAGCTTCAATGTGTCCACTTTCAAACGTGATGCGATCTCGGCCAACATCTGCAGAAGATGTTGTTGCGATGTCTGTTGATAACGCAGCCATCCATTGACCAATATCTGAGTAATGGGGATGGACAGGATAAGCACATAATGGAACTGATTTGCCGATCTTGACCTCATGTCCACATAGGCCACGCCCACCTCAGTCATCGCCGCAAGGAGGTCGGCAAGTAACAAAATCAGCATCAGCAATTGAATTCCATACGAACTCCAGCTGGCATTGAGTATATAACGTTTCCGAATGTAAGAGTAATCAATGTCGTTGAGTCCCAAATACCGTTGATAGTGTATAAATGTTAAGAGTTTTCCAGCTTTCATTTTAAACGGAAAACTGACGCGTATCGTCCGTGAAATATTCTAGTTAACTGAATACTCGAACCATTTAAATTGAGCTTGATAAGAAAAACGATTAAGTGCTTTATTAATTTAGTGTATCTGATGTTATCATAATCATTTGTATTACTTATATACCCCTATCAACTCGTAACTCGAGGCATCGGGTCTGTTTTAGTAATTGAAAACTTTGCAATTTCTCACAGATATACATTTTCCATTTCCAACAAATAATATTACTAAGTGCTTTTTGTAGACTGTGAAATTCATTAAAAGGAAACAGAATATTATATAGAGGGAAATGCCGGACGACTAGCTCGTACCGCTTTAGCCGCTTACCCGCTTATCTTTATTAAAAATTGCAATGTAAATTTAAATTCCAGTGAACTTTGAATTAGCTTAGAAGACTCACCTCCTCTGCTAAATCGTTGATCATCAACGGCATGCTCAAATAAATTCCGAGGGGCATCATCCATCTGATTAAATACAATATGTCCAGATAGGAGAATCCGTCTTTCGGCAGAGTTTGATAACAAACATCAGCGGAATCGAGTATCATGTATAGATAGGAAAATACAAAAACACCGCCAAATATGGGGTCCAGTTCATTCTGACAAATTGAGTAGAGCTTATCATTAATACTGAGACTCTTTGACACCTCCTGGAGGGACAAAGGGCTCATTTGGAGATAAAACTTCAGCTGGGCTGTCTGTGCCCGAAGAAGCTGTTTTATGACTTGCAACAAGGCGCAGTAGCAGGTGACTGTAAAGTTACCGCAGACATCACGTAGAATGCAGCACAGCTGGAATGCATCGAAGTCCATATCGAAAATGGTTTCAACTACAGCATCAAATACATTGTAGATGCAGTTAATGATCCAAAGGCGATAAAGCCAACGAGTAAAGAGTGTCTCCAGGCAACCCACATCTAATTCCCTTGCCACACGAGTCAAATGTTTTAGCAGCATCACTTGCGATTGCTGTTGAAGATTGAGCCAAAAATTGACAATCAATTGGGTCGAACAAGCTGCCATGATGACTAGGAAATCAATAGTAACGCCTATCTTTGAATCGATTTCCTCATAATCAATGAACGATTGATACGATACGCTAAGGATAATGGCCAAGAAAGCCCCCTGCACTGTAAACCGCACAATATAGCAACTCCAGCTAGGTTTGAGTATATAGCATCTCTGGGAACTGGAGTAATCCAAATCGGTTAGCCCCAAATAACGTTGATACCGCAGAAACCAACAAATTTTCATTTTGTTGGAAAAACACTCGCGTATTTCGTTGTAATGCTTTTCGATAACTGAGTGAAGCGCTTCAAAAAAGGCTAACGCTTAATTGAATTGCATTAATATTTAAAGGACAGTCTTAGCTTCTCGTTGACTAATTAATCGAATTAAATAGTCTGATAGTTTCAGGAAACAAATACTTGCGGGAGTTAAAAGGTCAGATTTCATTATATAATGAGTAAAAATTATTTATATCTCAATTAAATTATTAATAATATTTTTGATGATGCAACATCGATCCCGAAACCTTACCAGCTTACTGTAATTTTAATTCCAACTACAAGATGATGTCAAAAGTGACAATCGGGACAGGTAAAAAATGTTAACATTGACAAAATTTTGATTAAAGAAAAATCCGGTACAGACCAGAATATTAATGAATACATTCAGGACAGTTGTTACAATATCCAGTTTGACTTAATTAATTTTATTTGATTTTATTAAAAATATATTTTAAAATCTGCCATTAATTTCTGTGCATTTTACTTCAAAATATCTCTCAAATAGTTGTAAAACCCCTTAGGCATTGGAAAATTAGCTTATATGATATTTATTTGTTCATTCCAGTTATCTGATAAAATACTTAAGAAACACTGAACCTTTTTTTACTAAAATCATTTGATTTACATGTTGGTTAGAAAGCGGTTTGATTTCAGATGGTGTCGCAATGAAAACAACTCTAGATTTCTAGGCTTGTTAAATTGAAGTTCAGTCTTCAAAGAGCTTTAGATAAAAAAAATCATCACGAATATAAAAATATTAATACAATAACAAACCGATTGTCGACAGTCCAATGAAAGGCAGCCACTTGACGATGGTGATGCTTATTACAAAATAATAGAGAGCTGAAGAAATTAAGTGAGTGATTCAAATGAATGAACTACAAGTACTCGTACTTTATAGCGTTTACTGATAGCTTATCAACTCAAAGCGTTTTAAACCAAATTAATTAATGGCATGTATATCAATCGCAGATATCGGGGTGAGCAGTTCAATATAATAGGTACATTTAAGCGATTGGGAACAGATAACATTAGCAGCACCATGACAATAGGCTTTCATAAGAAAAAATTAAACATTGAAATGAAAAACCACATGGAAGCGATTAAGATCTTATAAGTGGTTTATTAAGATTCTCATTTTCTTAATATTAAAATAAAATGTCCAAAAAATAGATTGCTAATATTTTTATGCTTGAAAATATAAAGATAATTTTAATGCAAAAAACTTAAATGTGCACGAATACCTATTTATATGTATTACAAAAATATAAACCCAATAAACCGCTGGCTTTTTATATGGTCATGGATAAATATTCATAATGTAGATAGAGTCTCGCACAAAAGTAAATAAAATAAATGGGATGAAATGTTAAAATAAAATCAATAAATAGGTATAAAATAAAAATATGCCCCGAACCTATTTGTATAAATATTTACGAAATTGACTTACTTCATCGTTAAGGTGATTGCAGGTTAAAGGCAACACTGCATAGTAGCCGATAGTTATTATCCAGGGAAATGGCGCAAATGAAAAATGTTGCGATGCGTAGTACAAACTGCTTGGAATGGCCAAACAAGCATGAGTTAATTGCAAAATGATTAGCGGGCCATAGATTATATTCACATGCTGTTCTCCGATTGCCAGCATCTCGTCATGCACTTGGATGTTGCGATAAATAAGTCTCTTTAATTCTGTCGTGGAAAGTGCTTCATTCAAAGCTAACTCAAACACTTCTCTATGTTTGTGCAAAATCTGAGCCATAAGATTTAGTAGTGCAGCATAGAAGGTTATCAGATAGTTGGCATAGAAACTATGCAAAATGGTGCACATCATCAGTCGGAAATAGCCGGGTCCAATAAAAATCAGTGATCCATATTGATAAACGGCATTGAGGGAGTATATCACACAGGATCCCTGCCAGAACCACAGCATTCGACGTGGTACAACGAGGACTCCACAACCCTTTGACAATCTTTGCAGGTGACTCAACAGATTTAAATGACGATGTTGTTGTATCAGTGACCAAAGAAACTGCAAAATCATTGTTAAGCTCTCCGCGCCAACGGCCAAATGCACAAAGGCATCGATCCAAAGGTTAAAGTTTCGATCAAACATGACTTCCCATTCCAATACCGAATACCATGTGCTCCAAAACAACACCCATTGCATTATGCAGAACTTCACATAAAATATCGAATTGTTCTCCAGTCGAAAACATTCGCGGTTTTCATCATAGATAATCCTAGTGTAGGACATGCCATGCAGGAATTTCAAGTAAATCTGCAACGGTGTCTGCATTTTGAGACTACGGAACTTAAACTGAACATTCAGTGGGATTTTCAGCCCGAGTTTGGTCAACTTATTGCTGTTTACACGGATATGCTATTTAGCTCCTTAAGAAATGGTCGCTTAGCTTTAGGAATAAATACACCATTTTGTAAAATTTTGTAATAATGGTAGAAAGAAATAATCGATTTGTGATGATTTGAGTAAGTTAATTTATAAGCAGAACAAATTGTTATTAAGTTGTATTAAAAAAAATAATTAAATATCTTGCAACATAAAGTCAAATCTTAATATTTATTCCTTAAAATTTATGTAAAGAATTGGTGTGATTGATCAGAAAAGCCAGAGCCATTCTTCAACAATTCAAAATGAAATTCAGTTAGAGTATTAAATCTCCTGTATTAATTTTTTTTTTAAATTTACTGACATTCGACTCGAAGTAATTTTTATCGAACTTTCAAGCGAGACAGCAATTGTCAACAATTATAATACAAGAATCTGATAGCAATTGCCACAAGTTTTGACATTTATAACAAACATTCAATAAGATATTAATTATATAAACCTTTTCTTTGCTTTAATTGCAGAAAAGTGAATTGGACTTTTTAGAATGGTCACCGCTGAACGATAGAAACTTGATGCCAGACGACTGGACAACAGACACTTTGTTCTCGGCGATAAATGGACCTTTTCCCTTTCCCGATTCTAGAGAGATTGGTAAGTAGCCAAACGCTTTTGTCAAGTGATAGTTTATTTTAATAATTATGAAAATTTGTACAGCGCGTGGAGCCGGCATTGCGGATTTCATACAGCCAAGTCTGGGACCGCTGCAACCGAATTTAGATGACATCGACATTACTTTCTCAGGTAAATACAAATCTTCTTATCATCTTCCTGTGATATTATTATCATCTTAAGAGTTTCGTTTTAATTAAGTTTATGCAATTTTGTTGCTTAAAGTGCTTTCAGACGAGCCGTTTTTCACCGACTGTTTTTTGTCAAAAAACTGTCACCGGTGCTCACCGATAGAAATAGAACACGTCCTATTTCCATCGGTTTGTTGTGTCGGTCAAATGCCTACTAGATTGAGGCACTTTTATATGAAACTTTTCAGAGTGTGACCAGGTTCTGCATTGATGGTATTTTTGTTTGACAACCGATGCGAGTTATGTGAATGGCAAAATTCACTGACGGTGAAAATGTGTCGGTGAAAACGGCTCGTCTGAAAGCACTTTTAGCCTATATGTACATTATTCGCATCATACATTTATATTATTTTTAAAGCCTTTTTATAACTTTTAACTGGATTATTAGAATTTTAGCTATTTATTCGGCTGATAATCTACTTCCTAATTCGATCTAGGATTTCTTTATATAAATTCTGACTGCTTTTTGGTTATTATACTTATAAGTGATGTAAATCCAAATTTGGAATCGAGTTGAAGTATTTGAAAACCGTTTCCGATAAAATCGTGTTGCCGATTGTTTGATGTATTTTTACATGACTAGTTATTATACTCCAATTGACAGAGATAAGATAAATTCATATTAATTGATAAAGCTCAAATTAATATAGACTTACATTCTCTTCGCCATTTTTGAGAAGCTGTCAGACTTAAGATTTAAGAGAGGCGTATTAAACCTTAAAATGTACTCGTTAATATAAAAGTTGTTAATAAAATTATAAGAAAATCGACTTTATTTTTGCACTTTTGAAGTACTGGGTATAAACTAATGACGTTTTGTTTACTTGCAGATTTGCTCACCACGACCTCTTCACGCTTGCCCCCCGTGCCCGAGGAGGGCACCGATGCGGAGATGCTCAAAAGTGACGACTATTGCCTGCCCGCGATTGTGGGCGCTCCTCACACGCTCTACAGCAGCGACAGCATGATGACCGTGGATGCCAACATGCTGGAGCTGAACACGCCCATTAACAACATGCCCTATGCCGATATCGAGCAACAATTTGCGGCAGCTCGACAGGCTCAGCAAACGGCAAACGAATCGCAGCAGCAGCAACAACAGCAACAGTTGCTGGCGGATGCCACGACGGGTCGTTTGCATGGCACGAAACACTTTGGCGGCATGAGCGGTAATATTTCTAGCGATAGCTTCTCGGGCAAGAGTGTGATCAATGGACGCATTGCCAAGAACACGCAGCGTCCGTTTCGACGGGAGCCTCACAATTATGACAAGGCACAGCCGACGCTGCATCAGACGCACCTTTATCAGCAGATGCTGGCTGAGCAGCAAAAGAATCAGCAACATCATATGAGCGCTGGCGCAGTGTTGCAATCATTTCAGGCCTCACAGCAGCAGCAGCAGCAATTGCAGCAGCAACAGCAGGAGCAACAACAACAACAACAGCAGCAAACACGTTTGCATTTTGCCACACAGCAACAACAACAGCAGCAACAACCAAATTCTTACAATACCCAAAACTTTCTAAACAGCTACGGGGACAACTACCAACAACAGCAGCAACAACAGCAACAATTGCCTCAACAGCAGCAACAACAGCTTAGCGTCAAAGTGGAACCTCACAATGCGGATGTGTTATCATTGTTAAATGACGCCAGCTACAATTCGATCAGCTACAAGCCATACCCTCAGTTTAAGAAATCAGCCTCAACGGGCACCTTTTTGAATGTGCCACGTGTGCCACAACAGCAACAGCAGCAGCAACAACAAACTTATCTGCAACAAGAGCAGCAACAGCAACAACAACAGCTACAACTGCAACAGTCGCTGCCGTTGGGTCTCACTTTAAGCACACAACAAATTTTGCAGCTAACACGTCAACAGCACTCGTCCAACTCACAGCAACAACAGCAGCAGCAACATGTTCAACTGCAGCAACAAACTATGGCCAGTCTGCTACTGCCACAACAGCAACAGCAACAACAACAACAACAACAGCAGCAGCAACAACAACCTGCTGTTAGTGTCGCCTCCTGGGCCACACCCAATGCCAGCATATTGCCCAAGGAGATGCATCGCTCCAACAGCCTGCCTCTAAACGTGTCGCTGCCCAAGCTCGTCCACCACGAGCAGCAACAGTTTGCCGTGCCCAAGTATCATGCCAAGGGCAAGTCTCGGGTGCGCAGCAACTCGATGCATCAGCAACACACGGTTGTGGCAGCTGGCGGCGGTTCCCCTGTCAACAATGGCCACGGCAATGTGAGCAACACCAACAGCCACAGCACCGGCAACTTGTTGGTCGCCCAGCAGCAATTGCAGCAGGCAACCAGCGATCCCATGCTGAACAGCACACTAGCTCAACTGCTGACATCGAGTGAGTATATGTTCATATATATAGAAGTAGCTTTCGAAAATATTTCCCAAAGTTTTTTAGATTTTCAAAAATAATTTTAATTGAATTTTTCAACGGTGAGAGCGAATTTTCCCAAACCCGTTAAACAAATATTGAAATCGGATGATTAGCAATCCAAAAGAATTGTTAGATTTTTATTTATAAAAAGTTAAGTTAATGTTAAGAATGCGTTTATTTTCCATATGATGAAAATTGTTTTTGAAAATATTTTAATAACTGATTTATTTTGTAGAAGTTCAAAAGCTAGTTTGACTTAAGCATGAATCTTTCAAATTCAGTATATTCAGGCATGCCACATAAATCTCTTTCACTTGAATTTCACGTCAATTTCATTTCTCCGTGCCACAGTCCAATCACCTAAACAATTTTGGGTGAGACGAAATCATCGCTCAATTCACTGGCATCCGATGCCATGAGAATAATGTCACATTTTTTGTCCGAATTTTTGAATTTAGAGTTGTCTAGTAGTTTGTATTGTTTGCCGCGCCAATAACTTTTAAATTTTTTTAAGCTATACAATATCAATTATTATATAAATAAATTGAATTATATAAATTCAATAAGAAATAAAATAAAAATTGTATATTCTGCAATGATAAATTTAAAAAATTTGCTAAACAAACCCTTGGGAAATTTAATCTGAGAAGGGGCCAACCCTAGTAGCCTAGTACGAAAAGGTTGATGAACATGCTTAAAAACCTAAATCACACGAACTTCTGTGGCACGGAGAAATTTTCGAAGTGGAATTGCTTTTTTCTGAAATCACTTTCACTAGTGTTTTTTGTGGCATACCTGAATATATAACTGGCGGACTATAACAATAAATGCATTAAAATAATACTTTTCGATTCATGAAAACTTAAAGAATGTTTATGACCCGAGTCGATCCGCTAAATACATATAACACTATGTAACAAAAATAAAAAATTTCTCAGTCCTTGGGTTGTAATTGTTATTTCCTAGTCTGTTATGTCATAAAAGTATGGAAACCACCTAATATTCCTCGGAAACTTTGCTTTTGTCACCAGGACAATGAGATTCATTAAAATATGCTAAAATTATGAGAAAAACGTGTTTGAGTCTTTTACTACAGAGAAAATCATACAGAACAGCACATATAAATCAAAACTAGATTTTATTAGAACTTCAGAAAACCAAAAACATAAAAGTAAATCAGAAGTGGGTGGTTTTTCGACATTTGCGTTTATACTGCGAGTCACTTTCTCTTATCAATCCCCAAATGTAATCTCCCATCAAAAGCAAAGTTATCTTGGGACAATATCTGTTTTCTATACTTTTGGGACCTAACGGACTAGGAAATAACAATTACAACCCATGGACAAAAATCTGGTTACATAGTGTAATTTATTAGTTTGCTAGCCGAGTATCAAACCAAAAAGAATATCGATTTCAGTATTGACTTCGTAACGGCTACCGTTTTATTAACAACGCACTGTGGCTCGTTTTTCGAAAACTCGTGGCAAAATTCTGTAACTTTTGAACTAGTTGAGATATCGAGTTGAAATTTGAAACATAGATTCCCAATACTTCAAAGAAATTTTTGAAACAAAAATTATAGTGGGCGTGGCACTAAAAAGGGCGTAAGTAAATAGTCAAACACAATTTTTTGTAATTTTAACTTTTTAAAATGTTATACAAAATGTAAAAATAAAATTAAAAATTGAACTTTATTTTAATATTTTTTTTTTAAGTTTTAACAAATTTTGAATTCTCTTAAAAAAAATTTAACTGTGAAAAATTTTTTTTTTGCATTCGCTTAAGTATTTTTGCGTATTTAACAGTAATTTACGCCCTTTTCAGTGCCACGCCCACTTTCATTTCTCTTTTAAAAATTTGTTTAAAGAATTGGGAATATATATTTCAAATTTCAACCTGATATCTCATCTAGTTTAAAAGTTACAGATTTTTCCTCACAGTAATAGCTATGAATGACTGACAAATTGTACTAAGCAAGGGCAAATTCTACTGCATACGGACAAGGGGCTGCTGTGCAATTTACAGTATGTTACTTTACTAAAACCAAAATAAATTTCGCTTGGGGCAATTGTGGCAATGGTTTTTTTTTTAAATGTCTTCTAAAATATGTACCAAATCATATTCAAAAGTAAAACTTTCCGGCACTCCCCGCCATTTTTTCTAAAGTCAACTGAAAGTTCAAAAAGAACCCAAAAAAAAAGATGCAAAGAAAAACAAAAAAAAAAAGTTTTCTTTACATTTTATTTTTTTTTTATATGCATTTAGTTTTAAAGATAGGCCAGTTAACATAAGTAAATAAGCTTAATACAAAGACTAAGCTCAATTCAAAGATGGACTACGACAAACTTGCCCTTTTTAAGCGTAAAATTTCACACTTGGCATTTTTTGGAAAAATTCTTGAACTTTGACGAGCTCCGCAGCCCACAACAAAATTTTTTAAAAACATAAGACATTCTGCATAAAATACTTCAACCATTTCTTAATTCAAAAATATAAACATTTTTCTCTAAAAATATGTTAGTTAGTATATATACTAGGGCGGGTCAATTTTTTTTCGCAAAAATCGTCCACCAGAATCGTAATCTACGACGAATTCTAAGATATTTTCAGGAAGAAACTATATGTCTAAAATCAATTCCTAGCCTCCGCTGAGAAGCATGAAGATTTCAGGCTAAGGTATTTTAAGGTATTTTGAGGTATTTAAGATTTAAAAAAAAAATAACACATTTTCCAAAAATGTTGGCCCTTTTTCTGATTCATCTTTTTACAACAAATTTTATAAATAATTTTTTTTTTTAATTAACCAAACAATTTTTTTTTAATTCGTTGCAATTAGCCGAGCAAGCCATGAACAATGGCTTTTAAGGAAACTAGAGGCAAAAGTCTGTAACTTTCTAACGAAGTAAGATATCGGTCTGAAATTTGAAATATATATTCTTGACGTTAAATAAAAAATTTGGACAAAAAAAATAAGTGGGCGTGGCATCCGTATGGGCGTAAATTAACGGTCAAATGATACAGTTCGGTTTTTTCAACATTAAAAAATTAAAAAAAAATTGGAAAAATAAAATTTATTTTTATTATTATTTTTCTTTATTTAAAAAATATTTTAAATATCTTTAGTGTAAAATTATGTTAAAAAAAATTTTTTTTTCAACAGTTATGGGATCTAATCCCGTTTGACAAAGCTCTCCGAGATTTTAAAGCTAGAGCCCATTACCGACCCCATTACCGAATTTAGCTTATAGTAATAATAGTTAAACTCAACATTTAAAATATTTTTGTTTTATTTTTAGAAAGCAAATAACAAAATATATCAAATAAAAAATAACTTATCCGTCAGTTTTTAAAGTCCTTCTTAGACTCGATTTGATGATATGTGGAACGACTTTCTTTTTAAGAAGGACTTTAAAAACTGACGGATAAGTTATTTTTTATTTGATATATTTTGTTATTTGCTTTCTAAAAATAAAACAAAAATATTTTAAATGTTGAGTTTAACTATTATTACTATAAGCTAAATTCGGTAATGGGGTCGGTAATGGGCTCTAGCTTTAAAATCTCGGAGAGCTTTGTCAAACGGGATTAGATCCCATAACTGTTGAAAAAAAAATTTTTTTTAACATAATTTTACACTAAAGATATTTAAAATATTTTTTAAATAAAGAAAAATAATAATAAAAATAAATTTTATTTTTCCAATTTTTTTTTAATTTTTTAATGTTGAAAAAACCGAACTGTATCATTTGACCGTTAATTTACGCCCATACGGATGCCACGCCCACTTATTTTTTTTGTCCAAATTTTTTATTTAACGTCAAGAATATATATTTCAAATTTCAGACCGATATCTTACTTCGTTAGAAAGTTACAGACTTTTGCCTCTAGTTTCCTTAAAAGCCATTGTTCATGGCATGCTCGTCTTATTTCAACGAATTAAAAAAAAATTGTTTGGTTAATTAAAAAAAAAAATTATTTGTAAAACTTGTTGTAAAAAGATGAATCAGAATAAGGCCCAACATTTTTGAAAAATTAGTTATTATTTTTTTTAAATCTTAAATACCTCAAAATACCTTAAAATACCTTAGCCTGAAATCTTCATGCTTCTCAGCGGAGGCTAGGAATTGATTTTAGACATATAGTTTCTTCCTGAAAATATCTTAGAATTCATCGTAGATTACGATTCTGGTGGACGATTACCACGTTTTTTTCGACCCGAACAAATTGACCCGCCCTAATATATACATATATGAAAAAAACTCTGAATTTACATGGCATCAATATTTATATTTAAAAAGAAAAACTTAAATTCGATTGAAAAACGACAATTACATTTTAGCAGCATAATTCAATTTAATGCTTGATTGAACTGAAACTAACTTATACTTGAATCGGTTATTGAAATCCCTGCTAGCTAGTATCGATTGCAAAATAAAAATAGCTGATGTACTTACAGATGTTTTGACAAAATTGTAACATAGATAAATAGATACTGATGGATACTTTTCTCCTCTACAGATACACGCCTGCAGGCAGCCGTGGCAAACAAATCGCAGGTTACAAGCTCATCCGCCAATGCCAACGCCATAGCCAGCGGTAGCAGCAACAACCTGTCACAGTCGATATATGTCAGCAAAGCTGCAACATCGCCGCTGTCGGTTCCCGTGCCTGTGCCAGTGTCGTCGCAGCAACATTCACCAAAGAAGTCCGCCTCATTGCCCGTGTCAATTGCCGCTCCGTCGTTGCACAGTCCGCCCGGCAGTAAGATGCTTAGTTATAGTCAGGGTAGCACCACCAATTTGGGCAGTAGCCTTAGCCTGTCGCCGGACTCGCCCTTCCACGACTCACAGGACTCGCCATTGTCGCCAACGACCAGCCTCAAGTATCAGCCAAGGGACACGCAACGTCGTGCCGGCCACATTCATGCGGAGCAAAAGCGACGCTACAACATCAAAAATGGCTTTGACACTCTGCACTCACTCATCCCGCAGCTGCAGATGAATCCGAATGCCAAGCTCAGCAAGGCGGCCATGTTGCAGAAGGGCGCCGATCACATCAAACAGTTGCGACAGGAGCGCAACGTGCTCAAGGACAAGATCGAGGCGCTGCGCATGGAGCGAGATGCCCTCAACAACTCCCTCACGTAAGTCGAGCCGTCAAACAAGTCTACTTTCAATACTAATTAATCTGTTATACTTGCCTCAGGCATCTGCACTCGATACTGCCCGCAAATGGAGCGCCCGTCACCCGCCAGGGCACCGAGCATGTGCGTCAGCTTTACGAGGTCTATGTGCGCTACAACACGATGAACGATTGGAAGTTCTGGATTGTAAGTCTTCAACTCTTATTCTGTGTGTTATAAGTGTACCCAGTATCCATGGCTTTAAAGAATTTTTGAAAATGTGCAAAAGTTGACAACAGAAGTATATTTTTGATCTCTTAAAGCATATATACTTATATTCTTTATTAGCATATTAGCTTCTGAATTGATACAGTCAATTAGTTAGTGGATTAACAGAGAGCCCCATAACTTGTACTTCATTTGGATTAGGAATACATAATGAGTCCTTATACATATATGGAGAAACCGGGTGGATTCAACCAAACTTTAGCATTAAGAGATTTGTTGTTTTTTTGACATATACATATGTTTCTTGTGCAACCTGTCTAAATCTGACTGAAATTTTAACACTACTAATATATTGTACAGCCGTCATAGGAACGATCGATCGAAATTTTTATTTTTTTAATTTAAAATATTTTAACAAATTTAAATATTCATTTTCTTGTTTGAAAATTGATTATTTAATGCACTTTTTAAATATTTTTTACAAATTTTAGAGCTTAAACATCATCTTCCAAAGTTGACTTTTATTTCTTGTCTTATTCGGTTATTAAGATTTGTTTGCTTTGTTTAATTTAATAGTTGCAACTTGTTTAGATTTTAACCTTATTAATTGTTTTCTATTTTACAGCTTGGTCTCATTTTGGAGCCTCTGCTGGCCTCTTACACCTCAACCGTTTCCAGCGCCAGTTTGGACGAGCTCCGTCGCACCGCGTTCCTTTGGGTTGATCAGCACTGCTCTCTGATTGATCTGCGACCCGGTAAGTATAGACTTGTGACTCTGCTCTTATCGGAATTCAACTTATGCTGGATTGTTTCTCTTTTCAGCTGTTACGAACAAATTAAAGTACCTATCCATGCACACGGATATCGTCTCGGAGCCACCGAGCACCTTGCAGGAGGAGGTAGCCAAAGCTGTACAGAATACAAATGGCCAGCATCCTAATTTGCATGGCTCCTAACCGTTCTTGCTGCTCGTGATATGAATTTATTTCAACAAACTTAAAGAAAAAGAAACATTGTTACAATTTGTTAACAATTTAGCCAATGTCAAACCGTTCGCCTTGAAGCTGCTGACCTGAGCTCAGCAGTAAATTAATTGTACAAACTGCCTTTCAGGCTAAAATTTAATATTACATAAGAACGGATGCAATTGCTGATTGTTAAAACGCTAAGTAGCCAGCCGACAACCGTTAGCAGCTCCCGCTGTAGTTGAAGTAACGCACTACAGCAAATAGTGCCTACAATTTATGACTTAAGTGTAAAATAAAACACGATTTTACAATCTTTTCTTATATTTGGCCTTGCTTATTACTGGGTGCGATGGGATCAAGGTTAAGGACTCTATAATTGAAAATATTTCAATTAATATTTTTTTTTGTAAATTAAATGAACAGTCTTAAGAGTATAACCTTCTTATTTTACATTGAAAATTTCATTACGATCAGAAGTTACTCAAGAAATTATATACCATGTTGTGCCTTAGGAAAATCGCTACTGGCGCCATCTAGATTTCGTTGCTTGTAAGAAATAGGTATTAAACGTGACATGTATTTATTTGCTGGAGCGATTGACTCGTGACGACAGAGAGAGCGAAAAAGAGAGAACTTACAATAATTGAGTGCGAATAGGCGACAGAACGCAACGTAGATAAGCTACGAGTGGAGAGTAGTCAACTTGGCAACACCCTATAACCAAATTCATTTAAAAAACATTTATTAAAATTCTTAAATAACTGCTCTTTTAATTTTCTATTCTACATTTTAACTAATTGTACTAAAATTCTATTTGGATAGATCCACACTTCCATAACGAAATTGCTAATATGCAAAGTAAAATTAACATTTATTTCTTCAAAATAAATCATGTACGTTTCAAATTTAATTAGGAAAATTTATGAACAAAATTAATTCCGTTAAAGATCATGTTATTATAAATTGCATAAATTTAATTCTTATAATTTGGAATATATTCAAGTATTTTATTTATATATTTTTTTATATACAAAATTCGGTAAAGCTCTTGTCTTTCTGTTTTTTTTTTTTTTTTTGAGATATTTAGAGATTTTTATCCTTTTATCTCTGACTTAAGCATACCTCACTTTCTTACTTGCTTTTTAACATGGTATAAAATCAAGTGAACTCTGCACGCTTATCTATAGCTTAATGGAAGAGAGCGTTCACTTGCAATGAACGTGCCAGTTAATTGATTGCACTCAACGTAGTCGGAACATGATCATTGCCGTCTGCTTAACAATTGCGTTGCTCGCCTGGCTGTGGCAGCGTTGGCATTTTGGCCACTGGCGGCGACTGGGAGTGGCCCATGTAGAGGGAACGCCTTTTGTGGGCAATGTTTGGCGTCTGCTGCGGGGCTATTGCTGCTTCGGAGATCAGTTCCGGGAGCTGTACGAGAGTGGAGCAGCTAAGGGCCAGGCCTATGTGGGTATTCATGTGTTGCACAATCATGCACTGCTGCTGCGCGAACCTGCGCTGATTAAACGGATTCTCGTCGAGGACTTTGGGCAGTTCTCAAGTCGATTTGAGACCACGGACGCGATTGGAGATACAATGGGAGCCCAGAATTTGTTCTTTTCCAAGTACGAGCTGTGGCGCGAGACGCACAAGATATTTGCGCCCTTCTTTGCTGCCGGCAAGGTGAGACACATGTTCGGGTTGCTGCAACAGATTGGCCAACAGCTGGAGCAGCACATGGCCAGGCAGTTGGAAGCGAGTGGTAAGAGCGTTGACTCCCTGGAACTGGAGGTTAAGCAACTGAGTGCGTTATTCAGCACGGATATTATTGCCTCGCTGGCCTTTGGCTTGGAGGCCAACTGCCTGCAGCAGCCGGACGCAGAGTTCCGTCGCATGTGTGTGGAGGTCAATGAGCCGCGTCCCAAGCGTTTGCTGCATCTCTTCACCATGTTCTTCTTTCCGAAATGCTCTCGCCAGCTGCGCACCCATTTATACTCTGAGGAGTACGAACGCTTTATGAGGGATTCTATGAATTGGGCCTTGGAACAGCGCGCGGCCAGCGGCGAGCAGCGTCATGATCTGATCGATATATTCCTGCAACTGCAGCGTACCCAACCGCCGGAGAGTGTCGTGCATCGTCGTGACTTCTTTGTGGCCCAGGCATCATTTCTGCTCTTGGCCGGCTTTGATACATCTTCCTCGACAATCACCTTTGCCCTCTATGAGTTGGCCAAGCAGCCGGAGATTCAGCATCGTCTGAGGCAGGAGCTGAAGAGCGCACTGGAGGGCAGCAAAGATGAACAGTTGGATTACGATACGCTCAGTGGACTGCCGTATCTGCGACAGGTGGTGGACGAGGTGCTGCGTTTGTATCCACCCACCTCCTTCCTGGATCGTTGCTGTAATGCCAAAGATGGCTACGATCTCTCGTCCTGGAGCAGCAATACGCCACTTCGCCTTGCGCCTGGCACACCAGTTTATATCTCCGTGTTGGGACTTCATCGTGATGAACAGGTAGCAATGGACAAATTTTACAACTACTTAGGCCAGTCATAACATTTTACTTCCCTTGCAGCTCTGGCCGGAACCGCATAAGTTCGATCCGGAACGCTTTTCGCCGGAGCAACGTGCGCAGCATCGACCCATGACATATTTACCCTTTGGCGCTGGTCCACGCGGCTGCATTGGCACCTTGCTGGGTCTGCTGGAGATTAAGGTGCATTAAGAATTCAACTGATTTTTATATCGAAATTAACTGGGTTACGTTTTCCAATTTGCAGGTAGGTCTGGTGTACATACTCAAGAACTATCGTGTGGAAACCTGCGATAGAACTTTGCCCGAGATGAAGTTTGACCCCAAAACCTTTGTGTTGAGTGCTGCTGGAGGCACCTTTTTGCGCTTTGTTAAGGACAAACTATGAATAAAAAGTTTACCACAGTATATACTTTTTTGAATTTTCACTTTATTGATAATGGTTTCACATATGTAGATGTTTTCATTTGTATTTTATTTGTTTTTTATATGTTTATTTTCTTAAGATCAGCTCAAAAATGTTCACAAGATTTGTCAGTTGAGTTAACCAAATACTGTTGGCAAAAAGTTGTCTTATCAGTGGTTTACCTAACCGACTATTGTGTGCATTTACTTTATGACAACTGTAAAAATGGCTTATCGCCCATCGGTTGAATACTTAATTGTGCATTGATAAAACGCAAATACCAATAAAAGAACTGTAAATTAATTCAATTCGGATTAAACTATAATTTTGTGAACTTTGAAAGTAGTTTGTGGTCAGTCAAGCACTGCCAACAACATTTAGCCAGCTCAAACCTCTTGACAACCAACCATTTGTATCAGTATCTATTTATGATTTTTTATTATTTTTTATCATATACAATTTAAAAAACTAGCTCTCGGGCTCTCTTACTTATCTTCACTTTTTACAAATTATCAAAAAATAACTAAAGCAACTTTACACACTCATCTTTAACGTAAACTAAGCTATGAACTAATTGCATTTCTTTTTGTTTTCCTTTTCATCTTTTTCACTTAAGACTGTGCCTTCATATTAACACAAAGATTATTATTGTTATCATTATTATAATATGTTATTATACATACAAGCTTTTCATAATAGCATTCAATTGAAATTGAGGATTTGAATGATATACAAAATTGGTTTTCATATTTATTTGCTAACTACACATAAGAATCGGAAGTTAGCAATTTGTATAAATAAAATGCAAAATTTACTTTGATTGGGTAAATGTTTTTATCATAATTTGTCAAAGTTGCAAACTAATTGGCATATCGGAAACAATTTGAAGAAATATTTTGCTGTGGAAGCATAAATTATTAATGTTGTTTAAGTAATTATTGCAGGTTGTTTTCGGTAGTTTAAACTACAAAAATTGTGTGCGCAATAATCAAATTTGCATTTTGATTTGACAAGAGAATTTTTTTTTATTATTTCGGAAGCAATAAATCAAAAAATTACTGTGGAAATGATTTTGTTATAGCCTGTTTCAAAAACATTTATCAAACAGCAAACAGGTGACAATTATTTATTTTCACATATTACTTCAATTTTGTATGTACATCTAAGGTGCAAGCTTTTTAGTGTTTAATAAATTTCAAACATCTTTTTTGGTTTTCTAAAATATACAATAATTTTGTGTTGATTTTTGATCGTCTTAGGAAGTATGTTGGACGCTCTTGAAATTCACTCTATTGATAAACGATTTACAAATAAATTATAAATAATTGTAAATAAAAATTTAAAACATTCAAGTATATAATATAAAATGGAACTTATTGTGTTTTATTTGTTAAATGTTTCAATTGATTGATGACCAAACACTTCCCGAAGTACGAGTCGTTCCGCATGGATTTCACATGAAAATCACTGCTAACAGTTTTAGCGGAACGACTTATGCAATTAACATAACGCTTAACACACACATTGTTAATATCTCATATCGGTATATAGTAGGCATAAACATATAGCTAGTTAGTTAAACATACGACGCCTTTACATTTATAATAGTGTACTTTCTTGACAATGACATACATACTTAGGTATATATATATATATATAGTTTATAGTATATAGGTTATATGTGTATATATACTCTCACTATTAGCTTGCAAATAAATAGCATGTAAAAATTATTACATTTACATGTACTTGAAAAACATCAGTTATTTTGTATGTGTTGTATTTTGTTGTGGTTGTGTTTTTTTTTTTATCTTTTGTTAGTCTTCTAATACATTTTAACGAATCGACGCTACTATCTTCGATCCTGCATGACCACCTGCTTGAAGGCGCCCGCCCGCACACTCGACTTGACCTCGTGTCCACCCAGAGAGGCGGTACCATCCCGCGCAATATACAACTGCAGACCAGATGCTGCAAGCGATAAAGAGAAGTGTTAATATATTTACATTTACAATCTCTCTTGGGATTACTTACTCTCTGCGGACTCCGCCAGCTGATCCAGCTTGGTGTCCTTTAAAATCTCATCGATTAGTGAGTTTGGATTGACGCGCGTCTCCTCAACTCGATCCGATACACGCGGTCCATCATCCAGGGCGCCCTTCTTGCGTTTCTCCCCGCTGTTTTTCGTGCGATCTAGAGATCCTGTTTCACTTATTACTAACGAACCGGAACTGGGATTCCTGTTGAATCAAAAGCAAAACAACAAATTCAATTAATAAATCTAATAACATACAATAACAATCAATATAGCAACAAGTAGATACGCGGTGCTCTCACGGGATATTATAACCCAAATGGTTTAGTAGTTGTGATTAGAAATTTGGTACAGATAAACACTTGGGGCATGCCCCATATCAAATCGGATATCAACAAATTAAGGCAATCGTTTTTTTGGCCATGCCATGCAAACATATTGAGTGAAAATGTTGTACACAATGTGATTGGACGTGAACGAATGAGACACTTAATAATATAACTAGTTGAATTAAATAAAGCACACAAAAACAATTTGATAAGCATTAAAATTATAAACATAAATTAATTATCTTAATACTTTTAACTTATAAACACACGTATTGCATTCAGCGAGGTTGCTACTAAATAAACAAATCATTTTATAATCGAAACTTAAAATAATTATATAAGACTCTTAAATAAAAATTATTCATAGTTATTAGAGCTGGAAAAATTTGCGAGTGATCGGGAAAAATCACTTTATCAGGGGTGCCATATAAATTTCATACAAATTTAAGTAAAATTCAAGCGAAACCGATTTCTGTGGCACCCCTTAATGCTTTAACACTATTTTTATCTCTCAAATTGCTATACATCCATTTTTTAATTAATTAATGTGTATTTACAACTTGATAGACTTGAATATAAAAAATAAAATAGTCTGGTTTTTGTTTGGGCATAACTTAAAATTCGTACATTAAATTTTGGAAAAAAAAAAACGTTTTCTAATTTTCTTCTATATAAATAAAATTGACTATCAGGGGTGCCACACAATTCGCTTTCGCTTGAACTTCACCTAAATTTGTATGAAATTCAAGCGAAAGCGATTTCTATGGCACCCCTGCATAGAAATAAAGATGTTCATTAGATTTACTTTTTAGAAAAATAAAATAAGTCATGTGAATTTAGTTCTTTGTCATAGCAATGACTGAACACAGCGTATATCTAATTTTCTTTTAATTTTCCAGCTCTATTTGATAAATGGTGTAGTCAACATGATGGCTACGTGTCGCAAGGTATTTAAACGAGCACAACGACAACAAAAACTTATTGGCTAACGATATGGATCAAAAGACAGGCAACTAAGTAGAAAAATCGTAATCCTTGTGACAACAAAGACAACAACAAATGAAACACCCACATCATGGTGATGCTGGGCCGGCGTATGATCTGTGTGGTGGCCAGCGGCGATAGCGTTGCACCCGAGATGGACATCGTTGTGGCCGAGGTCAGAGCCGATGCCTCCGCTGCAGCAGCCGAGGTGGAGAGTAATAAGGATGCGGCCGAAGGATTTGAGCGGATGCTGCACGCATCTGTTGGACTTGCCGCCAATGAGCTGAGTGCATCGCCAGACATGACATTGCCCAGCCTGGGACTGTTGCCATGTCCGTTGGGTGAGCCCACCAACGTCTGCTGCGTTGGACCCCCATCGACAGCATCCTGACCAGAGTTCGGATTACATTGGAAGGTGATGAGAGCACCGCTGCTGCTACTGTTGCTGCCATTCGACGAGGAAGCCGAGTGATTCGAGTGGATGCTGGCCAAAGTGCCGCAGGGTGAGCAGCTGGAGCCCATCATATAACCGGCGCCAGCTCCTGCACTAGATGTTGCTGCTGTTGTTGCCGCTGCAGCTGCAGCAGCTGATGCTGCCTGTTGACGGTTGCTGATGCTGATGTTGCTGCTGTTGCAGTTGCCGCTGTTGTTGCCGCTGCTGCTGCCGCCGCTGTCAAAGAGACGACGTGGCACGCCGCTGAAGCTTCTGATTCGTTGCACGTTTCATTCAATTTCGTATTAATTCATAGACACAGTTACAGATCAAAGCGTAATTTCAGAGATTATCGGAATATCGGAAGACAAAAGAAACGAAAAACAATTGCAAAATATGCACAATAAACATGATGAGTAAAATATTATTCTTAAATAAATTACGATTATTTATATACAATATATATATTATCATCAACTTATTTCCAGCTCAAGCCTCGCTATGGCACTTAAGAATAAAAAGCAATTCAATTTTGATGTATTCGTTTTACATGTTTAATTTAAATAGATTATTTATGCTAATTTGCTTGTCTGTCTTTATGTGTGTGTTTGAGTATGTGTGTGTGTGAGGTGGATTTGAAGAAAACATAATAAATGTGGGATTAAGAACATACAAATCACAACTTTAACAAAACAATTTATCGAAACTGATGTTATTGTCAGTATTCGATAGATTAGACTATTTAAAACAAATTTGATTCGATTTTAGACTCCCAATTAGTTCTGATTAATTTAACAAAAAATTTACACAGAAATGTTACAGAATTGTTCTACTTGAAAACCATATATTTCTTAATTGTTAAATCAATATTTAGACATTTAAGTTCGAAATTAGTTGCACGATGTTTATTTAAATTATTTTATTTTATTAATTTATTTTAGAATATAAGCTGATTTTCCTAAAATTCGAACTAACTAATACATATCTGCCTTTATCTATCAGGAATCCGAAAGTTTAAAATTTTAAATTTCAAGCCTGGAATATTTTTAAACATTTGAATTGATGACTTCGTTCACTATCCACAAGCAAGAATTATTTTTTTTTTTCTTAGCTTACAAAAACTTTTACAATTAACAAATTGCTTTTAAACTATGACTTCTCAGGAATTATTTAAGATACTACACTCTCAGTTTCCTAAAAATCAATTAAATAAATAAATGAATATTAAATGTCAACATGTGTTTCGATAATAATAAAGTGGAACAAATTTGACCCTGACCTGACTGAGATATGCAGATTCCAGTAGACAGCATTTAAATAATAAATAATATCAATTCATAGACCTTACTGTACTCCCCACTTTCCTACTCTCGTCTGATTCCATGTAAAATTAATCAATTACTTGTATCAATAAATGAATTTGAGTAACCTCAGAGGCCACCAACCGTTGTAAAGTTCACAAGATGAATTTAAACAGTTTATTTTGGGCCATTGCGCAGTTTTGACTTTGCACTGAAGGCCAATTGGCCGGCAAGGCGACACACGGTCAAAAAGCACTGGGTCGTGTGGTCTTCTATCCTTGGCCCAGTTACAGCTCATATTGACCTAATGGACACATGTCGTACTTGACGGGGACGGAAGGACAACAAACTTTGATTCGATTGTTTTTCGACAGACAAAGGATAACGAAGGGGAAATGGAATTTTTGATTGCATCTAAAAATCTGGAAAATGTTTAATACGAGTATTTATAGCAAGAGTTTCGTTTAGTATCTTTAGGGGTAGATGCTGCCGTTATGTGTACAATCCTTAAACAAGTAGACCAACCCTCTCTTGCAATATAGTACTGTTAATTATATTATAGCTTATAATTAGCTTAAATCTAGCTTGGGAACCCCGCGGAATTGGATGTGCTTAGAACCAAACGGGGATTATGATTAGTACAAAATTTGAACGAAACAAAACAAAATAAAAGAACGTAACCAAAAAATAACAATTAAAATAACAACAAAACTCAATGATAAAACAAAACAGGTTAACGGACATGGAAAACAGGGAATGACAGAGAGAGTATTAAATGATAACGATAACGATAAGCGATTGTTTACATTTTTTTAATATATTTTTTTAGAGCCTTGACGAGTTGCGATTAACGAGTAACGATTAACTAGTTTTTTTCTGCTCTCTTTTTGTTTTTTTTCTTTTTTAGGTTAAGCAAATGAAAAACGCGACGCACCTCATGAGCTCGTAGGCAGCATTTGTGGAATGTGGCCGGACGAGGTAGGACTCCTGTGTTGTAGGGGCAGCCAGGGGTGTGGACGAGGCGGCGCCCTGAAGCATCGTGCGTCGATATGCGCGTTCAAATGGCGTGCGAGACATAAAGGAGGCGGAATTGGTAAAGTTATCAACAGCAGGTGAATCGACCACATCATAGGTGAGCAAACGATTCACATAGCTGCTGCCCAGAGCTGGCTTGTCCGCTGACTGTATCAATCGATTGAAGCTCGGCCGTCGCTCCGACGTGGGCGTCAGAAAAGGATCCGCCTCGATGCGTTCGCTGAGGATGTCGGGTATGGTGCCCATCGAACGCATCTTCTGTATGGGATGGTGTTGTGACGATGGCTGCGGACTCTCACCGTCCTGGCCAATAAACTTGGCATTGCCAACCTTCTGAGATGCCTGCGTGTTTTTCACAAACAGCTTGCCAGCGGAACCATTCGATGTCGTGGAGTTCTTGCGCAATCCATAGTTGTGCAGGTGAAGATGATGAGGATGATGCAGATGATTGTGTGGCGGGTGACGCAGCCGCGATTGCTCCTCCAGCTTTGATTGCTCCCTCATGCGCTGGAACTCCTCGCGCACCACCTCCTCGGAGTAGTCGTCGAAGCAGAGATTGTTCAGGGACTTCATCTTGGGTATTTGTGCATGCTCCGCCAGCTGCTTCAGTCGACGTGGCGAATTGCGATCCAACTCCATGGAGGCCTTGTGAAACTCCATCTCGAGTATGGACAGATTCTCCATGGATTTGATTTTGGCCACTCGCGGCGTATGATAATTCTCCTCCAAGCCAGAATCATTATCACCAGAGTCCACCTCATTCGGGTACTCATCCGATTCGCTTGTATCTTCACTATCATAATACTGTGACTGACGAAAGTTTCCTCTCGGCTGCAGCAGCAATGGCTGTGGCATCTCGGCCATTGGGGTGCGAAAGTCCTCGAAGCCCGCCTGCTGATCGCTGGCATTCATCGTGGCATTGGGCGTCTGGTAGAGCAGCTCCTCGCTCACATATTCGATGGTTGTGCTTAGAGTGACATTCACCTGCTGCTGATGTTGTTGGTTCGTCGCTGGGCCAACTTGATGCTCTTGCACCAGACCGAGTCCCGATCCCAATCCCAATCCCAGTCCCTGTGCCTGCTCCGTCTTGTGCTGATGTCGCAACGCTGGTATATTCAATTTCATGGCATTTATAGCTCTCTGATTGAGTCTATTAAGTAGAGAAACGGATTTTCTAAAACGACTGAAGTATTTTTTTTTGTTTTTGATGTCGACGTTCGTTGATTGATTGACATTTTGAGTTTTTTTTTTTCAATTTTGATCAATTTTACATTGAGGTTAATAGGTTATTTAATTTACAGTTGGTTAGTTGGCCATTTACCCGTTTTTAATTTTGTTTGATTTCAATTATATACAGAACATATGTTGGTTATAAAAGAAGAAAAAAACAAAAAGTGTTAAACAAATTAGCTAAAATGTGAAAGTAAACGTAACATAAATATGAATTATACCATTAGCTAAATTGGAAAAACGTAAAAGCTACCCATTAAAATAAACCAGTTATGAGTTGTTTAATAAAATGTTAATGTAAACTACTACAAAACGTAATATGTTTAGTTCCATCAAATCCCATTTTAGTATATTAAAACAGAAATTAAACCAATTCCAATTCTGTTAAGGATTTTTAGAGCACAAGGTTAGTACTATAAACTATTTCTAACGAAATGTTTTATTTTCTTCATTTTCTTATAAAGAAAAGCAAAAGATAAGCTATTTTATGGAAATGCATTGATTCCTATTTAAGTAATTGAATAATTTTATTCATTGAATTCATGATATTCGCAATTTTGTAAGACTAAAATTCTTAAAATTCCATTTTTTTATTACAAAAATGTAAAGAAAATTGCATTTAAATAAACTAAGGTTACTATATATTAAAGCTACAAAGAAATTGCTTTTTCGGATTATAGAAAGAACATTGAAGTATGAAGCAAATGGATAAGCTATTTTATGGAATTGAGTCCTATTCGAGTAATTAAATAAGTTTAATCATTGAATTCATGATATTCGCAATTTTGTAAAAATAAAATTTTTGAAATTTAATTTTTTTATTGCGGCAATTTAAAGAAAGCAGCATTCGAATAACCAAAGTTAACTTTAAATGTATTTAAATAAAATTAGAAAGAAAGAACTTTTCACTGGGCTTTAAAGTCTTATTTAAAATTCATCTTTCATATACACTCAGACCAACATTTATTCGTACACCCTTTTTTTTTACTTTAACAGCTATAATAGTCAAGTCTTCACACTAAAAAAAATATATTTGGAAAGGTCGTTCAAATTCCGTTTGAATGATGCAAAACTTTCCTTAACCCATTAAGTACCCATTGAATATTTTGAGTTCAAAAAAACGTAAATTTTTAAACTTTTTTCCTCGATTTTTTACACAAAATATTTTGATGCAGAAAAATTCTTCAATGAATTCTAAGAATGACTGCAAAAAAAAATGACTTTCAAAAAATTATAAAAAAATACTAGGAAAAATATTTTTTAAAATTGCAATCATTCTTAGAATTCATTGAAGAATTTTTCTGCATCAAAATATTTTGTGTAAAAAATCGAGGAAAAAAGTTTAAAAATTTACGTTTTTTTGAACTCAAAATATTCAATGGGTACTTAATGGGTTAAGGAAAGTTTTGCATCATTCAAACGGAATTTGAACGACCTTTCCAAATATATTTTTTTTAGTGTGAAGACTTGACTAATATAGCTGTTAAAGTAAAAAAAAGGGTGTACGAATAAATGTTGGTCTGAGTGTACATATATCCTAAAAGAAGTCAAAGTATTATTTGGGCTGCTTGATAATTGCATAAACCAAGAATCGATCGTCTTTATTCCGTCTGCGAGATAATTATATAAATAACTTATTTGGCTTATATGAATAGAAAAAAATATATATAAAATCGGTAAATTAACTAGAAATCATAGTTATAGTAATTAATTATGATTTCTGGATAATTTACAGATTTAATATATAGTAAATATGATTTCTGGATAATTTGCAGATATTATATTTACTTTATAAGTTGTTTCTGTTTTTAATTGTTCAATTGTTTTTAAGACAACTTTCGTTTTGGGAAATATGTTTTAAAAGCCATTGATATCTACTTGCATGTACAATCTACAAAGGCTCAAGGTTAAGAGCTGCGCATTCATTTTGGCAAAACAAATGCGCGACCTTTAGGGGCACCTCATGACGCCAACTGATTCAGTTTTGGATGAAGTCATCGCTTGCAAATTTCAGGAAAAAAAAAAAAAAAACAGAAAAATATTTATACATGAAAATGTCCAACAAGAATTTTCATATTGTGTTCCGCCCACTTGTGCTAATGTTCTCTATTGAAATGCATTCGAAATGAGAGAAGCATATTTTCATGTGGGAGTGTGTGTACTTTTGTCGTCATTTGACCTTAAACTTGACAATGGAACATTTTACTGCACTGCATGACATTCTTGCAGATAGTTCAAGTAAAGACTAGTTATTGTTTTTAAATATAACCAAATCTAAACCTAACTGATAACTTTTGTCTAAATCTAAAATTAAAGTACACAAAGTATTTAATAATACTTTTAACAAACTCGCACTAAAAATCTTACTTAGCTGTGCTAAAAATAACAAATAAATTGAGAAAGGAATTTATTAAATTGGAATGTGTTGTTTGTGTGTTAACGGTGTGTTTAGTAAACATTTAAAGAAAAACTGTGTGTGTGTGTGTTGCATATGCGAGTGTGTGTGTGTCTTTGTTGTGGTTAGACACGTCTTTTGCTTAAATACGTTTTTATACGTAAATAGAGAATTTTAGCATATTTAGTGTAGAGCATAACATTGATATAGTTGTAGATATATGTATGTAGGTAAAGTTATAATAGATTATGTACGATAAGTAGAAGTTGGCGCGAATTGTGGGCAAATAAAAGTTGAAAGTTCAAGTTCAAATCAAGGCTTTATACAGATTAGCTAATACGTAGTTATTGAAATGATTTTCAGCAGTTTATTTTCTGTTGATGTTGCAAAATAGCTTACCTAGCATGTCCCGAGTCACCCTCAGAGCTCTGCCTCGAATGTTGACTGTGCGAAAAACTACTATAACCCGAACCCTTTGACATCTGTGGAGCAAATAATAGACATAGATTCGATTAAGTTTTTGTATATTAATCAGTTGAATATCTGCAACGCTTACTTGACTAGTATTACTGGAATTTCTCGAGTGACCCATTTCCATGAGCGCAGCTGTATTAACTATGCCCACACCACCACCACCACCACCACCGACACCACCAGAATTGGAGAGACCCGTGGTGCCATAGTTGTTGCTGCCAATGATGCCCACGCCGGGCAGCGACTGTGCGACAGTGACGGGTGTTGTGGCACTGGATGAAGCGTGGATAACGTGTTGCTGCAGATTGTCCGTGGTCAACGTTACCCCCGACTCCGAGGATTCGGACAGACCCGAGTCTGTGACAATTGCCGCTATCACCGCCTGTGCGTCGAGATCTGTTAAAGAAATAAATCGAGTTAATTAAAGACTGATACAAATGGCCAACAACTCAAAAACATACCCTCATCTCTGGTGGCGGAAACGGGTCGTGTGCCCGGCGTAGATATTGTGCTGGATACACCGCCCAAGGTGGCGCCACTGCCGCCCAAAGGAATGGACGAGCCACCACTGCCGCTGCCAATGCTGGGCAGGACAGTTGCCGTTGGCGTCTGCAGGCCACCGCAGGCGTCATCATCCGCGTTTGTGGGTTTGCTCTGTTTGCTCTTCAGGCTGGGCGTAGGACTGCCAAAATAGAATTGGAAAATTTGATAAATAAATTAATATAAAATTTAGCACAGTTGTAAGAGATTTCAATCACTATACAGCAGAGATTAGTATTTTTATTATTATTAACCGGTTGAAATTGGTAAACGTAGTGGAAATTGTAACCGAAACGAAACCTTTTTATTGTACCTAAATAGGATAGTCGAAATAATTTCGATTCTTGCATAACGGTAAGTTTTGTTTACATCAATCATTAATTTAAATTTTGTTGTTAATGTGTAATCGGCATTTTTAGAAACTAATTTTTGATTTTAATATAAATCCCATTGAATAGAATCATCGTTTAGGAAACCAAAGAATTTTGGTTAATATATTAAAATATTCTTATACAAATTAATTAAGATTTTGTTTAACCGACAACCGAAAAAAAAAAATTCTAACTGTACCAAAACCGGTTTGTTATCCGATTCTGTTTGATACTCTGCTATATAGTGAAAAGCATAACTAATTGCACTTATTATTATTGTAAAAATAACAATCTGCAGTCAATTTAATGCAAATGATTGCAATCACTTTTTGATTTCTATGCTAATTCAATTAAAATGTTCAATCACTAAATCAAAAAAGTCAATCATTAATGCTTGACACAAAATGTCAGATGGAGAAGTGTTTGGACGCATTTTGAAGAAAAATTTAATTGTTTATTTATGAAAAATGTAAATATTAAATCATATTCTTAAAAAACTAAAATCTAAGAACACAACATAATGTATAATGAAAATTGTTGGGCTGATTTTCCCTAAAAAAAACGACTGCGATTGTCTATTATTCTCAATTTGACTTTAATTCGAATTTTTCTCTTCTCAAAAAAATACTAAAATGCTTGTCAGTTTATTGATGATAAATTAAAACAATTTTGTCATTGAAAAGAAAGATTGCAATTAAAAATGTTGATTTAAGTAATGACGGAAACTAATAAGGGATTGCAATAAGATTGATTTTAAGGTCATAATCATTTTTGATATAAAAAAGTCTTTAAAAAAATAATCGATTGCAATTGATTTAATTGAATGAGTTACTCACGCCTTGAAGAGTATATCACCGCTCAGCATATGCATTTTGATGCTGACTCTCAGCATGGAGTTGTCCAGGCGATGGCGGGAATCGTAGCCCTCGAGAAGAAAGCGACGTGACGTTAAACCAGCGCCGGCGAACTCGGCAAGATTCAGATCGATGAAGCCGAGCTTATAATAGCTGCGACCTCCCTTCATCTCCTTGCGGATTGAGATGCGCAAATGGCAGGGATCTAAAACGCCGGTCGATGCATTTGCACTCATCTTGCAGGGGAACTCAAAGCTGCGATTCCATTCCACGCGATGATTGCGCACTTCCTCGCTGTGGAACATAAAAATAAAAGAAATAGTTAATTAAATGATCTAAAAATAAATATATTTTTTAATAGACTCACCGGCTGCTGTACTCTTGAAACGAGCCGCCATCTAGTAGCCTTATCTTGGCAAAGAGCACCTCATTGACCAGAGCGACTTCGACCAAATCCTGCAGTTGCACCTCCACATTAAACTTGTACTTTTTCTTCTTCATCATAAAGGCCATGCCAGGGGCGCTAGGCCCAAGTAGTGTCATTCACTTTTCTCCGTTCTTCAATCCGTTGCTTTTGTGGCTCTGCAACTCTGCCACAAGAAACTCAACAACTGCCTGTTGTTTAAGGCGGTTGCCCAGGCACCGCCTTGACCACGTCCTTAGCTTCTTAACTTGACTTTCTTTTTCAGCTACTTTGAAATCTGAGCTTCACTTTTCCACTCACAGGTTGTGCGTTGTAGTTGGCTCTGTTTTAATTCCGTTTTAGGGATTTTCTTTGTCTCTATATCTATGTATATAGTTGGCTTTTTTATAAGTTATTAGTTTTGTACTATTTGACTGCCATTTTCAGAGTTTGTGAATCGTTTTTCCCTCCAAGTTGCTCCACGTCTGCAAATGCAAAGTTAAAGAAAAGGAAATGATGTCAATTGTGAAAACTTACTTAATTGGAAATGTGTTACAACTTCAATGTACAGATATAAAACAACGTTAAGAGAACTGTGTATAATGGAAATGAAACTCGACAACTATTTCAATTGTATAGTTTTCGGTTGGTAAGATCGCAATAATGGCATAGATATAGAACACTATCAATGGAATATGCGCCTTTGAGTATTATAGAGATTTATTAAAACAGATAATTTGGGGACACAGAGATTCGAGTAGTACACAGTAATATTGGATTGATAAAAAATCGTGTCATATTTGAATATATTATACATTAACAACACATGTGAGTATCTACAGAACCGTTACCAGAAAAATTCATTTTGTTTTGAGTAACATTTTTCTTCGGTAATCACCCCCTCCTAATTTTATATCTTATAGTTTCCGCTCCCATACCATGAGTACCTATTCTGTATTATGAAGATATTTCAATTTATAAATCACATAAATGTTTTGTTTATACTAAACACCAATCAAATATCTGAAAAGAATGTCAAGGGCTCCTAGATAGATTTATATTTAGGCTCTACTATATGGATAAAGTCTGCAGAACAAGTTAAAAGTATATACAGAAAACTATCTCAATGTATCTTAAGGGATTTAAGACTTATTATTCATTGTATTTTTCCTGGGAGAAGTCGTCAAATAAATTCCCCTGATTTGGCTTTAACACCTTAACTTTTCTAGGCGCCTAATCGTAACACTATAACCGTTAATCACACCATCTTTATATAGCATGGTATATTGAGTGTACCGTATAAATGAACTTGCAGCACTCAAATAATTAAAAGGAGCACACGCAAGTTAGTGAATGACGTGCCAGGATTGAGGATTGTCGACTTCGCGTGCCTCAACTGCAGATTCTTAGCTGTTTGCCAAATAATTAGCTCTGCCTTTCCCACATGTCTACCGCTGTTAACTTTTGGCCAAATTCGTGACGCATCCGTCAGCGTCACAGTTGTTGTCATCGTTTTGTTTGTCGGCAGTAAACAACAAAAAAAGAAGAATATATAATAATAATAATAATGGAAAAACAAGCAATACAATTTCTGTGCGCCTACGATAATGATATCTGTCGTGGTTCTTTGGGTTTGCCCCGCATCTTTTGTTGCAGCAATTTTTAGATTGGTGACTAATAAATATTTTATGTGATCTCTTCCTAGAATTAAGATAAATTTTCCGAATCAACTTGCGTGTCTTTTCCCAAATAAAATAGATTATATAGCAAAAAATTGTCTTTTCAGAGTTGGCGTTTCTTTTAAAAATATAAGATTATATAGAGACAATCATGGTAAGAAGCACGTAAAAATAAGATATTATTTTCTTAATTTTCTTTATTATGGTGCACTTAGTTTAGCTCTTAAGTGTCTTGTACTTATTCTGTAGAAAAACAAATTTGTTAAAATCAAAAATGAAATCGAAAGCTTTTCAATTTTGAATATCAAAATTAATCATGCTGATAATTTTCTTTTACCACACTTTTTTTAAAAGCTTATATACCAAACAACTCAATTCACTTTCGCCGTTAAAAACTTGACAAAAAGCTCACTTTTTCCGATTGGTCAACAAATCCGGAGCACGCCAATTACATCCATTTATGTCCATTAGCCATTCCCAATCAGCAGGGTAAACATTTCGAAAAACCAATCATAAGCGAATCCATTAACCCAGTTACAGCCCTGGGGCAAGTGAGTCCTGGGTGATTTCCAAAGTGAAAATTGAGTGAGGTGGGGAAGGAGAAAATTGCACCACAAATCACATTGCAGCGTTTGTTTGCTGGGTCTTTGCGGTTTTTCGTTTGTTTTGATGGTAGCTACCACGCACATGTAACCGCACCCAAAATAAACCCTGCGGAGTTACCAAAAGTCTCTGCAATGTCTTTAAACTCGAGCCGAGAAAAAGCCAACATTGCCCACTGACACGAAAGGCGATGGATAAGTGGCCTGTTCTACTAACTGACTTACTACTTTAGGGCCATTTATACTTCGAATACCCCGTAGATGCAATGGGGTATATTGGTTATCCAAAAGAAATACAATTTTGTTTCGGTTCAATCTGTGAAATAAAAATATATGCATGCTTTCTTCAAGGGAATGGATTATAGGGTATTTGCCTAGCTGAGCAGAAAAATTAAAATAAGTTCACCCTTGTTGCTGGGTGTGTCGCGTTGTCTGGCAACTTCAAGACCGCAAGGCATGTACATTGTTGTAGTTTATCCTTCCTTATCCTTTCGATTGTATGTGGACCAAAGGATAGTCTTTGAATTAGTGCGGGAGGTTTGTTGTTTTCTTACCCTTGGCGTGATGGATATTTAATGAGAATGCCTGAATTTATAGGGATAGTGTTCATACTGATTTCATCTGTTTCCTTGCAGCCTGTATCTTTAGCTGCTTGACAAATGTGGAGCAAGTGTTTGATTGCTTTTTGCCATGCCAATCAGTGCGACAGACCTTTTTCAGCATTCAATTAACAAGTAGATACACAAATTTGCGTTGATTAGATCAACTTGACCTTCACCTTGCTGCATCATCGTTTATTTATTTATAATGACGCAGCGGGGGAAAAACGATAAATTTGCCGAGTGTAAAACACAAAAATTCATTGCAAAATATGCGAACGATTTATATATTTTACAAATACGAGAGTATGATTTTATGCTTGCGAATATTTATTTATTCTTCTTGTCGCTGTATCGGCCGACTTATCCGAATACCAAATCTTGGCCAACACGTCGCCAACGAATGCAACAACAATAAAAATAAACATAAACTGACGTCGCCACCACTTGACAATAGCGAATGATATTTAAATGAGTCGCGGGTGAAACGGTAACAAACGGCTATTTTTCGATTGAGCATAAAAAAGTTCAACTAAATAACTATGATGATATGCAAATGTGCATATTCCCATCATAAGTTGATAGTGACTTTTTATATTAAATCTGCAAATCTTGGCATTGAACTGTGACTCTCAATTCAACATAAATACGAGTATAATTGATCAATTTATTCAATGATTTCGCATATTGTTCAATGAATGGACAATTTCTGTGCAGAAATGGCAACTGGGTGGGCTCTTCTCATCTACAAATGTCTGGTAATTATTTAGCATTCCACTTTGCACTGTTTGATTTTCTATTGTCCCATGTCTGTCTTGAATAATTCTCTTTGTTTCTATGCTCGTAATGGTCTATCTTTGGGTTTTCGAATCCATATACGACCATGTTCTCACAGTAAATTAGCTCATTGAATTGTCTTTGTATTCAACAACCGCCTCTAAATGCTGTATTCATCACCCAGCTCGATTTAGATACAAATGTATCTATTTATTGTCAAGATGCGATGCTTCGATAAAAGTAACGACAAAATGACAAATGACTTGTATTCTCAGAAGATTATCATGTGGATTAACGAGGTGCAGTTGATAAGTTTATAAAAGTAAAGTTTTAGGTAGCATACCATAACTTGATAATAACTTATCAAGCCACTCTTGCGTCAGGTGTGCTCAGAGAAAAAAGTAACTAAAGTCAATTACTTTCTTTGACTGCACTTATCACAAACTTATCCAGCTACCCTCGTGACAAGTGCCATACTCGCCACATTCGATAGCTGCAGCTGTTGCACACATGTTCAACTGATTCGCATTCACTTGGCTTCTCGCTTTATGCTCGCTGATAGCTCGATTTCAACTTTTCATCTTCCCTTTTTCAGTTGACCGCCCAAAAAAAAAGAAAAGAATTTAAGTGTTAATGATGTGTAAAAACAAAACACATAATGTGCGGCATTCTTTTTGAGGGGCATATGTTAACATATGTCAGGCTGGAGGTCGTCGTCTAAAGTTTCGGTTGAGTGCGAGGAGATTGGTAATAAAGATAAGCAGAGGAAGCCCGCAGATAAGAAGATTTTGCTTATTCTCGTATGTTAACAGGGCAACCATAATCGTAAATTGGCAATCAAAATTAACATCGAGAGAAGATGCAACGGATGAAGAAAAGTGCAAGGGAAAAGCTATAAGTAAGTCTATAGACATACAGAAAATAAATATCCGAAATTCAGGGATAAAATCAATCCGATCAGAAGTTCGTTTATCCCGAATTTTCTTAATACAAGTACGATTTTTCAATTCCTAATCCGAGAACATTTAAATTTTTGGGGCTCTATAAGTATTTTTATACTGTAATCAAATTTTTTAGGCTTTTTCGACTTTTTTTATGGAGAGTGGCTGCCATTTAATCCACATATTGTGTTAATTTAAAAATAATATCCTGTTTTCATACTTATGTAAAAATTATTTCTTTTAAATAATGATTTCTTCTAAATATTAAAAAAAACAAAAACATACATGTGTATATTGAATTCGTCTAGTTTACGATTATCTATACAAAGTGCAATTCACTTGACTTAGCTTATTTATTATTTGATTTGACTAACAAAATATGCAAGTTTGCAACATGAGCGACAACATGAACTCAAAGTTCAGAAGAGGGCATAACGTGTCTTGATTGAAAAACTGGATGCTTGACTGATTTCTCTTTTGTACGCTTAGATCTTAAACACAGAGAAAGAAGCAAAGAGAGAGAGAGAGAGCTAGACGAGACAACTTAGAGACGTGGCTGCTGAGTCACAAATGTATCTAAAGAGCGAGAGAGACATTGACCTTGACAAAACGAAGCGTTAATGGATTCGACTTTGAATTGCAGGCAGGGCAAGTACAGAAAACATTGGAAGCATTGTCTCTGCTCGTATATGTATTTAAGTTAGCTTTACTTTGACTGATTTACTTGTTGAGACCTTTGGCTGCACTTCTGACCTTTACTGCTAAGTGCAAGTGGCAAACTTTTCCGAGATGCCACATAAATTTATAGACTTTCAACGCCCACTGTACACAGCACATCGTTTGCAATTAAGAGCGCCAGCATCTAATAATTTCTCGCAGAACAGGACGCCTTGAAAGTTGACCCTCATCTCGGTAGTCTTACAGCGTCTTTATAGACATTTTATAACCGAGTTTTACGCTTGTCCTTACAGGAAGAGAGAGAGAGAGAGAGAGAGAGAGACGCACACACGCTCAACAGCATTTTGTCATTAAGAGTGCAAACTTTACTCTAAGGATGTGGAATTTATGTCACCCGTCGTGCGATTGAAGTGTTAATGAGGTTTCCTCTAATGAATTCAACGCTACCTACAGTGGAGCAAAAGTGCGGTTAATTGTGTCAACTTACCCACACTATCAATGTGAGCAAAGAATTCCTTGTGAGCTACTGTCAACATAGAAAACTTTTGGCTCCAACGATGTCCATTGAGGTGCTTGCCATTGCATGACCTACTTTAGGTAATGCTCAATGTAAAGTGCTTGCGAAAATTGCGCAACAAATGCCCCAAGGAGCTTGGGTGAAATCATGAAAAATGTGCAGCTCTTGGGACGCCAAATGCACCTCAAGTGCTGTGTGTATGTATATGTGTGTGTGTGTTGTGGCTATAAACGAGTCATTTTGACTTAAAAGGCACATCATCAACTGCGGGATGTACTCACATTGTTAATGGGCAATGAGGTAACTGCAAATTATGAATAAAGCTAGCTTAAGCTCTCCCATAATAAACTTATGCGACTTTAAATTTGTTACACTGATAATTTTGTGTAGACAATTTTCCCAATAAAAAGTTCTTAAAAAATAAATTTTTATTGTTAAAACATTTACGTTGCTAAGCTAAAACTGTTTTCTATACATGTAAGATATATTTATGCATTTTATAAACTCACAATCGCAATCATAAAGTATCCTTAAGATATTAAAAAAATGCGCCATTTAAATTACCACAAATAATGTTTATATTTCATTTAAAAACAATTTATAAAATAAGTGTTGTCGCGTTCACAAGTGAAACTAGACTAAGCGCCTTTTCCACTCTTATCAAAAAATATTAAAAATGAGCTTCCCTCACTCGGGCATAGAAACAGCCATTTCAACTTATCGTCCCAACGTCAGCGACGCAGTCGCCGTCGACGCTGACAGACGACAACATACAAAACGAAAGTGTTTCACTGTCAAATGTCAGTTCCAGAAGCGACAGCGAAACTGACAATTTCTGGAGAGGAAGCGACAAATGGACGCGCGAAATTCTGCGATGATATCATAGGGAACATCGAGAGCGACTTTAAGTGCGTTCAAATGAGAAAATGAGCCAATTCCGACTTAAACTTCATTTGGGAAACGCAGAGGGAATCAAAAGCTGATCGCAAAAAGAACAGGTTTGCAGATATTAACATTTTTTTTTATTATTTTAATAAAAATTAAGTGTGATTTTTAATTACAAAATATTTTGAAATTATGCCTCATTATTATTGAATAAAAATTTAAACTAATTTATTTATAAATTGTTAAATAAATATTACCTAAAAGTATTAAAAGTTCTTCTCCTCCCCTTGATTGATCAGTTCCCGTAATACATTCAGACCTCGCGATGATCTAAGACTTAATTTCTAAATGTAAGCTTGCACCCCATTGTTCCACAAGCACAATATAATCGTACACTTTACCTATCAACCATTGATCGATAAGTATTTATCTTTATGGCAAACCCAATCAAAATAAACACGAGAAATCGCGCAGTTGTTTATGTGAAATTTACGATAATTCCAAAAGGTTGTTTACGACATAAAACGAAGCTATCTGTTGGATGTGCACCTAACCACAGAGACGGATAGATAAACAATATGAGACAGAGATTAGTTAGATAAAGCTGACAACGTCATCATCATTGTCAGTGTCAGAAATATAATTTACGTTATAGTATCTGTATTTTATGACGTAAACTCAACTGTGCACGTCATTTATTGAACAGGGCCTAAAGCAATCAAACACGTATCAGACCAGTGCATAAATGTACTCAATTTATCTATAACAACGAGTAGATAACAAGGCTAAAATCGATTAAATTGAATTTTAACACAAAAATTTGCTTTTGGGGGCGTCTTTGTCTTAAATGCAGAACCAATAAAATATTTAAATTCAAGGCATTTTCAAATGAAAAAGGAGAATTCAAATATTCCTTTGGAATGCCGAAAGTTGAATCCATTATCATTATGTTTATTCCCTATGACGCAATCGATGCACTTACTAAACTATTGTGACGTAAAATGCCTTGCTTTGCACAGTGACACAAACCATTTGCGTGCTGGCATTGGGCCAACAAAAAACAATACCCCTTTAAGAGTAGCAATTTGTTATATAAAACAAAAAATAATAAAGTTGGCAGTAAAGGAAATTGATGCAAGCTAATTGAAAAGGCCAACAGTAAAGTGACTAAGGCCTAAATACAATTACAAATTTAATGCAGCTTATTAAAATAAAAACTTGTCTAAATGTGTTAAGTAGTCGAAAGCCATAAAAACGAAAATGATCTGGTGAGTATTTTCATTGCTTATACGCAACGTTGACGCTGACGCAATGCCAACACTGCCCCCTACTGGACAGCTGGCTTCCGTTGACCCTGGTCAATAAACTACTGAGCAAATGAGTAGCAAAGTAAACATAATAAATGAGAGAATATGTGTCAATAATGTGAGCTAAATACATTGAAAATAGCACGAGCCAAGCACATCATTAAAAATACCTCAATGCAAGGATAAATATAATAAAAACAAATTCTAGTTAAAAGCAAAGTATTGATCCGATTATAAATTGCGAGCTATCGGGCCTGTCGGGACTTGTCGATTTCCATTGTGCTGCTGATTAATGATAAAATAACGGATGTTATTTAGTTTGTTCAAGAACAAGAACTAAGAATCTATAAAAGCGGTTTTTGGAAACATTATATCATATTTGAGTTTAACTGGAATCGTAAAATACAACTTGTAATAATGTTCCCCCACTCCCATTAAACTTGAACCTCAATGCCATGGTAAAAAAATCAATCATTTTGCACCCACAAGTTTTTATAGACTGTGTGCTCGCAACCACTGATAACCTGACAACACCCCAATGCCCATTTGTACACTTTCATTATGTCTCTGGTGACTATAATTAAACACATAAGTGTGTATACACAACTCGTTGCCCTTATCAGTCGTTGGTTGGGGGAGTCCAACCAGAGGCAAAGGCATAACTTATCAGCGGAAAAAGTAAACAAAGCCCACAATTTGTTGGGCATTCGTTTGCAATCTAAAGTTCAGTCCCAGCCCTAGTATTCATACTCATACACTCACTAGTGTATTCATAAAAGCGCCACAAACATTTCCTTGTATGTAAACAAATTATTTAGTACATAGGCTCTAATTATCAATAAATTTATATCTTTCGCAATTTCCGTGCCTTAAAAGCAACCATCAACTATTATCAATAAGTTCAAAGCGTTGCCTTCAAAGGTTTTATGGTCTAATCACCTGCAAAAAGTCTTTTTGTCCAGAACATTCTTATTATATGCTTCATCAATCGTTTAAGGCTTTTATTAAAAATATTGTGTTTAATTTAAGTATGTTCTTGTTCTGTTTTTAAATTAACTATAATATGAATATAGAAAAATAATTCCGCTTTTGCAATTATTTAATTACAAAACATGGTTATCCATGTAAGCTTTATTCTATTTTTGTAAGCCTTTATCAATTGGAAGCTCTTTTCTTTCCCAGAATAATTGCAAGGCGTGGAAATTTCCCTTGAAATGTTATGTGTAAGCGAGGCTCATTTTGATCACTGCGGACGGCAGTCCGCGCTAGGGACGAAAGCAGCACGAAGAGTGCGAAGGGCGACTAGCAATATATATATATACGGATCGAAAGGTATCAATTTAACTTACAAATGTGCATACTAAGACTTTTGAAAACTCACCTGGTTCGTGAGATAAACAGGTGTAAGTGGGAGGGGCAAAATTTAAATTATTGGAACTAATGGGGCCGTTGGAGCCTATTTGATTTTTTTTTTTTAATTTTTTTTAAAATACGCGTCGAATGACACCTTAATCATCAAAATCCGACTACTCGTTCAAAATATAATTAATTGATAATAAATAAATGGTGGCCTTCCGAAAATGAAATGAAAAGTCAGTCTGTCTGTTTGTCTGTTACTATAAAATCTTTGATTTAGTTTGAATGAGGACTTGTTCCCGCTCAAAAATCTAGAAACTTTTGTTCTACGATTTTTTTGAAAAGTCGCTAGTTTAGCGGGAAATCGCTAAACTTCGGCATTCGGCACTGCGCAAACAAAGAGTTTTATTTGGTATGAAGAATTGACACATTTTAGCGCCATGTGCCGAGTGCCAACATTTTTTTAATTATTTATATGTAAAACTTTATATTATTCGTCACAAAATTGGATATCAGAAATTTTGGGGCATGAAAATGTTTTCGTCACTAGACTTTTACCTCGTAAAGAGGTTTTTTTATAGGATAGTAACCACACTCTAAGCTGTTTTCTCTGTCTACACTGAAAGATATCGTATGTTGTGTTTACATCTCAAATGCAAGGAAATTGATGAATGAAATAATAAAAGCCAAGACTCAATACTCAAGCAAAATATCGTTCGTTGCACGAATGAACAGACTCAAAAAGTTATTATAAACCATTTGCTCATTTTAAAAGTGATAGAACTTTCAGGACATTTCTCTTCAATTTATAATTTTTGTTTTTATCAATTTCTGTAATTAAAAAGTACAATTTATACATGTTTCTCATGTTTTGAAAATGTTAGCTAAGTAAACACGAACGAATAATCTATCTATGTATTATTAATGACGATGACGTTCTTCAGGCCATTGTTCACTGCTCCCTCTCTATACACGTATACGGCGGTATCCGTGTTGTCCTGGTCTAAATAAAGAATGCACATTGCGTGACCGTGTCGAGGGTTCCAAGTCGGCACTAACTGCGCTTTAATTGACGGGCAGTTTAAAATTTTCATTGTTAGCAAGGGAAAAAAACGACAACACAGTTGAGCATGAACACGAATAGATTGTTATATAGGCGAAAAATCGATAAACTTTAAGTTGAGATAGATGATGAACTTGGGAGCGAATGATTTGAAATTTTCAACGAAATTTCCACTGAGATTCCTTCTAGAAAGGTCACACACAGATAGTTCGAGTTGCATAAACATCCGCTCCGAGAGACTTGGGTGGAGGGACGGGAAACCAATGCTCTGCATACATGGAAGAAATTAATATTAAGATTGTTGAGTTCCCTGGCTGGATTGAGGAAGCGGATAGAGCAGACGTAGACGGGTTTAATGTCGTTTTCTTTTTGTATTTTTTTTTTGTCGCGCTGTACGTGACATGAAATGAAAATATCTTTTCCGTTCTTTTTATATTTTACTTTTGATTTTCATTGCGATTGCAGTTAATAAAAAAAGTAAAAAACGAGCTGGCACGTCTGCACTTTAATGTGATGTTCTTCACAGCGTCTGGCTGCCTCCATCTCTTTACCTAACAGCTCCCACATTCCGTATTTATATCCTACATGCGAATAAAGGATTACGACATACCTGTAGAGCCCGTTGTTTATTATTGTAACAAAAAGAATAAATATTGATAACATGAAAGCAAGGCAAATATAAAAGCCAAATCACAAAAGGCGCTTCATAAAAGCCATTGAAAGACGATGTAATGGAAAAATCTGCTATTACAAGCCCGTCTAAATAAATTTCCCTTCTTATTTAATGTCTCTTTGCTGCAAACTGTAAATAAATCAGTATTATACATAAGCTCAATAATTAAATCATTAAAATATTGATATTTAAATTTTTTAAAGTTAAATTTGAAGTGACAATAAGATCCTCGATATTAACGATTGCACCTGCGATTTTGTCACAGCCTAAAATACAAGATGTTGAGTCAAAAATAATCTTTAATCTTATAGGTTTAATCTTAAAAATGTAGAAAATGTTTCTATTTAATTCCATTTAATTAATATAGATATAACTTGCAGGAAATACTAATTATATGACTTCAACAGAAAATTGATAGCATTGGAAAAAAGACAGTGGTAGCAAAAAGTATGAAACCGATAAAGGTTTTAGTTACCTGACTTTTGGGTCGGTCTATTACATTTTAGTTATCTTTGACAACTTAATTAATTAATTTCAATTATATTACGCACTGCCGAAATTTGCAACGTTTTGTTGAGCATTGCCTTCAACTCTTGTGATATTAAAACTTATCGGTCAGATGACTCAACAATGTATACATAATAAGTATTTATACGAACTCCCTTGTACTGTATTGTCAAAGAAAATTATATTTGTATATTCCCAACACTTTTAATTGTTGTTTCTTTTGTTTACGTCGCGCTTTTTGTTTTACAAAATAACTGTCCGAAACGTGGATCGTAAAAAGGGGCACATATGTTATGTTACACTTGAGACACTTTTCGGTATTGGCAAATAATATTTTTGGACGAGAAACCTTCACGGTCCGAGTGCCATCTGTTAATTAACTACTAGCACTGCAGTCATTAAAATATTTTTGGCAATTGTTTTATGAGATACACAAATATTAATTTGTTATTTGCTGAGAGATTTGTTTGCACAGTCTCACTTTGCACAGCTGCCTGATGCTTTGCGGCCATGGAATGTGCATAAATTTCAATTTGAAAATCCGCTGAAAACTCGAAACTCAGCAACCGTTTAGCTAGCTCTTGGGGGCAGAAGTCTGCTGTTTCTATCTCAGTGCTTGTCGCTGTGGGTGATCTATTTGCATGCTGACCCAAATAAATTACGCATACGAAGCGTTGGCCCGTCTTGTTTCCGCATGCCAAGAGTAAGAATTTCTGACATTTACGGCGCCCGATTGAATCATTGGAAAAACTCGTCGTATAATACCAGGAACAAGTATTAAAAAAAGAATTTCACATAAATAATTACAATATCTATACACATTTTTTGCGCTTGCTTGGAACATCCACGACGGGGAATTCCACATGAAAAGCTCCATAATCGTGGAAAAGCCCAAACAATGATGCAAACAGAGAGAAACATATGCGTACTAGGTTAATATAATAGTGTCAATTCATAAGCAAGAATTACAAAAATGCAACACTTTTTCTCACAATGTGTTTTAGCCTTACCGCGCGTTTAGCTAATTAGCCTTTAATTGGAAAGATTGTTAAATTAACTACTTATATGAAACACATGAGGAACTATAGTTCACAAGTGTATCGCACTCGTGTTTAATTGTGATTGTCGCATATTGTTCATACAGTGGCTGCAGCATTCTAAAATGATTACGATTATAATTGAAATGTGATTCATCACAGTCTTAAAGTTTCAAGTAATTGCCATGTTTTATGTCTGGTCTGCAACGTTCATATCAAATCTAATCAATATTCATAAAGCTGCTATCATAAACACATTTATGACTCAGACAAAACAGAAACACAATAAAAATGTTTACCAGCAAGTATGTACTTGGCTTGACAATATCTAAATTGAATTTGTAGCAAGGTTTGCACTTAAAAACCAATTAGTTAAACGCCGTGAGTTATGGTGAAACTAGATAAAAAATAATAGAAAAGAACAGACACTGGTTTGTGGAGCTGACGGTAAAATACCGTGGCATTAACAAGCGTTAAGTGATATAGATTTTTAAAAATAAATTGATGTCTTTACATAAAGTACCTGAAACCAAATAAATCTATATCTTCAAAGAGAAACAAGGCAACTTATTATAAAAGTTGGATATGGAAAGTTGATTTTATACTTCTCCCATATTTAAAAAGATGTTTAAAATTAAATCGAATGTTTTAAATATTTTTCAATTACATGTGTGTTACAAAATTTAATTTTTATTTTTTAGGTAAATTTTATTTGATCAAAGTCTAAAAAACAATCATTATAATGTAAAGGGTTTGTAAAATCATCACAATGCATTTTATATACTTTCTCTGGCAAAAATAGAGGATCTAGGGATGTCTAACCGCAAGGTACTTTAAATTATATATGCTTTACAAAGTGCAATCATTAATGCTTTTATATTGACCACAAATGCAGGGAATGCAACCGTCTATAAGCCATTAGGCATTAGCCAATGCAAATGTGTAGCATGTTTGCAGTTGTTATGCAGAGCGACGAACGGCGTGTGGCGATAAAGAAAAACGCCACACAATCAAACAGCAAACAAAAGACCCCAAAAGGCCTTGAACGACCTTGGGTCGAGAGGAACTAAGCTATAAAAAGAGACGGGCAGAAAGAAACACAGAGTAAGAGAGAAAGACTCATTAAAACTAGTTGCTCAGCGAACGCCTGCAAATGATGAAATTCGAACGTATCACTTACATGGGGGCTAAAGCATTAGAAGAAGAACTGCCGTTACGCTTCTTACCTGAAAAGAGCAGAAATATGTATGATTAATTTGTGCATTTTACAAAATAAAGCTTAAAGTGCAAAAGGGGGATTTATTATTATTTTTTGTATTTATACTTAAGTCGAGTGGCTATAATTGAGTCGTGTGAAGTGCCTGAAAGCCTGCGACCGCAATTTATTCACACTGCTAGTCGATTTCAACCTACAAATCATTCAAGTGCCACGGGCAGGGGCAAACAAGTATATACTATATTTATATGTGTGTGTATATAAAGATGGTAGGTATGTAATATCTTTATACGAGTACTCGTAGCATGTGCAAATGTAAATGTATTTGTCTCGCTCACGTTCAACAACGAAGCAACTTACAGTGGCAGTTGCCGCAATGCATTTCGCATCGTGTGCTCATAAATTGTACTCGGAATCGTCTTTGTTGTCGCTCGCAACGTGTTGCAAATGCACATAAAGGTGAATTGTAATATGAGCAATGACTGTGCGCCTGCGACTGGAACTGCGACTGTGAATGTAACTGCGACTTTTATCAAATACAAACAGTGAGACGAAGTGCAGGAATTTACGAGGGAATAAGTCTCCAAAGTTCATCGATCTTGTATTAAAATCGAAAAATATTTTTCAATATTTTAAAAAGAACAAAAAATATTTGTATAAAATAAAATACACATATCATATAAGCACACCATAGAGTCGAAGGTCTAGTTACTAGTACTCTAAGCACCCTTTTAATGTATTAGATTTAATATTATATATTTTCTCTAATTTTGTAAATAAATAAATAAAATAAAATATAACATCAATAGTTGTGTACAGCTGAAGGGTTTACTGACACTGTTTATTTTAAAATCAATTTCAAATGTGGATAAATACTTTTATTTTTTGAGTTAAGGAAATTATTTACACTCTGTAATGCTTTCCACAAGAGGTGAGTAAGGTCATTTGTAGTTTAATCGCTTCTCGCCATCTCCCAGGGGAACTTTTAAGTTGCAGCGTTGACCACAAAAACAAAGCATTATAATAAGAGTTCTTGTCTAGACAAATAAAATACTTAGCACATGTAATAAAAGCTGCTGACTTGCAAGCGTACGATATCACGCAAAGAAAGAAATTAACTCATCACACACGATAATTAATTGTGAAAAACAATGCAAAAGGCTCCACACACATAAAATGAGGCTAATTCGAATACATAAATTTCTATATACGCAAGCAGACGAGTTTCAGTTAGTCAATGTAAGTTTTGCAAATGAAAAGAAGAGTTTTGGGCAGAAATAAAAATCCATAGCCATGTGAATACGCGTGTACTTTCATCGTGCCATTTAAGACACAAAAACAGCATTAAATATACACATGTGCAATTAAAACAAAAGTAGCTACTCAGTCAGAGAAATAGAGGGAGAAATTAAATTAAAATGTGGCATCATCACGCGAATTTTGCGCACTGTGCGTGCAGTTATTATATACTTTTCCTTTTATTAATATCAAATTATGAAAGTGCCCTGGGATCAAAACGCAAATATCAAGTTGTAATTTTTTAAATATATGTGTACATATTACTTTAGAAAAAACTTTTAAGATTGCTCAGGATTTAAGTACTCAGACTAGAGCTGTGACAAACCTATAGTCAAGTCTAAGTACTGATAGGTATATTTACAAAGCTCAACAGACACATCTGATACGCCATGCATTCTTACAGAGATTGTGAGATAAACTTAACGAGGCTTGAAAGAATGTATCTGAAGCTGAGGCAACATATGAGTAGCAGCGCCACAGATACAAACAGTCAGCTGTCAGTTTCCGTTGGCCACATCGATGATGAAGTCATTTGCACTGACGTTCAATGACTCGATCCGATTGCGCACATGTGAGCCGGCCTAAAATATGTGTCTGTGTCGAGTTTATTTTTTCTTTGTCTTATTCTGTTTTGCAGTCGTGAATTCTGCTTTTATTGCCAAGCACTTTATGTATTTTGCAAGTTTTACATATTTGGCAAAACTCATTTGAGCCAAACGGAATAAAACAAAAACAGAAAATAATTAAATTGAATTGAATTTGCATTCAGGCAAATGGCGTTTGAATTTTTGTTCGCTTTGTTTGCTTTGCAAAATCAAAACAAAACGAAATTATTAATTATTATTGTGGATGCATTAATGATGCCATAAATTATTCCGACATCAATGGATTTCGCTTTGTGCAAATAAAATATCTTCTTGATTTTTCTTCGAAAATAATTTGTTAAATAAATTGTTCTACTATGCAGCAAAAGCCATTCAGTTTTATTTTACCACAAGACTTAAAACTTTTTTAATTGTATTCAATTTATGATTTCTGACTATCATATATTCAAGCTATTTAAATGCCAACTACTCGTATTCATAAAACGCTACTGGAAAGAAACCAGAGCCCGAATAAAATTAAGTTCAGACAACGCTGCATTGCTGAAAATAATTGTATAATAATTAAATTATTCATAAAATACACGAATTTCAACTTAAATTTAGTTGGTTTGTGTTCGGATCGAATAGCAGTAGTATTTGTATCTCCGAAGTACACTTCAAATGTGTCAAAGTAAGAAGCTGTTTTTCGTGATTCGTCTGGTTTCAAGTGCAATTAAAGTATGATCAAAAACAATTGTGTAAATAAAAATATTGAATAAGCAACAACAAACAGTCTCAACTGTAATAACCAATGATTAAGTGTCACCAAAGAAAAGGTAAGAGGGCTCAGCTAGAAAATACCCTGTACAGAAATTCATATTTTTTAATTATTATATCGGATATAAAGCTAAACTTAAAAATCGTATTTTTCATGAAATTTTGTTTAATTAGCATAATGCATTCATTAACATAATTATTATGTTAACTCATAAGACTTTTTCAGTCATTTTGTGATTACAGAGTATAAAGAAACAAACCAAAAATATATACAAACAAACTCTCTGAACTTGTGTGGCGTAATGCTAAATCACATATATTTGTGCATTTGGTACATGGTATATAGAATCCCAGGCTTATGCAAAAATAAATACACATACATATATGTGTGTGCATATAACAGAACTGAGCAAACCGAACCGAGTTTGATACTCTCAATTGGCTTGGCAACGCGTCACAAAACGCGATAAATTCTAATTGCGACACGAGGCAGCCGCAGGCGGTTTTTTGACTGGGGGGAAGTTGTCGATCGATGACATAAGAACGGGGTTGTAGTGAGGCGGCAACAAGCGGTGCACATGGCGTATGCTTAATCTCGGCTAGTGTCCAGGCAGGCAGGCAAATTGCAGTTGGCGCGACAGACAGACGTGGCAGACTAGCCGGCACTTGTTGAAGGCTTAGAGACTTGGAGCCGCCTCACTTGACACATATTCCCCCTATATGACATAACCAGTTTCAACCTGATGTGTTCATGTCAATCATTTGCTGCATTTCGCAATAGTTTTTTTTTTTTTTAGTTTACTTTTTTGTCCGTACAACTTGCGTAATTGAAGTTAATAAAGCAGCTGAAAATTGTTTGATATCAATTGATGCGACTAAAACGATTTTGATTGGACTTCTGTGTATGTGTGGGCGAATTTTCAGACAATATGTAAAAAAATGTATGTCAAGATTTCGCCATAAATCAAGCGACACAGATGATGTGAATAGTTCGCCGGCACTTAATTAATGATCTTTGGTAAAAGTTTTGTTTTATTTTCTTCCAACTGAACGCCCAGTAATTAGACAAAGCCCCTTGAGGCTACCCCACAAATTTTGTAATACTCGTATACTCATATTCGTATTTGTTTTGCATTCAAAAGTTACGATTTGTTTTGTTTTGAATTTCCTCATTTTAAAATTGCCATTATTAAGTAATTCTCTGTGATAAATTTGTTTACTCAATGCAAATTAGGGAAATTGTTCAAATAAGCAAACAAAGATGCTGATAGAAAAAAGCACCAAGAGTTTTTGGAATGGGAAACACTGGATTACAGAGAGACTTAATTTAATAAAATTCTTAACTAGAAAAGACTGATAACATTTCCGATTAGTTAATGAATATTTTCAAAACTATAAAATTATATTTAATTGATATTGGCAAGTATTTTGTTAGGGCATGTATTATAGACGATAGATAACTTTGAAACGAACATGAGATTTTAGACGATGTCTATTTCTGAACAAAACTGATAAGGTAATAAAAATGAACAGGTAACTTATCAAACAATTCGTATTTATGACGCATACGTCGAGTTGCACTTGAAAAAAGAGATAAAATATAACATGAAATAAAATTAAGACATAATGTAAACACCTTGATAATGAAAGATAATGAGTCTCTTACATAGTCCATGGTCACGGCATTAGTTGGACACAGAAGAAGCTCAACTGAAGTTTGTACTCAAAGAGTCTTCAAGTGGACATGGGCATGATTGATGCACATAAGCCCGGAATACTTTAACGCGTATTTACAACGCATCCAAAAAAGATAAAAACAAAATAAGAAAAAACAAAAATAATACAAAAAGATAATTGAGCCGAGGAGCCGTCGAAATTGAACTGAGCTAATGGGCACTTGAGAGCTCGCGGAAGTCGTGGATCATCAGTTTGCCAAGTTATTGAACTTTGCTTTTGAAATTAACAGTCGTCCGGGCTAATTTTGTGCTCGAAAACTAAATACATAATCGTATATATGAATTTAACATGCAGTAAGTAAATATTTATTCGCAACTGTGCACGTACGTAACACTCGAAACGATCGTTGAAAAAGGTTAAGGGTGCACTGCAAATTCCACGAATTTCCGAACATTAAACATTGATTTTTAATATTTCTTACGCCGAATAAACATCCGTTTAAAGGCAGCTGGTTTGGGATCTTATGATCTCCGATTCTTGAGCACAAAGAAATCATTTATATGTATTATGTTATTTTTGAGGGTTAGACAGCTTTAATGTCTGATAAGAACAGTTTCAGCTTATCAGCCATTGAAAATTTAGAATGCAACCAAATGCATACACAAATACTTATTCGATTATACTGTATTTGATAAGGATTATCTAATCAAATAATTATTTAGCATGAATCTCATGTTTGCATTTGTATTATGAGTTTGTGCAATCAAAAATATATAAGGAATTATTGTTAATAATTTCAAAATCCAATTTATCATTTAAGATAAAGGAAATGATAAATTTAAAATATGTTAAAAAGAAAGAGAAAATCATTTCACATTTTAAAGTCCTGTGAAGTTTACATTAAATACGTATTAAATATTATTTTAACAAAATGTAAAATATACTTAAAAAGTTGTTTAATTCTTAAGAAACCCTCAAATGTTTCTCTATATCGCATTAAAAGTTTTCCTATTTACGATCGGCTTGTGTGAACTCGAAACCCAATTTCGCAGTTGGCTAAAAAATTTCACAATCTGCTGGCTCAACGCGTTGTAGTTACACATTTTGCACAGATTGCAAGAAATAATTGTAGACTAACCAAATCACATTATCATTAGCTCAGCAAATATTTGCGATAACATTTTATGAGGTCGGGGGAGGCGAATTGTAAATGTGTTCATACCAAATCGGTGCCAGAAATCGACAACTGACACCAAAAAGGCCGAACAAAAGACGGGCGACAACAAAAAGAATTTCAAAACGTATTAAGGCAAATAATACAACAATCAAAAAAAAAAAAATAAAAAATAATAATAATAATGATAAGGAAAGAGTATTGTGTGAATTGGACAATAAATAACAACAATCAGAGCTGGGCGATGATAATTGGTTTTAGTTGTCATACACAAAGCAGAAATGAAGAAAAAAAAACAAATTTCCTACAATATGTTGCAAGTGTCAAAATTTATAAATGTTGCTATATACATTTTGGAATTCACATGTCAAAGACTTGTTTAAACAAATCGAAAGTAATGATTTGCTAGACACTCCGCCTCGTTAAAATATTTGCTGCTTTTATTGGCTTGAAATGAAATTGTCTTGTCGGTTTTTAATCTTTACAAATTAATTGCCATTTTTACCAAGTTGGCTGACAATTGTTTCAAGTTTTGTACTTCAACTTTCTACAATTTTCACTTAAAGAAGCAGATATAGACAGCGAAACTTGTTCTGTCTTCAGATTTCGCCAATGAAAATGAAACCCACACACATCACAACATTGACAGACTCTACTTATCTGGCACGTGATTAACGCAAATGGAGGAAAAATCATCTCAATTCCTTTAAAAAGCAAACGAACCGAACTCAAAGACGTAGAGATACATACGTGTAAATTTAGAAACTGACATCATCATAAATTTCAAAGAAACATAAACGAAACAACAAAGTTCGAAATTAAATTAATGACAAAGATGTGCTCTCTTTTTCTCACTTTATGCACACACACACACATACATAAGTAGGCCTGCACTGTGACAGTGTGGGTTTTGTGTGTGCTTAAAGCCAATAACAATTAAATGCTTTGGAATTTGGATTGGCATGTGAGCTGTACACGGAAGTCAACCAAAAGTGCATTAAGATATGGCATTATTTGCTATTTCTGGATCTCATTCAGAAAGAGAAAGACAGAAAAAGAGATAGGGAGAGAGAGAATAAAGTTGAGATCAGAAATATTTTTTTTTTAGACACTTTCTTGATAAGATACTAGCTCATAGAGATTAAGATAATTATGATTTTATTATTATTATATTGCCAATTATATAGTTGCTAAAATTTTACCTAAAAAATGTATAAATTTTTTTAAGCTCTGCAAATTTACCTAATTATTATTAATCTATTATTTCTTTATAAACTCTTTGCCTATTCAGTACTGCCTAACTGCGCTTATTGATCTTAAAACGTCTCTCAATCTTTTGTACAGATTCTACATTTTAATTTATGCCAAATAATTGATGCTTCATTATAAAAGTCATCAGGCAGCACTTGAAGAGGCTGAGAGGCGTTTCGATTATATTTCCATAGCCTGTAGCCATGAAAATGTACTATTTTGAGTTGGGCTGACAGGTTGTTTAGCATATTAAATCGCTGTCACTTTGAATTGTTGACTGACGAGGTGATTTGCGAGTTATTATTAATGTAAATACTTGTACTATTTGAATGTAAAGTGGAATATGTCAAACACGCACGTTTGATTATTATAGAATTTCATTAATTAACGCATAAGTATGTTCAGTTAATGAAACTATAATCGTGCTTTAAATGTTGATGCAATTCCAAAATTGTAGAAAATTCTCTTGAATTTGTCAGTTTACTCTTTATTATTTATGGTACTTCTTCCATCTTCTGCAAACTGTCTAAAAGTTGATGAAGCACCTCATAAATTTAACTGACTGTCTGTTTAATACAGCGCTGTTCTGATCAAAACTTTTGCCACCATAAACTGGCAACATAATAAATTATAAACAAATATGTGAAATGCGCAATTTAATTCACCTGCTCCCTCCCCTCAAGGGAGGCGCCATTATGTCCAACACGTGCAGGAGAACTCCGCTTATTTTGCTCCCTTTCGCTTTTGGCCATCACATTTTTGCGTTAAGTTCTGTAATTTTGTTGACAATTCTGTCATTTCCGTAAAATTGCTGTGTATTTGAGTTGAGTTTGCTCGTTTGTTTGTTAATATTTGTGTTAAAAGTTTGTCGCTAAATTGTTTGCCAAAGCTGTTTGATTAATTTGCTTAATCATTTGCTGTTTGTTGTTGTTAATATGTGTATGTTTTTTTGGGGCGTTGTTTATCAAGTGGCGCGTGTCCAGTAAAACAGCTCGACCAGTTAAATATTTTGTTTTATTTACTTGCATTTTGTATGCGAATTGGCGCAAAAAGAGAAAGAGAAATGAAAGAAGGACAGATAAATGACTTACAGAGTTTATTTTTGGGTTTTTGCTTCATAGTTATTGTTTTGGTTATCGCGAGGTCATCGCCAAAACTAATGGCTTTAAGTTAAGAAATAACGAAACGGTCGAGAAATTTGCTTAATTTGTAATCTAAAAGATATTGTTTCTTTTTAATCATACAAAAAAATATGAAGGCAATTTTAAGTATATTTTATTAACATGTGGAATTATTGTTACATTGATACCTTAAATATATTCGCCGGGACTATTAGCTGAAAGGTTTTGAATTTTCACAAATATTTAAAAATATCTGTTTTATTTGCGCAGAAAGTGTTGAGATATAGTGAAAATTTAAAGTTTTTACAAGTTCAATCATAAGCTAAGCGATTCGAATTTCATTTGGTTATATTAATAAGTAAATTTTACCATAGATCAAGTGATAACAATTATCATAAAATGTTAAGCAAATAATTGAAAATACATATTAAAGCAAATAGTTTTAATTTCTTCAATTTGTATAGACAACTTTGGCAACATCCCTTATTGGCATTTAATTAAATCTTCTCCCGTTGTCCAGTAATAAGTTTTCAGCAAACTCTTAACTTATTTCTAACTAATAGTAATTAGTTCCCTAACGCTTCTCTCATGCATAATAAAATCAGTTTCAGTCGCTTCAACCAATTCGTATTATTTAGTCACACCCCCACAACGGGTGAGTGTGGGAAGCTTCATTTATTCAGCTCGATTCTGTTCTGGGCAGGGCTGCAAATAATTGTCAAGATAAATGAGTTTGCATAAAGCTGCTTTAATAAATAATAGGCCCCCGCAAAATTATGGCAAACATAAGTCTAGTATAAATTAGGAGGCCATATTGTCGCCCTCACCTTCTAAACTATGCAAAGTGCTGACCTCAGTAGAAATAGTTGCATAGTTAATAGTCGAAAAAGTTCAAGTTGACAAAAGAAAAGATTCCTTTTTTTTATTTTAATATGCATTTTACTATTATAGTTTTTAATACCAAGAGAACATAATATTTTAATATAATAATTTATAATAATTCTGCCTGGTATTTGCAATCCTCCTCACAACAGAGGGAACTAGCTGAAGCGGCTCATCAGCAAATGTTTTCCGGCTTTGAAAATAAGCTGCATGCCCCTATTTATCCGTCTCTCGTCTCGTTTTTGTCTATGCGAGCCGACAAGTGCCCCCTTTTTTTCATTTTGGATCCGCCGGACGACCAAAATGCGGAAGCGCTTTAATTTGAAAATTTGCCGATGGCAACGACATGTCTAGTTTTTCTGTTTTTAGTTTTGGGCGACATTCCCACGACGGACAATTGAAATCGAAATGGTCTGGCTTCGAAAGGAAGCTGGGGGCAGTTGTGAAACTGGAGCGCAATTGCAACTGAAACAAGTAAAAACTCGACTCGACTGTTAAATGCCCAGTATCTGCATATTTGCAGTCGTACTTTTCAATCACCATAAATTCAATACAAATAAAATACAAAAGTAAAAACAAAATTATAATTTTAGAACTAATAAAAAAGCGAAGGATGATGGAGGGATTCTAGGACATATCTGAACTTCTCTGATCTTAAACGTAGTGTCACCAATTTCGGTTGTTCACTGTCACAAACCCAACAACCCGTGTACCCTTTGGGTGCTACTGGGCTAAACAGTTGCCTGCTGTTGTGGCACTTGACGGCATTGAGAAGCTGCTGCTGGATCCGCAGAGCCGAAGGCGAATGCATTACGCTGCAACCACAGCTGGAGGTTAACAGCCAGTTGTGGGTTTTTCCCCCAATCTCCCCACTTTTATTACTCACTTGCTGCTATGGAAATTCATGTGTCTTAGCTGTGAATATTTCCCCCTGTTGCTCTGCCGGATTTGTTCAGCATTTTAAAATTTTGTAGACTTTTCAAAAACTGATCAAAGAATGTCGTTGGTCGGCGATGTGGTGGTATGCATACCAAATGGAAACCTTGGCCCTGACTTGGATTTCTCGAGCTGGATACAAATAGACGCATTGTTCGGGCTTCCGTTGTTGTTATTGTATTTTGATTTTCGGGTAATTTTATTTGGAGCTAATGATATTTGTTAATTCGTTAGAGCTGTTTGAAGGGCGTATTGAGTTTGTTGATAGATAATATTATAAAAAAATTAACACGAATACAACAACATATTCTTAGTTAATGATAGTTAATAAAGTTTAGACTATCGGCAAGATATTTTTGATACAATTGAAAGACCCTGTATTAGCAAAAACAAATATAATACATTTGAAAAACACAACTTTCGTGACGAAAACATTTCGATATCTAACCCAAATTGCCGTCGAACAAATCGAGCAAAAACTTGCACAATTTTGGGTAAAAATACAAAAGACAAAACACTTTTTACGGTTGGTCTATTTTTTTTTTTGCAAGTTTCTTGGGGCCGCTACGCGACTTGCATGAAAACTAAATTGACACACAACTGAAATCAGAGTTTTTGAGCTCCCAAAATAAAACTTTTTTTGTGTACTGGACCAAAAAGGCCTTTGACCTTAAACAAGACGGACAAAAATTAAATAAAACTTTAATAACTCTTTGGCCAATGCCCTCGAAGATCCAACTACAAGTTCCCCCGCTCTAAATGTACTTATATTTAGTATCTAATCAAAGTCCAAATGTGTTTAAATTGCGGACGAGCAACTTTAGTTTCAGTCGCCCAGAGTGAATGTGGTGTTCAAACGAGTTGTGGACACTTGAGACCGAGTGTTGTGAGCCAGCGTGAAAAGTGATTGAATTACAGTAGCCCGTAGCCGGAGGGACTGAAGACAAGCCAGTCCGAAGTTATCTTTCGCTTGGTCACTCAATCTATAACCAAGAACCACAACAGGTTTTGAGCGCTGGCAATTTGTGGCCAGAAGAAAAGGGAACTTTGAGAACCTAGAGAAAAGCTCCAAGAAGTTGATTAACAACACGTATCGTTGATTCATTGTCATAACAATAAATTTGGCAAAATTTCAATAAAATATAGATCCTCATTTCCTTTCCAATGAACAATGATATCCCTTCCACCATTTCATTACTATTTTAAAAATTCGTATGCGAAAAACTCATTATTTTTGCGCTGATTCCAAATCATCATTCACTCGAGTCGTTAAGCACAGCTAACAACTCTCTGGCACGCCCCAATGAGACCCAATGAGACTCAAATGCCCCACTCAATGTGGCAGTCAGTGGCAGAACTTAATTAAAAGACACGAGAGTAGCGTAAAATCCCCAACCAGACAACAAATACTTGGAAAAACAACGACGTGCGCATACTTATAAGCCATACTATATATACCTATGTACAATGGTCGGATAAAGTATTTTGACAAAGCTGTGTGCAATGTTAGATCGCTTGTAGTGATAAACTAAAATAAGTAACGGGTCTCTGTAAATGGCCAAAGTAAAGTAAATAAAATTAACTATTAAACTGAGAAATATTTTGTTAATTCCTCTATGCGTTCTTTTTCTATCAACTGAAATGCAAAGACATTTCAAAAGTGAGGCGGAAAAAAGTATTTTGACAAAAAATTAATAAATTCAAAAAAATTACAAATTTTGAAAAATTTACACAATTAAATGATCAATTAATAGAAAATTAATCCTTCTTTAGAATCAATTACTTTCTGCGATCGGTTTGGCACTGAATTCATCAAATTTTTGGGGATTCCTAAAAAAGTCCTTCCAAAGGGATACGACCTCTGAATTTGCTTTCTCTCAAGTTTTTGTTAAGCATGGGCTTCTGTTTCACTTTACATAAGTCCAGACATTATCAATTATATTTAAGTCTGGACTTTGGGGCGGCGAATCCAACGTTCTCCCTCCAACATCCTTAAAAATATTGGTTATCATTTTAGCTTTGTGACATGGAGCATTATCCTGTTGAAGAACAAACATTTTTACAAGTAACTTATCCCCAGATGTGAGCGAGTGATCATTTAAAATATGTAAATATTTGTCCTTATTCATTGATTCCTTGATTGGTACCTAATTTCTTATGTCATTATAATAAACACAATCCCAAAACATAGCGCTGCCATCACCTTGAGATTCCCGAACATACACAGGAGCCACTTTTTTTCCACCTTATGGTTGGATTGATGCAAAATACTTTCATTTTGGATCCATGGCACTAGGAAGTGCGTTTAACAGTCCAAAGTATTTGCTGCCAAAATTATATTGGCTTGTGGACAAAGGTCAAGCGTTTTAGTTTGTTTTGTTGCGAAATTTGTGGTATTGGTCTGACTATATAGGTCGCATATCCGGCTTCCTTTAGCCGATTTCTACCCATCCTTTCGCAATTTTGAATATAGTACTCCTTATTCAATTTAATTGCTGTTGATATTGTGGTCTTAAGGACATCTTCTTTGAATTTTTCAATAATTTCAATTTTTTAAAAGTTCCTCTCCCGCGGTCGACTTGTGTGGTCTACCGTAGCGTGGTAAGCTTTCAAAAGATTTTAATTTTTTTGTTTATTTATTTGAAAGTATATAGTCTACCGAGTTCTTTTGTATAGTTTGCTTAAGTATTCCACAGAATTATCCGCATTAAACTTAGTAACTATCTCGATTTTGATAATATGGATAATTTCTGACTTTTTACCCATTTTTAACAATTTCATCTTAATCAAGTAATTAAAATTAATAAATTTAATTAAAACAAGACTTTTTAGATAGCAGTGCAGACCTTTGCTTGCTTGAGAATGACGAGAAACTATTAAAGAATACTTTGTCAAAATACTTTTTTCCGCCTCACTTTTGAAATGTCTTTGCATTTCAGTTGATAGAAAAAGAACGCATAGAGGAATTAACAAAATATTTCTCAGTTTAATAGTTAATTTTATTTACTTTACTTTGGCCATTTACAGAGACCCGTTACTTATTTTAGTTTATCACTACAAGCAATCTAAAATTGCACACAGCTTTGTCAAAATACTTTATCCGACCATTGTATGTACAGAAGATGCAACGCAACGTCCTTGAGTTGCATTTGGCGAGGGGTGTTCAATAATTATATGGTGTTAGCATAACAAGTTCACAGTTTCCTGCAGCGGGACTTTCCTCAGGCGGAGCGAGTGAAGCCAATTAATTAAATCCCATTGAAATAATTAACTTTAAAAAAATACTATTATAAATTAAAAATTTTATTATATAAAATATTAATATTATTGTTGAATTATATTAATTAAAAGTAGCCGAAAGCCTCTGCAGCTAGCTCTATATTCTCTTTTTACCCCTTGTTAGTTTTAGTTTTTAAGCTTAGCTATCAATGTTAATAAATAAATAAATATTAATTAAAAATTTTAAACAGGTTAAACTATCTTAAAAAAAAGAAAAATAAAGAATACAAATATATACAGTCGAACTTCCCTAACTCGAATCACCATTATCCAGGAAAAAAGTTCGAGTTAGGGAGACTTCGAGTTAGGGAATTTTTTTTTTTTGTATATTAAAAAAAACTACAAATGCATTCAATCATAAATACATTCCAAATTGCAAATTTTTCTTGTCATTTTCAACAAAAATGGCATTCCAGTTTGATCAAGACCTGTCGATACTCTTCCAAAATTTGGTTTCTTCGTTCTTTTGCCTGTATCCAGAAGAAGTTCCCGATTCAAATGTCATCATAATTAATATTTCATTTTTTAATATAATGAAAAATGTTTTTGCTGACATACCCCATTTTTCAGCAACTTTAATTTATTTGGTCTACTTTCAAATTCCTTAACTACTAATAAGTTTGAATATTTCCTTAAACATTTTTAAACATTTTAGTACACTGATGTGCTGACAAAGAAGTACATTTCGATCATCTTTCCTATAGCAATTTCACAAGCCTAAATAATTGTTGATAGCAATATTATATCATATTACATCACCATATGTTAATGTACATCAATATTACATATCTAAAACGAGCCGGTAACAAAATGCATAAAACAGAAACGAAAAAATTAAAGTGTCTGAAACTTTATTGGGGATTTCCCCGAAAACAGATTTCGACTTACATTGAAGCACGGGCCAATTAATTATGTTGTTCGAGTTACGGAGAAATTCGACTTATGGATACAGTTCGAGTTACGGGAAGGCCGATTTGTATGAAATATTGCTCAGTAAACGCTATTGAACACACTCGATTTTGTTCGAGTTAGAGAATAATTCGAGTTAGGGAAGTTCGAGTTAGGGAAGTTCGACTGTATTTAAGAAGTGTCTGAAATAGCTAAGCATTTATGTTAAATTGCCAATTGTCAAAAAGACCATAAAATAAAATTAGGAATGCATTACATAAGCACGTACTATCCTTTCTATTTATACATAGTGATTATAGTTAGAGAAGTTCATATATTTGTACAAACTCTACTGGCACGTTTCGTCGTCTGAAACACCACCCAACCACCCCCTTTGTGTCTGTCCATCAACTGACAACCGCTTGAAGAGCAAAGGCAACACGAACCGAGTTAAGAGCATGCAATATCAAATGACAGCTCCGCGACACACACCTAGAGTCCATCCTCCCTCCCTCTCTCCCTACCTTCACCAGACCCTCCCTGAGGAGCAACAGTTGAAGAATATGTAAATTATCTTTAAATTCGACACACTTTTCGACTCCTGAATTCATTTTTAAAATCGTATTTTCTTTTTTTTTTTATTTATTTTGACCGATTCAGTGATTCTGAGTTTCTGTAAGAAAAAAACAAACTTTTTTAAGTGTTGCTTGAGTCAAGTGGTCAAGTGGGTTTTAAGTTTTCGCAGATTGTTTTGATTTGATGCTTTTGCCAACGTTTCTCGTTTGCTGATGTGTTGTTAATCAAATTTGCCAGAGAACTATATTAAAATTAAGATGAAAACATGCGTATCAAAGCAGCTATGGACGGCCCTATCTCATTCATAGGAAATTTTCGTGGCGACTGCGCTGCCGCTCATGTACACTCACGTACGACACACTACTACGATTTGCTTCTGTTAACGTCGCTGTTATTCCGCTGTTAGGCGAACAAAAATGCACACTAGCGCAATGCAAACATATGACTGTGTTGGTGCCGACCACTGATCTAAAGTTTAGATATTTGTCTATCTGAGAGTGTAAGAAGCTTTATCAAATACAGGAACATTTGCGCAATTCAAATTAAGATCACGTAATATATGTTGCTTTTTACGCTTCAAGAAATTTATATTGGGCAATAGAAGTATAACCTCCAAACTAGCAGCAGCTGCAACAACTAAGTACGACAACAACAAGAAAGAACCGCTAAACATTTGCCACAACAAACCGCACAAAACGGAGGCAAAACAAAAGGCAGGCGGAACTTGTTTCCGAGCCCAAGCGAACCACACACACAGAAGTCAAACAACAACGAATTCTCTCACATTTAAAACGGCAAAAGACTTAAGGTAAACACACAGACACATACACGCACACACACACACTCATACAGTCAAACTGACTCAGTAGCTGCTTTGGTATTGTAATTTTCTATAGTGCTGTTGGGGCGACAGTCGCCTCATTAACGGCAAACCCCAAACAAATACATTCACATAAACTATGTCTGCGACCCAGTGACGTCTTCTAAATGACGTCGCAATGTCGTCAACAAAGCTGGTGTGTGTCTGTGTTGTATGCATGCATCCAATTTCTACAACAGCAGCGCCTTGACCTCTGCACATTCCCAGCGCTATATTCTGTTTTAACAATGTTAACAGCGCGCAGTTGAAATTGACACGTACAACAATAACAGTTTCGTAATGCTGTGATTCTTACAGAATTCAGAACAAATAAATAGAAGTTTCTATATAATAGAATATATAATAATTATATAAGTTTCATTTTACCAGCTTTCTGTGTAACAAAACTCACAAGAACAAACTCCTACTTAATCTCAAAGTATTGCTATTATAGCGTGAATTTGATTGCAACTAAACTGTCTTTGTTCTGACAAGTGATTCTTATTATTAATCTTTATTTTAAATTTCTGCAAATTTTGATCTTTGAGATGGAATTTTAAACATCTATTGTGTTTCTGTTTGTTTCATTTTTAGTAACATCAGTGAATTTTTTAATAATATTACAAAATTGGAATGAATTAAAAGAATTTAAGAGTTGTCGATATCTGAAAATAATATACTTTTAATTAATTGACCTCAGAACAGAATTTCCTGTATTCAAACCATGCTCAATTTTAAATTAAGCTCACAAATTCAACTAAAGGCCTAATAAATGATTTAATTTGTGAATATTATATTTTAAAATTTCAATGTTTACAATGCCAATTTTAATTGATTGATATTATAATATCGGTATGAACTAGTCAAACTTCTTTAAAATCTAATAGTTTTATTTATAAGGAATCGTTTTATTAAAAAGAATTTTAAATTCTTCATTTTATTACCTGGTTTCACATAGAGCTTTTGGCGGCAATTTAAACACACGCCGAACATGAATATCTATTTGTTTGCCGATGGAAGTTCGAATTTCAAATGCTTTGCTGTCGTTTCGGTACGTTTTCGGTGCTTTTGCACCAAGATAAACCTGTTTTATACATATTTATCTATTCAGCCCCTTTGCTCTATTTAAGTTGAGGTCTTTTAGACGCATTTATTAAGTTTGATTTCTTGTTTCTTTTTTTGTGTTCATTAGCAACTTGAAGTCAATTTGCATGCGAAACATTTTTTCTGTTGTCCACAAACAACAATGTAGTAAATATCTTTGTTGATTTTTTATTACTCAAGGTCGTTTTTGGGACGCATGGCTTATCAACTGGACAGGCTTATCACTGGAACTCCTCAGGTCTATCTGCCTATCATTCTGCTGTCCAGTTGGCAAATTTGTCGAAAATTTATAATCATGGTATTTACGAAATTGTATAATCCAAAACATTTATCTATTGTTGCCTGTATCATGGCTTATCAACTCAACGGGCTTATCATTGGTGCATTTCTTTTTCTTTTTTTTTTTCTGTTCAGTTGGCAAATTTCACAAAAAAAAACTCTGTTTATTTTACGAGCCACGTATTCTTATCTTTGGAAGATGTTATCTATTCTTGTCTGTATCAAGAAACTGCAATAAATTTAATGGTCTACAGTATTAATAGATTGTTAAACTGTGTTATTATTGAATTTGTTTGATTTCAACTTGACTTGTTGCCAATAATGACATTTTCTACGTACTCTTATCGTGGCATATCGTATATTGTAAAAATGAACTTCCTTAGAATCTAAAATTCTGTTGCAAGATATGGGTTTAGTTCGAAACTCATTGAGTGCAAATTCATTTAAAGGGAAGTCCCGATAACGATATGAATGAAGTGGTCGTAAATAGTAGGGTATGTCTAGTTATCGTTTTTGACTCTTTGTTTTTTTTTTTTTTTATCTTTTTTTTACTATAATAGCTGATGGTTCTTAGAACAAGTAAAAAAAAAATTAACGAGAGCTATTGGGTTGAAATAACGCTAAAAATAAAAAATGCTTGACGTAATATATATTTATAAATAAGAATAAAAATATATTGTGAAGCATTCAACAATAATTCTTATCAATGAAAAAAATAAAGAAATGAGTACAAAGCATAAGCGTAAGGCAGACAATATTTGCATAATAGGGAGATTCCCGTTTGCCGGAAACCCCTCAATCAGCCCTCTGCCCACGCACAGACTTCAGCCAAGCGTAAAACGGCCCACAAATAAAGAATCAGGAGAGTTGGCTCGCATTTTTTTTTATCAGCAAGAGGCTAAAAATAAAAAAACAACAAAAAGTTGCCAGCAAAACGAAAATATGAATGAAAAGCAGCCAGCGTAAGAGGGTTGGTAAAAAGAGACAGGAGAAGGGGAAAAAGATGACTGAAAGAGTGAAAAAGTGAAGGCGGCTGCCAAGCAAACAACTCACTGAGAAAATGGAGACTAAAGTGCATAGAGAATGTGGAGAGTGGAGAGTGCCAAGCCCACGCCTTGTAGTGCTGTGTAAATAATTTAAACTTAGCGCTCTCTGGCATGGAGAATGTTATAAACTTTGAGTCGCATTATAAAACGACAAAAGTTGACCCACAAAAAACCAAAAAACGGGCAAATAATTGATTTTTCTAGCCCTAACACAATGGTCACTCGCCTGACGCGTGCCCAAGAGAATAGTAGTACGTGTTTACCACCTGTCCTGGTCTGGCCAACATGTCGGGAAACAAGCCAACCATGTCGAGCCGCCCTCCCTTGGCATATGGAAAAGCCAACAATTTTCCCGTTTGGGTTCCGAGAAAATTCAGTGGACGCGTGCAAGGCACGCGACCAAAAACAAACTAATTTGTGTTTTAACATCGACAAGCAAGTGTAAAATCAATAAGTTGTTTCTGCTCAGTGCCAGTACCTCCTCCTACTTTTTGGCTGAGAGGAAAATGCCAGTGACTCTTGTCCAAAGCCAACAAAAATATATGTAGCGCCCATGCGGAAGTCGGAAACGCTTTTCACATGCCAAGATGATGTAAACTGGGCCCAAGTGTGCGTAACTAACAACAACGTCAACACACACAAAAGTGTGTAAATGCCTGGACTAATCATTATAATGATGATGATGGTGGTAAGACAAGTGTTTGCTTAAATTGAGATTAATAACATGTTGTGTGAGATAGATGAAAAACTAAGATCAGAGACTGACACTAATCTGTGAAACGATTCTACAGTATATTATCTATTATAATTCTACAAAATATTCTGCAATAATTCTTTGCAGCTACTTTTAAAATATTTTGAATATTATCCTTATTATAATTTTACATTTCATTTAGATCACAAACCGATAAAGCTGTGAAACTGCTCATTAGTAAATTTTGTATTCTCATTTAGCACAATTTTCTGATTTTGCAGCAGTTCCTTACACATAAAAGCTAGATCAATACTTTCTTTGAGCTGTTTTTAAAATACAAAGTTTTAAATCTTCATTATAAAGTTATACTTCAGTAAGATCAAAAGCAGATTAATACGAAAAACTACTACAATTTGCTGATTTTGCAAAACTTTTGCACATGAAAAGGGCAGTTGAATGAATTATTTACGGGTTTTCTTGCCAAATTCAGAAATAATTAGTCTTTTAAATCAGATAAAAATGTAAATCTGGAAATGAAATATATAATATATTTAAATTCTTCACAATCTGCTTGTAACGTAAAAATTGTTATGCAATTTAATACAATCAATGATTTTTTTAAAGCATTCAGAAAGTAAACCTTACTATAATTTTTTACTTTATTAAATTCACCCACAAAAATGCTGATGCCCAAATCCACTTTTCAGGCCATGTTTAAGCAGAAAAGCTCTGAAAAAATGTAGAAAATAAAAGAGAGAGAGAGAGAGAGACATAGAGAGAAGGTAAATCCTTTTCAGCTGAGCTAAGCTGAGCTGCAGGCTGCGCAGCTGAGCCTGAAATGAGGCATTCAATTTGTTGTTGCTGGATAAAATATATTTTTCAATTTGAAAATATTGCCAAGTGCGGGCGGTAATCAAATCAGCGCCAATGAGGTTAACGCGACATCCCTGGCTTCGGTTTTGGCTAAATGGGTTGAAGGTTGTTGCTTGGTTGCCCATAATGAGGATGCATTCAATTAAATTGGAATTTTCACTTGGATCTACCTACAAGGGATAATGGAAGACTTGCTCCGCTCACTTAATTTGAGAAAGAGAGTTGAACTCTTATCTCACATGACCAGGCAACCTTAGTTTCGCCTTTGTCAAAGCTTAGCTTTGTCCCCTTGCCCAGTTCTGGCTGTTGCTGTTACTGCCGGAAGAGATCAATTTGTGGGCCTGGCCGGCAGCTTGCGCAATTTAATTGTCTAATTGCAGTCACAGATACAGATACAAATACAGCCACAGTTATAGCTTCAAGTACAGAAACAAAAGTACAAAGCTCGTAATGTTTCAAGTCTATCTGGGGGGTTTCACTTTGGCACACAACCCAATTCTCAGGGCTAACAGGGCAACCAGGCATAAGGAGCGAAAAAAAAGCAACAGAGAGAGAGAGAGAGAGAGAGAGAGATAAAGAAGGAAAGAGAGGGAGGCAGAGGAAGGGAGGACAGAGCAGTGAACTTGCTGAACGAGTTGAACAAGATTTTACGAAAATGATTTGAATGGCGCTTAGAAGACGAGCGAATGTTCTGTTCATTCCGCAATGTACACAAATATCTATGTATGTATATGTATCTGTGTCTTTAGCTGTATTTCGTATCTAAATTCTGCGCAATTCAAGTTCAAAGCGTTTTCATCACCTGCTGACAGAAGTTTTGCGTTCGCTCATCTGTTTATGCAAACTGAGGAAATATCTACACATAAATTTTCCAAGTATTAAAACATAAACAGATGTATGTACATTTGATTCATTTCTATAGATTCAGTGGCCAACCGATTTCTATTTACAATAAAAAAAATTGGCAAAAAAATTAAAGCATTGCTTGATTCGATTTGTTTAGGTTCAATTCATTTCAGACAGATAAACAATGTGAAGTGCAAAGTGCGTGGGGGAGAAAATTAATTGTTAAAAGTATTTCACAAAATTATAGCTTGAATAACTTAATTTTTAAACTAAATAAATATATGTAAAGGTATATCTGAAATATCATATGTTTACAAACAAATGGAAAATACCAAAATCAGCTGATTTACACTACTATAAAGTAAATATTTCAGCAATGTCTAAAACTCACCTTGCAAATAACAACAAATTGCGATTCGCTGACGATTCTGTTTGTGGGCGCTGTGTCGATTTGACAAACAGCTGTTGAAGCGGCCAAGAACAAACCGCATACAAACAACAAATTTTTATATTAAAACACTTTTCGCACTAACAAACATAACGCGGTACAAACTGCAAAAACAACAACACAATGAGATAAAATACTAAAAGCAGCAAAAACGAAAACAACAACAACAGCGGCAGAGCAGTAGCAGAGCAGCAGCAGCGAATATTCTCTCAATGAGCACAAAAATCGAACATTGAAGGTGCTGCTGCCTCTCACTAATACATTGACAAAAGTGACAGGGCGTCGTACTTAGCACTGTTGTTGTTGTCGCTTTTGTTTTTGTTTTATTTCCAATTTAATAATTACAATTAAGTTGAAAGCAGTAGAATTCTAAAATGTATTATATACGTTTCATATTTTTTTCTCTCGTCTTAAATGAAAAAGCAAGAACACCCCCGTAACTCAAGCACTGTACACTGTTTTTATTTGTTGTATCAAATGCGAACGAGTTTTGTTATTGTACAATTCATTGCAGGGGGAGTGCGTTTCTCTATATTTCAGCACTTTAATTAACATTTTTGTGGTGAAAAGACGCTTCACACAAAGACAACACACAGACACATGTACACACGATGCTGCTTCTGAGAGCAGTTATTGTTGTTGTTGGTTTGCAAACGATTGACGCTCGCGTCGTATAATTTATACACACATTCGTATATATTTTAGCTTCTTTTTGTTAAATTGCGTGTATTTCACTTTTATTGTACAATTTCTTTTATTTTCAGCAAACACCAAGAAATAAAGACACAAAAAGCGACACCCACGACCGAAAGCAGCAACTATTCAGCAAACGATTTGAGCCATTTTAAATACGAGAATTTGCTTGCATAAAACAGAGAGAAGTCACATCCAACTGGCGTTGTCTTGTGATTTATTAACTTTAAGCATACACGCATACACACACTTACATTATGTAAATTTTAACGAGCCCAAAACGCGACTTTACCGTTCGATTGCAAGATTGTTAATGTTAAAATTTTATGTTAATTTTCTTTGATGTAGAGTACACCTATGTTATACTCAAAATGGACATGTTAAATGTATACGAATAAGTATGCTGTTTACATGAAATAAAGTGAAACTTAAATGATAAGTGAAATATCAAAGCCTGCATTTGAAAGCAAATAAATAATAATTAACTAGTTGGGAGTTTTAGTATTTTACATTAACCCAGTGGCGGAAACCAGCCACAACCGATTGTTGTAACGCTACGGAATGCATCGGCGAATACGTAATCGATGTTTTCTCCAGTTGTTTGAACGTAGGTTGGTAATGGGGCGCTGTTTTGGCTCACACTGTTCTGCCATCGAACATGCACGAATGTCTTTCGGCTTTTGTTATTCTGCTTTGGTTGCAACAATTGTTGCAAACACGGGTTGTTGTTTGTGCAAATTTTGTTCGTTTCTTTTCCGACATTGTTTTGTTTGTTTGTTTTGTCGCGTGTCACTTCTGTTTTACCGCGTGGCTGCAACACTTCATCAAATTTAAAGGAAAGTAAATCTGAGTAAACTTATTGATAATTAAATTGTTTTAAACATATAATACATATTTATATTTAATATAAAGAAATGGACAACAATACCGACATCGCCCTTAAATCCCTGGAAGCCAGACAACGAAATAGATTTAGCTAATTTGTTATTTTAATTTTTAATTTTTCTTATTTTGTATTTTATTTTTAATTTTATTTTCAATTTTATTCATTTTTTTCTAATTTTGTATTAAATTTTTATTTTAATTTATTTTTTGTAATCGATTTTCGAACGCGAATTTCCGCCACTGGGAAGGGACTATTAGCAATCCGAGCAGCGCTGCATACTGGTCTTATCTGTTACTTAACATTCTGTAAAGCTCGATTTGGAATCATTCGATTAACCCAATGTTCGTTCTCGAAATGGCACTGTTATGCGCAACACGAAGTTGGCTGCACCAATTCTGTAGAATTCAAAGTGACCAAATAACATAAAATACTAAAAAAAAAATATTTTTAGCAGGCGCAAAATTTAAGAAAAACATTTTTAAATAAATAGCTTTAATTGTTTGGCTTATGGAATAATCATACACAATTTAAATTATAAATTTGATTTAAAATTGGTTACTTGTTTCAAAATATGACGTGTGACGTCATTTTGAGAAATGTATTTCTGTCAGTGAGCCAATGTTGCCACATATTTGAAAACGGTGGAGGCACATAAAGGTGCCACATTTTTACCGTTTTTGAAAACATAAAAGCGCCACCTTTTGTTTGATTCCGAAAAATACTCCATCTATGTTTTGTTTTTACGAAACTTGCGAAAATTTGTTATATCCGTTACTAAAAATATGAGTAAAAGGGGATATTGTATTCGTTGCAATGTATGTAACAGGGAGAATGAAGCATCTCCGACCCTATAAAGTATATATATTCTTGATCAGCATCAACAGCCGATCGATATAGCCATGTCCGTTTGTCCGTCCATTTAAGATTTTACGTTTTTTTTGGTAATTAACGTAAACTACTATTATTAGCTATCCTCCTACTTAATCGCCACAAGATCGGACAAATGAAAAGGTGATAATGACTGATTAAATGATGTCTTTACTCGATGACAGGTTGTCGTGGAAGGATTTTTGATTTTTTATTAAACTCTAAAAAATGTAGTTCATTATTAAACTCTATAAAATGTAGTTCATTATTAGACATCCGATAGCAGTGCCCGCACTTTTGAGACTGTATCATATACATATGTATAACCATCACTGCAACGGAGGCGACACCTTAGGAATAGTAAATACGTATTTATGAAAATATGTATTAAATATTATCTTGAATTAATATTCACTATTGTATTAATGTTTTGCCAAATTTTAGTTATTATATTGATATTATTATATAGATGTTGCTACTTTAAATTACCTCCAAGTGCTTCTTTTCAAATATTTATATATTTAATAAATATATGTATGGTCCTATATCTGTAATTATACTATCTTAGTTTCTATCTTTCATATGTATATATTTATATTTATATGTATTTATATATATTTAGATAAGTAACTGGTATCATATAGTCGAGAACTAGTCTTTTCCGCTTGTTTTGTAGTCAATTCATTTAAATTGATTTATAAAATCAAAGTAGGCCTTGACATTGACACTCCGTCGATTTTGTCTAGCAGCTAAATACAATACAAATAATGTACATTCATATTTTTAGACTTGTCCAGTAAACATCTCAATTTTGTTTGTACTTTTGTGGTTTTTCGGGAATGTGAGTGTTGAAATTAAAAAATCGTTTAAATACACAAATAATAATAATATTTGATTACGATACAGGTTGAAGTGTTTCCTGTAACAAGAAATATCGAGTTGAGAACCAGATTCACTAGATTCCTGAAAAACTGTAAGACTCGCAACCCATAAGTAACCTATTTCTGTGAAGAAGTTCAAGTTAGAGTAAATTCTCCATAATTAGTTTATGATATATACAAAAATTTATTATCAACGTTCTGTTCTTCAGTCTATCCCCATCAACATGTGCTATCCGTGCTACTCGTGCTGTGGCCCCTGCGGTCCCTGTGGATCCTGCTGTGGACCTTGTGGTGGCTGTGGACCATGTGGACCCTGCTGTGGACCTTGTGGAGGCTGTGGACCATGCTGTGGACCTTGTGGAGGCTGTGGGCCATGCTGTGGAGGCTGTGGACCCTGCTGCTAGCATCTTCAGAACGAAATTTAGGCAAACCACATTCAGTACAACATAATCAATACTATTTGTAAATTTATATATTAAATGGAATCAAGGCTTAAAATTCATTGATTTTATCCTAATGTGTCAAGAATTTGCTAGCTATTTAGTTTGTGGAACATAACTAAAACAGTGAGATAATGCATTGTCATGTAACTAAACAAGATTAGACAAGAGTGAGTCTAATCAGCGCCAATTGTGAAATTTCAAATAAAATTAAAAGAAAAAATATGAATTCGGACGATGAAGTGATTGTGTTGGTGGCGGCATATATTGTTGCAAAAACAGTTTCATCTCTTTGGTTTTGCGCACAGTTTTTGCCTTCATCTGTCACCTCCGAAATAATTGTAAACAATATATTCCTGAGCTGTTCTCTCAGTCCACACACGCTGTCGATAGGTTATTATCCGATATGAATCAGTGGATCTCGTTCAAGTTACTGGATACTCAAGCAACGAATACGTAAGCGAAAAAATCCTGACACAGTTTTTTTATATGAAGTCTGACAGATATTTTTTTTCCTGCGGTGCTGGATACATGGCTTAATATGTAAGTAATCTTCCAGTACTATGGCTGGGAGGGTCTGGAGAAAAGCAATCTCATGCAATGGAGATTAGAAGGAATGGGACGATAATGTCAAGAAACCTTAAAGAATTCTAAATAAAATGCAGAAATACTATACATTTTAAATATTTAAAAATAAATATTAAATATTGAGCACCCCATATTTATACACTTTTAATACATCCTTTCAATTACATTTAAATTTATATTTAATTCATATTAGTTTAAAATGAAATTAAGTAACTTATTTTAATTTAATTTTTAATTTTAAAAGTAATTTTGGTGAACTGTTCTTAGTTGACATTAGAGATGGGCACGGGCCTCCTTCTTAAGGCCCGGGCCCGAAATAAATCTCTCAGGCCCGGTCCAGGCCCGGCCCGGTCAAATTTTCAAGAGGCCCGGCCCGAGCCCGGCCCGATACAACTAAATAACAAATATTTTTTTTTTAATTATTATTTCTTTTTTTTTTCAAGATTAAAATTTTATTTTTGAGCCTTTTTTGCAAGCAGAGTCTTTAACTTTTCCTTTGCTCTTTTTTTTGCGTAGCATAAGAAATTTTGTTACAGAAATTTGGTTATCAGCGATTTGAAAAGTATGTGTTAAATCGTGACTTTTCGGGCCTACCGGGCTTCGGGCTTTATACTTAGGCCCGGGCCCGAACGAAAAAAAGCCCGTTTCCGATTTTCATGCACGAAGCCCGGTGATTTTTTGAAGAGGCCCGCGGGACACGAAGTCCGGCCCGGCCCGTGCCCACCTCTAGTTGACATTAAATAAAAAAATATTATAATTAAATAAAAACCAGGATTAATTCTGTTTAATTTCCACACTCCTTAAAACCCATATGTAGCAATGTACCAAAAATGTACACACAGGCTAATTACTAAGGCCTAAAAAATTAGCACTAGCAATATTAGCACTAGGATAAAATACATACATACATACGTAGTACGTACATATATTTACAAAAAAAATGTACCAATTCTTAGCTTTAAGAATATAAATAATAAATATAAATTCTTTAAAAGTACTCAAAATCACTGCGGACGGCAGTCCGCGCTAGTGACGAAAGCAGCACGAAGGGTGCGAAGGCGACTAGCATATATACACAGGAAGAATGGAAAATTTGCTATGACTGTCCGGTCAGGTCGAGCTATATACCGATCGAAAGGTATCAACTTAACTTACAAATGTGCATACTAAGACTTTTGAAAACTCACCTGGTTCGTGAGATAAACAGGTGTAAGTGGGAGGAGAAAAATTTAAATTATTGGAGCTAATGGGGCCGTTGGAGCTTTTTTGAATTTTCTTTGAATTTTTTACAATTCTCATTAAAAATACGCGCCGAATGACACCTCGATCATCGAAATCGGACAACTGGTTCGAAAGATAATTAATTTTGAAATTTTTAGGGGCCTTCAGAAAATGAGATGAAAAGTCAGTCTGTTTGTTTGTTTGTTTGTTTGTTTGGATCAAATCGTTGATTTAGCTTAAATGTTTGAATGAGGACTTGTTCCTGTTAAAAAATCTAGAAACGTTTGTTCTACGACTTTTTCGAAAAATCGCTAGTTTAGCGGGAAATCGCTAAAAACCGCCAAACTTAAAATCCCCATAGCATCCAAACGATAGAAGCCACAGATGTGATCTATATATCGCTGAAAAGGTATTTCGAAGGGCTCTTAGGCATACCTTCAAAGTTTTTTAGGTAAATGGGTAAACAGCTACAGGTGAAATAAGGTATTTTTCTCCGTTTTTTGAGAAAACGCCGCTAACGATTTTTTTTTAATTTTCAATATGTTATAGTTTGTACAATTTCGCGTTTTTTGATGTATCATGCATAAATTGTAGTCGATTGGTTTGGAAGATATAACCAATTAACTAAATATATACATTTTACTTTGAATTGCAATAGGACGGCAGCAGCAATTACATTTGACTAACAGTCCAATAACAATGAAATATATAATTTGACAGTCGTTCTTAAAGATCGCCTGTGGCGCAAGGCGTAGAGCGTCCGTTTTTTTTACATGAATTCTCAGCTCGGGATCCGGGTTCGAATTCTGGCACGGACAAAACTTTTTTTTTTTATTTTTTAAATGCAATTCATTTGTTAGTAGATGATTATCATGCATAAATTGTTGTTGATTGGTTTGGAAGATATAACCAATTAACTAAATATATATATTTTACTTTGAATTGCAATAGGACGGCAGCAGCAATTACATTTGACTAACAGTCCAGTAACAATGAAATCTATAATTTGACAGTCGTTCTTAAAGATCGCCAGTAGCGCAAAGTGTAGAGCGTCCGATTCTTGCGTGAATTCTCAGCTCGGTAACCGGGTTCAAATCCTGGCACGGACAAAACATTTTTTTTTTATTTTTTAAATGCAATTAATTTGTTAGTAGATGATTATCATGCATAAATTGTTGTTGATTGGTTTGGAAGATATAACCAATTAACTAAATATATATATTTAACTTTAAATTGGAATAGGACAGCAGCAACATAGTGTCATAGCAGCCAGAGTTTGAGAGTGCTGATAGATTTTGCGATTGGCATAATAAGAATGCGGGATCTCATTTATTCAAATAAATTAAACTATTCGAGTCTTACTGCAACGTATTCTAATTGTATGTTTCTTATATAGCTATTTAATTGTTTTATTTTAATTAAACAAATTTAAAGCAAATATATTTAAATGGTTAAGTCTGCAATATCGATATTAATATAAGTGCTAATATCGATAGATGATTTCATTCAATACTGGCATCGATAGTCGGCTTGAATATCAGTATCTATCGATACTAAGTTTTCCTGTTTGTCATCCCTGAATTTGAAAAAACAAACCGAAAAATGTTTCAGCAAGCGCGTTATCGTGTAAGTAAAATTCTTAAGAAATTTTACAAATAAATCACTGCGGACGGCAGTCCGCGCTAGTGACGAAAGCAGCACGAAGGGTGCGAAGGCGACTAGCATATATACACAGGAAGAATGGAAAATTTGCTATGACTGTCCGATCAGGTCGAGTTATATACCGATCGAAAGGTATCAACTTAACTTACAAATGTGCATACTAAGACTTTTAAAAACTCACCTGGTTCGTGAGATAAACAGGTGTAAATGGGAGGGGCAAAATTTAAATGATTGGAGCTAATGGGGCCGTTGGAGCCTTTCTGAATTTTTTTTTAATTTTTAACTATTCTAATCAAAATTACGCGTCGAATGACACCTCGATCATCAAAATCCGACCGCTGGTTCGAAAGATAATTAATTTTGAAATTTTTAGGGGCCTTCCGAAAATGAGATGAAAAGTCAGTCTGTCTGTTTGTTTGTTTGTTTGTTTGTTTGTTTGTTTGTAAGTATCAAAGCGTTGATTTAGCTGAAATGTTTGAATGAGGACTTGTTCCCGCTCAAAAATATAGAAACGTTTGTTCTACGACTTTTTCGAAAAATCGCTAGTTTAGCGGGAAATCGCTAAAAACCGCTAAAATTTAAACCCCCATAGCATCCAAACGATAGAAGCTACAGATGTTATCTATATATTGTTGAAAAGGTATTTTGAAGGGCTCTTAGGCATACCTATACAGCTACAGGTGAAATAAGGTATTTTTTCCACTTTTTAACTGAATATATACATTTTACTTAGAATGGGAATAGGACAGCAGCAGCAAAGTGTCATAGCAGCCAGAGTTGAAAAGTGCTGATAGCTTTTGCGCTGAGCATGTGTGTATGTAAAGGGGACCAGTGTTGCCAGACAGTTTGTTTTAGCTTGTACAAACAATAAACAAAGTTGACAAAGCTATACTGTCAAAAAATATTGCAATTACAAAATTTCTGATGTCTTATTCAAAAATTTCTGATATCTCATAAAAAAACCTCTTTACGAGGTAAAAGTCTAGTGACGAAAACATTTTCATGCCCCAAAATTTCTGATATCCAATTTTGTGACGAATAATATTAAGTTTTACATATAAATTATTTTAAACAAAATTTTAGCATTCGGCACTGCGCAAAACAGTGAGTTTTATTTGCTATGAAGAATTGAGACATTTTAGCGCAATGTGCCAAGTGCCAAAATTTTGTTTAAAATAATTTATATGTAAAACTTAATATTATTCGTCACAAAATTGGATATCAGAAATTTTGGGGCATGAAAATGTTTTCGTCACTAGACTTTTACCTCGTAAAGAGGTTTTTTTATGAGATATATATTCTCTGGTATAAGCAATCTTAGTAGGCCGTGATACTGAAATTTCAATTAATTGGTCAAGCTCCAAAACACAATACAAAAAATTTTCATAAGCCTTTTGAAACCAGTCTAGAGAAGAACTCTAAGTTATTTGTGTACTTTTGTGGTTTTTAGGGAATGTAAGTAATGTAAAACAATTCCATCATATCTGAAAAATATTTATGAAATTTATTAAAACTTTAATTTTATTCAAAATAGGTTGAAGTGTTTCTTGTGACAAGGGAACCAACTTTTTGACTCCAGAAACTTACTGCTAGTTTACTGATAGATACTTACCGATCTCAAGAATCCCAAATTGTACCTATTTCCGTGAAGAAGTTCAAATTCAGTAAATGGAAGAATTTCCTAAAATATACTAAATATATTAATGAATTAAATCTGCAGTCAATCAATATGTGCATTCCGTGCTACTCGTTCTGTGGTCCCTACGGATCCTGCGTTGGACCATATTGTGGATTTTACTGTGGCGGATGTGGACCATGCTGTGGTGGCTGTGGACCCTGCTGCGGTGGCTGTGGACCCTGCTGTGGTGGTTGTGGACCCTGCTGTTAACAGACATCTTCAGAACGAAGTCTAGGTACAATCTCACAATTGGTACAACAAATAATTTTATGAATTTATGTAAATTTTATGTATTTTTACATATAATAAATGTGTAAAGGTTATATTACATATTTTATTTAATTCGCTACAAAAATGGATAATTTGGGAATTGACACAAATATGTAGATAATTTATAGATTATAGAATATTTAATTAAATTTATTACAAAAGTGCTTAATATATTGGTCATAATGTGAATGAGACTCAAATATGTCGATAAAAATTTAAATATAGCATATTTTATTGCAAAATTGGGAAATATTTTGCTCGTAATTATGAATTTGAAACGAACAATACCAATTGTCATTTTCATCAATTTACAAATTTAATTAAATTTTCTGAAATGTGCTTATGAAGAAGATGGAAAGACACTTATACGGTATGCAACAAATTCATATTTATAGGTCATCAAAGTTGGCTCTGAAATTTAAAATTTCTAAGTTTTTTAATGTTTCATATTCCGAACACAGAAATTTCTCATTCACCTTTTTGGACTTGTTCAGTGAACATCTAAACATTACTTGTGTACTTTTTGTGAATCTTTTTTGGGAATGTTAGTAAACAAAAAATCTAAAAAAAAATTTAATATAAAAATCTAATCTATAAATATAAATTTTGTTTGTAGGTTAAAGTGTTTCCTGTAACAAGAATACATACTATATTGGGTTCCAGGAATTTCAAATAATATCTACAAGATTCCTGAAAGACAAGCATTCCAAATAATACCTATTTCCGTGAAAAAGTTTCTATAAAAGTAAGTTGTTTATAATTCTCAATTTTTTTACTGCATCTCTTATTGCTCCTTGTCATCTAGTCTCCTTTCTTGTAGACTCCCAAAAATCTTCACCATGTGCTACCCGTGCTGCTGCCGTCCATGCAACAGTGGGCCATATCGCTGTTGGCCAACAGTTCGTCAGTGGGAACAACGTTATACGGCTAGCGAATATCTAGTTACCCGGTAAGAAAACAAATCTCTCGCCCCATTTTATTTTTTTCATTCAACAATTGAGGCTTGTGCTGCAAACATCTACAAATTTCCAAGGGCTTGTAAATTAAAAAAAAATGTAAATTTGATTAACTAATTTTTTACACTACTCCAAAATAGGTTGCATTGTTTTCTTTAAGAAAACGAAACGAAGCCACCGTCAACATCCCGACCAGTAACTATTTCCGTGAAGAAGCCAATTTATTACAGTAAGTAATCTGTTTTCCCTTACCATATACGTATGTCCATCATTAAGATTTTTGCTTTTCCGATTTTTAGTCAAAATGTGCTACCTGCCCTACGGTACTTTCACTCCCCGTGGATTCTGTTGCTCCCCAAGCTGTAATCCCTGCTACCCGAGCTGTGGCAACTGTGGACCCTATGCTGGTGGATGTGGACCCTATATGGGCGGTGCTGGAAATTTCATTTAGGAACTTCTTCAGAAGGAAATCTAGGTACTATTACACAATTGGTATCACAAGTAAAATGTAAATTTATTTGTATGAATAAATAGAAAAGTCTAAAATTGGGTGTTTTTTTTTTATATTTAAAATTTGTGTATATTATATTAACAAGTATACTGCTACCATATGGCAGCTTCAGCTAGTTTTACATCAAAGACAATTAAAAATAGTGACTACAACAATTACAGCGAAATATACAATTCTGATTACATTAAATTTATTGAGTCCATCATATTTACATTTTTACAACATTTATCTACGACAGGACTCGGGTAGGCAGATCCTGTGGGTGGTGTCGTGAGTCCTTTGAAAATAGATAATGACTATCTTTAACTTTTTTCTCTTCATACAAAATAGTAAGTTTTAGCAATTATCAAAAAATTATAAAAATATGAGGAAAAAGATTTTTGAAAATTTGTTTTTGCAGTTCCTAGAACTGTTTGAAGTTTTTTTTTTTTTGCATTAAAACATTTTTTCTTTTAAAATCGAGGAAAAAAGTTTTGAAATTGACTTGAAATTTCATCATTCAAATATATATAAGCTATTATTTTCTTATTTTTTCTTACACTTCTTTGAGTTTAATTTTTTTTTTTTTTTTTTTATATATACCCGAATCTGTGTGTAATTCCAGGATAGAAATTTAACGAAGCAGATAAGCCGAAACAAAACGACAGTGACTGCATTCAGGGATCAACCAGCAAAAGAATTGAAATGTTGAAAATACACATATTTTGTATGCTTTGCTACTTAGCGGCGTCGCTGGCTTCGTCTATAACTTCGTCCTCCAGGAGGCAACTGTAGGCAACAACGACCCCGTCGTTTACCACAGTGGCAACGACAGAAAAACCGGTGGCAACGCCGGCGACTGATCAGCTGCTGCCCATGGTTATCAATACGTGGAATTAACCGGAAGCTAATGCGCAGGCCTGGCGTGTACTGGAGCAATCGGAGGGTGGACTGCATCAGACTCGGAATGCGGTCGTGGAGGGCTGCACCAAGTGCGAGATAATAGGGTGCGACTACGAATCAACAGTTAGTGTCGGCTATGGAGGATCGCCGGATGAGTCGGGTGAAACGACGCTGGATTCAATGGTTATAGGTGGCTCCACCATGAAGGTGGGCGCAGTGGCGGGACTGCGGGGCATTGGGGAAGCCATACGGGTGGCCAGGCATGTCCTGGAACACACATCCCACACCATGCTTGTGGGCAATTCGGCCACCGAGTTTGCCAAGGCAATGGGATTTAGTCCTAAATCGATAGTAACGCCGGAATCAAAGCTCCAGTGGCAACGCGGGCGGGCTGGCAATTGTCAACCGAGTTTCTGGAATGATGTGCATCCCGATCCAAAGACCTCATGCGGCCCCTACGCGCCAAATGCAACCACCCAAACTCGCTGGAAGGAGGATCTTGCGCGCACCGAGCACCAAATTGGACGACACAATCACGACACTATCGGCATGATAGCTGGCGATGTGAACCAGCACATACATGTGGGCACTTCCACCAACGGTTTGCACTACAAGATACCCGGCCGTGTGGGCGATACACCAATTGCCAGTGGCGGCGGCTATGCGGACAATGAAGTTGGTGCTGCTATTGCCACTGGCAATGGTGACGCAATGGTGCGCTTTCTACCCACTCTGCGGGCCGTGGAGGCTATGCGCAATGGCAAGGCACCGGCCCAGGCCACCGAGGTGGGCATTCAACGCATCCTCAAGCACTACAGAAAGTTTTCTGGAGCGGTTATTGCAGTTAATCGACAGGGACAATATGCCGCCGCCTGCTATGGAATGAGTGAGTTTCCCTTTGTGGTCAGCAGCCCGCTGCAAACGACAAACCTGGAGACAGTAAAATGTTTGCCAACTCTGACGGATATCGATTTGATGCCCCCCACGTAAACGTATTTGCAAATTTATGATAATGGGTAGGCTTGCTACCTATTATTAGCCTTGACTCTCATTAATTTATTTATCATCTATTTATTATTATTATTTATTTGTTATTTTTTTATTATAGCACGGCAATAAGTAAATTTATTATGACATTAAACTGAATTTACAAAAAAATAAAGACTATTAATATAAACTTCAAGTTATTGACTGAAAAGAAAAAATGTTAAACTAAATCTAGGGTATGCAAAAAATTATAATTGATCCAACAGTTGTTGCAAGGATTGGGAAAAACACCCAAGAGCCCAATCAGATCAGATAAAATTATTTAAGTTGAGAACCCCTAGGAGGAATTATCACAGTGCAGGTCCATTGCAGTCCAGTGAGATCAGAGATTTACCGGAGGTGATTAAAAAGAGAAGCTTTAATTAGATGGAGTGAGAGATTGCTTGATATTAAAAGATACAATTCATTATAGTCGGATTATACAAGGGTCGGCACTCGAAGTGTTACTAGCAATACGCTACTCTAGCATCCAAACGGCAAAAGACCGCGCGCTCATGTTTTGGCTAGTATTTGTCTGACTAATTTTCTACAAGCTAACAAAAGTATATCGATATATGTCGCAGTTAAAAAAAGTTATCTAAATGGACTTGAAGCGCAAAAGTGCAACACTTGCACGTTTGTGGCGAACTTAAAAATATTAGGGTGTTCACTTGACCCTTGGAGCGTTTCAGATTGCAAGTGTGCAACTTGTCACAACAACAACTTGCATAGAAAAATTTGTTGCAACAATGCTAGACCCTCCCCTATGTATACGAAAAGTCTTTCATGTTTGCACAAAATAAAGATGTGGAAAGCTCGATAGAAAAGTCGAAATTGTATATCGATGCTCAGTATATTTGAGTATATTTGGTGTATTTTAGTGCTAAAGAAATTAATGACAGTTGATTAATGGCCGTTGAAATCAAAAGTTCAACTGAATTTGTTTGATAAAACGACATCAATCTCATCAATTTTTGATTCAGCTTTGTCTAGTCAATATACTATACATCCACGAATGTTAAGAGCATGAAAATTTTTGTGCAACTACTTATTTAAAAAACAAGTTCTAGACACCTTCTATTTTCTTAATTTCACGGATGAGTTGCTTTGCTCTTTCATCACAGAGCATATTTCTGATGCTTTAAAATGACATTTTTATCTTTATAAATTTAGCAAATCCAAGCACAATTAAACAAACTGTAAACAAAAAACAGCCTACTGTGAATATGTGCAACCCATTGCAACGTTAAGAGGTGTTCACGCAGTGTGTATTGCAAACTTGCAATCTGAAACGCTGCAAGGGTCAAGTGAACACCCTAATTGCATTTTCTGATGAAAAAAATTTTATAGTTCAGCAATTTGTAAACAAGCAGATCGATTGCGTATGGTTAAAGGACATATCAGACGACACTTTAGACCAACGGATTGCTCTGCGAAAGCAAGCACCTGCATCAGTGATGGTTTGGGCCACAGTAACTGCTACAGGACGCTCACCACTGGCTTTCATCGAGCAGGGCGTAAGGGACATATCTACCTTAAAAAGATCTTAAAAGATGCTTTGGTACCTTGGGCACGTAAACAATTCCGTAGAAACTATTAGATATTTCAACAAGACTCGGCACAATCTCATTAAGCCGGACAAACCCAACGATTTTTATAAAACAACGTTCCCAGCTTCATTTCATCACAGCAATGGCCGCCATATTCCCCAGATTTAAATCCAATGGATTTTTTCATATGGTCCATTCTGAAGGCCAAAGTGTCAACTAAAAAATATGAGACGGTCAACGCTTTGAAAACTGCTCTTCTCCGAGAATGGAACTAAATACCATCAGACCACATTCGTGCTGCGTGTGAAGCCTTCCCGACCAAACTCGATGCTGTAATCCGCGCTAAGGGTGGCTACATCAAACAACAAATACATTTTCCTAAAATTTGAAATGTTTTCAAAATTATCTGAAGTTTTGAAATGAAAAATACAAAAATTGACAAAATTACAGCATTTTGTATTGGTAACACTTCGAGTGCCGACCCCTGTATATAGATAGCATTTTTTGTAAAAAAAACGGAAATATTAAACTTCCGCTGTCCGCGGTTTTAATGTTTCCTATTTGCAATTGAACTTTGGCTAAAAGTCAGATTTAGTGATTTGGCGGGAAAAATCCAGATTTAGCGGGGAAAAGCTAATGTTGGCGAAAAAAAGCTAAATTTGAGGAAAAATTCAAAATTTAGCAAGAAGAGTTAATGTGTGACTTTTCTAAGAATATCTCTTGCAACATAAGAGTTTTTGATTCTAAAGGTTATTTTGAATCCGATTGTTCCTATGGCAGCTATATGATATAGTAACCCGACTTTGTCCAAATTTGGCCAGAATGTTAGAGACAGCCCAAAACATAGAATCTGTGAGTTTGGTTGAGATATCTTAAGAAACAAAAAAGTTGTTCATACTAAAGGTTATTTTCATCCGATTGTTCCTATGGCAGCTATATGATATAGTCACCCGACTCTGACCAAATTTTGCCAGAATGTAAGAGACAGTCCCAAACATTTAATCTGTGAGTTTGGCTGAGATATCTGAAGAAACAAAAAAGTTTTTCATACTAAAGGTTATTTTGCATCCGATTGTTCCTTTGGCAGCTATATGATATAGTAACCCGACCTTGTCCAAATTTGGCCAGAATGTTAGAGACAGCCCTAAACATAGAATCTGTGAGTTTGGTTGAGATATCTTAAGAAACAAAAAAGTTTTTCATACTAAAGGTTATTTTGCATCCGATTGTTCCTATGGCAGCTATATGATATAGTCATCCGACTTTGACCAAATTTAGTCAGAATGTAAGAGACAGTCCCAAACATTTAATCTGTGAGTTTGGCTGAGATATCTGAAGAAACAAAAAAGTTTTTCATACTAAAGGTTATTTTGCATCCGATTGTTCCTATGGCAGCTATATGATATAGTCATCCGACTTTGACCAAATTTGGTCAGAGTGTAAACGACAGTCTCCATGATAAAATCTGTGAGTTTGGTTGAGATATCTTAAGAAACAAAAAAGTTTTTCATACTAAGCAATTCCGTGACCTTTGACCCCGATTTAACCCACTTAGAGGTCGAATTTCGCAAAACGCCGTCTTATTGCACGATGAAATTATCTCATCTATGTTGTGTGCAAATTTCAGCTTTCTATCTTTTACCGTTTGGGCTACACGTTGATTCTCAGTCAGTGAGTCAGTGAGTCAGGACAAAGAGTTTTATATATATAGATATAAAGTGCAGCATAATACTTTGACTGACAGGATGATTGAGGCTTAAACAGGCTGATTAAAATTTGTTTTGATTTTATTTAATTTAGTTATTAATATTTTATTACATAGTTGAATCTTTCGGCTATAAATTATTATTTGACATAGTTAGTTCACTATTTCAACAAACACATAATTAGTTGATTTTTACTAAATAGTCAAAAAAAATCTCAAAAACTAAAATGATCAGAAATAATCAAAAAATAATCCAATAAAATCCGACTAATTATACTTAAAGAGATTATTTATGATTATTTTTGATTAATTCTGATTATTTTTGAATAATTGTAATAATATTAGATTATTTCTGATTTTTTGTAATCGTAATCATTAAATAATTGGGCAAAAGTGAAAAAATCTTAATTAAATAATTAGCTCGATTTTTGAACAAAAATAATGTACTTAATTACTAATGACTATGATTAATAATCATTACTTAACAGTTATGGTTTGAAATGTGTTTTGATTTTATCTCAACTACTGCTTGAATCTATTGTAATTTTACTTGATTTTGTCCAATAAAGTTCAAAATTAACCCTCAATTCGAAAAGCATACAACTAAGAATGTTAAGTTCGTCTCAAAATTGTTGTCCGATCGAATAATGATCAAATGTTTAGCATTAAAAAAATATAATTATGAGTTTTCATGTCTGCACATTTTTTGTATAATCTTAATTATTTTCAATATTTATCAAATTTTTGGCAGAGATTTTTCCAAGCGGGGATAATCGTTTAGTTTTATTTTGGCACTTGGCTAAGTTTAAAGGAATATCTAAACTTCATACTTACATTTGTATTTGACTTGTATTTGACCGTCTGACTCTAAAATTAAGTTAAATTAATTTAGAACAAAAAACACATTTAGTAGAGTGTAAGCAATCAGTTATTTTTGGATAACTTTTTGTTCTATCCTTTGATATAAAAGTATTTTATAAAGACAAACAATGCAAAGCAAAAAGACCAATTAAACACGTGGCATGAGTTTGTGTTAGACGCATTAAGTTTTGGCCAGACATTGATGAGGTAGACAAATGGCCATAACACAAGAAAAAACTTGTAGATGGCTTAGATGATTTTGTGTGCGTCATTTGGATGGTGGTTGGTGATTGGTGGTGCATGCGGTTCAATGTACTGTCCGGAGGAGATGCAAAGCCAAACAATCTCATGAGCAGAGTGCTACAAGTGCAGCGCATTTGTAATTCTCATTAGTGTTTCGCCATTGACAGTTGAGTCATGAGACAGAGGGCAGTTGACAGTTGAAGGGGTAAGGGAGCAAGGGGTCAGGGGAGCAAGGGGCAGGACTGTGACGTCAGCATGTCAAGGACCAAAACTATGTTGGGAATATGGCTTCGTCAGTTTAATGCTAATCCAACTGTGCATCGCTTCTTGCAGTCATCATCTCCGTGTGCTGGGTGGCTGGTGCCATTGTGGGCTTCCTGCCGCTCTTCGGCTGGCATGCGAACGTGCCCCACGACCAGGAGTGCCTCTTCGTCGAGGTCATGGACTACAACTATCTGGTGTTTCTCTACTTTGCCACCATCATCACCCCGGCCCTGCTCATGCTGGCCTTCTACACGCACATCTATCGGGTGATCATCAAGCAGGTGCGACAGATCGTCACCATGAATCCCGCCTCGGACCTCAGTCGTCGCTCCTCCACCGCCCAGATGCAGGTGACGACACCGGGCCGGGCGGGACACACGGGCACCATGTTGCGGGTCCTGGGAGCAGCCCGGAAGCGGGACGTGAAGGCGACACAGAATCTGTCGATCATCGTGCTGTTCTTCATGATCTGCTGGATACCCCTGTATACGATCAACTGCATCAAGGCCTTCTGTCCGGATTGCTATGTGCATCCCAAGCTGACGCTCTTCTGCATCATTCTGTCGCATCTCAACTCGGCGGTGAATCCCGTGCTCTATGCCTATCACCTGAAGGACTTTCGACTGGCGCTGAAGAACCTCATGCTGAAGCTGATGGGCGTGGACATCGATCAGCAGGCGGAGGCCATCCATCGCTTCTCCGTGGCCAGCCAGCACCGTCTGCAGTCGATGGACTCCAATATGCGCCAATCCACGCAGCCGCGCATGTATGTGGGTGAGTGTGAGTGCGCGTCGTCTTCCTTTAATCCCCCTGTCAAATGGAACTAATGATCCTCCTAAATCCCATATACAGACTCGCCCATTTGGCTGCGACAGCAGCAGGAGGCGCTGAAGAACTCCCAGCTGCTGCCCAAGTGCGGCGTCCTCAGTCCCTGTGTGAACAACATCAATCAAACGGTCGCCGCCGCCGTCGCCGTCTCCACGCACATCGAGCGGGACATGTGGAACATTGTGGAGGCCTCCAGTGGTGCTGAGCTCGGCGAGGTGAGCTACGAGTTTCCCAGTGCCAAGCAGGAGAGCGACCACGACAGCAGCATCTCCGTCTCTGCTCCAGCAACGGCGCAGTCGCCACAACAACAACAACAACAGCAGCAGCGTTGTGATAGCGCCTATTCCTATGATAACCACAACTACTCGACGGGACCCGAGGATGGCATCAGTCTGCCGGAGGACGGCGAGTACGAGGATGTCTTTGTGCCGCCGACCAGCAACAACAACAGCAACAACTACCAGGGCGTCGATCCCGTCGAGCTGCGTCGTTCCCTGGCCTGTGTCATGCAGGAGAAACTGCGCTCCGACGACACCGACTACTATAGCCAGCAGCGGGTGCTCCACGACCACGAACCCTCCTCGGACCGGGAGCGGGAGTTGGAACGGGAGCTGGAGCCCAGCTCCACACGCAACTCGCCCAGCAACGGCTCCTTGGCGCATCAGCTGCGTTCCAAGCTGCTCGCCGGCAACTCGAGCAGCGATCACTGCTTGCCCCTGCCCCACACAGGTGCCTCCAACGCCGTCTACGTCATCGACGGAGCCACGAATCCCCTGTCGCCTCCGGGCCACAAGCCCAAGTATCGCAAGTCGACGGCGCTGACGAGGAACTCGCTCAAGAAGAGTCGTTCTTGCTCCTGCACCACCGGCGAACAGAAGCCGACGAGTCCAGTTGCGGACTGCTCCTCCACAGAGCAGAGTAACCACAATAATCTAAGAGTTAGACACCCGGAGCAGCCGGTGCAGAGGCATGAGCACTTCTTCAGTCCATTGAAGTCGGTGGGCAGCTTCATGCAGCATTCCAATCTCTTCAATCTATTCCAGCCACAAGCAACTGTGGATGCTTCCACCTCTTCTCCCCGTCCGCCGCCTCTTCCTCCGCCGACGATGGCGACACTGGCGCCACCTTCTCGACTGACCATCGATACATTGGCCTCGACATCAGCCTCGTCCTCGTCATCCCTAGTCGCTGCCAGCGTCGACAGTTGACCACAGGTCAATGATCCTCCTTCCACTCCCAATCCAACTCCAACTCCAACCCCTCCTCCCTCCCCTCAAGAGGCAGGCTAACTCTAGGCAAATACTCGCAAGTCAAAGCTTTTATTCCTTAAGTTCATCCGAGTTACCGATCAAGGATCACTGAAAACTTAAGATCATTTCGATCTAAACGCAGTTCCAGTTGAAATTAGTGAATTATGCGCATTTATTTTCCATTTAATTACATTTATTCATAAGTTAATTGCCTAAACTTAAACTTAAAGTGAATTTAAGTCAAAGAATTAATGTATTTTGTGCATACTCGTATTAAAAAATTAAAAGAAAATGTTTGTGAATCGCTTACAACTTTATGGGTGTTAAATGTGTATGATAATCCTTCATATGCATGTGTATTTATCGAAGTATACTTGGAACGTCTGTGAAAACCAAAATATGTTTATGTATATGTGTAGTTTAATTGTATAGCTGAAAATCAATTAAAATAAATATATTAAATACTAAAATTATAGGCGATCATACGTTTTTTTGGTCTTTATTAATGCATTTTCATGGGAAAAAGTGGAAATCGTCATAGAGCTTAAATTAAAAATACTAAGAAAAGTGTTTTTTTTATAAAATTAAATTAGAAATAATAATTCATTGTTCATTTATAATTAAATCATATATGGAAATGATTTATAAATGAATTATTATCTAAAATTTAATTTATACAAAAATAATATAGCTTTATGGATTTTGTTGGTATTTTTTTGTTAGCAAATATTAATTTGAACTTTGAAATGTATTAGCTAAACAGCTCCGTCAATTTAAGTGAGTTTTTAAAGTTACTTGCTGATTAATTAATTACTTAGTTACAAAAAAAATTATTAAAATAACTTAAATTAGAATTACTTAGTTAAGGCGATATTGACTTAGTTGACATATCGCTTGGAATGCTCGGAAACATCGCTTAAACAGCTGTGACATTCCAACCAGTTTCGAATAGCTTTAAAGCTTAGCGTGAGTGCGTGTCTTGGCTAAACGGAACTATTTGAACAACAATGCATGAACTGTTTTTTTTTAAACGATTATTTATATAATTTTTAGCCTATGTCCAGAGCAAGCCTAGGACTTTATGCTGTTTTGTATCAAAATGTTTTTACTAAAAATAACTGACAAAATTATTAAATGTTCTTTAAGTAGCAGAATGTTTTTGGGAACGGCGAGCGTGTGCTGCAATTTGAGTAAAAGCAATCAAGTTAATCAGCGAATCTGTACACAAATATTGGAGCGTCGAAGGGAACCGAATGAACCAAAGCTTATCATGGACAGCAACCAAAGTGCGAGAGACTTGACGCTGGATGCGCTCAAAAGCGTTGTATCGCAAGCTATGTTGGGCAAATTCACAGCTGTTTTTCCAAAGCTTTTCAAGTGCCAATGGAAGACGTATGAAGGTCAGAAGAAGGTTAGTTAGTACATCAGTTGATTACATTCGAGGTGGGTGTGTTTTTTTTTCGCCGCTAGAAATTTTGCTTTTGCGGCGATTTATCAATCAAAACTTTGGAATTACTTATCAAAATTTTCAAGTATTTGTCAGCCAGACTGTAACCCAATCTTTATTGCTCTGCTCCTTCTCCTTCATTTTGGCCACTTGGCGATTGTAGTTTTTTGCAAATTTCTCTGAATCCGGGTGCAACATGGCTGGCCGTAAGTTTTGCGTTGGTGGTAACTGGAAGATGAATGGAGACCAGAAGTCCATTGCCGAGATCTGCAAGACTCTGAGCGATGCAGCCCTGGATGCCAACACTGAGGTGGTCATCGGCTGCCCGGCCATCTATCTGATGTACGCTCGCAATCTGCTGCCCTGCAGCATCGGCGTCGCCGGCCAGAATGCCTACAAGGTGGCCAAGGGCGCCTTCACCGGCGAGATCTCACCCGCCATGCTGAAGGACATTGGCGCCGATTGGGTTATCTTGGGCCACTCGGAGCGTCGTGCCATCTTCAATGAGTCCGACGATCTGATTGCCGAGAAGGCCGAGCACGCTCTGGCCGAGGGCCTCAAGGTGATTGCCTGCATTGGCGAGACGCTCGAGGAGCGCGAGGCGGGCAAGACCAACGAGGTGGTGGCCCGCCAGATGTGCGCCTATGCCAAGAAGATCAAGGACTGGAAGAACGTGGTCGTGGCCTACGAGCCCGTCTGGGCCATTGGCACCGGCAAGACCGCCACCCCGGATCAGGTGAGTCGAGAGTTCTCCTTTTAAATTCATTTCACTTATATTACTTTTGTCTTGCAGGCCCAAGAGGTGCACGCCTTCCTGAGAAAGTGGCTGGTGGAGAACATCTCCCAGGCGGTCTCCGATTCCCTGCGCATTCAGTACGGCGGCTCCGTGACCGCTGCCAATGCCAAGGAGCTGGCCAAGAAGCCCGACATCGATGGCTTCCTTGTCGGCGGCGCCTCCCTGAAGCCCGAGTTCGTTGAGATCATCAATGCCCGCAAGTAAATTCAGTCGCTGGACGGCAACTTGATGGCGTTCTCACCGAAAAGCAGCTCCAAAACTGCCCACCAAAAGCAAAAAAGAAAGAGAGTTGAACTTGTTACCCGGATGTGAAACTTATTGCATTAAGCGCAAATTAAAATTTATTGTCTATCGATTAGTTATCGAATGTAATTCAAAATTCGTCGCTGTTCATTCGCTATTTATTTAAAACATTTTTGGAAATTATAAAACACTTGTAATGACAGTGAAAAATTCTCTTAGGGTTATATGAATTACACTCACTATACATAAATATATATTTAACATTTTGGACACAAAGATCACAAAATAAATGTTATAAATATAAAACAAAAGCAAGTGTTCAATTTTTAATTGGTTAAAGCTTCCAATTTATTTTGATTTAAACTTTTTTCTGATAAACTTAGCAACCTGCAATTGATTCCAGTTTCTGTTTCTATTTTGCTTACACCTATATCATAGTATTAGTTATCATTTCAGTTTCTTCTCATTTTATAGACACAACGCTTTTTTGAGCTACAAATTTTTATATGATTAAAATTTTCGAATTTTTTTTACAAAATTGTAAAGGATTTGAAAAATTGCGAAAAGTCGTGTAAACAGAAAACCAATCGGATTTTTGCAAGACTTTCGATTAGTCTAAATAGATATAGATATAGATAATTGATTTGATGGAGCCTCTCAGGCAGAATTATATATTCGATGTCATTGTGGTCAAGGCCAAGCTGCCGGAGCCCTCCAAGGAGGACAAGGGGCAGGTGGATCGCACGTTTAGTCTCCGACTCTTTCAGGACTTTGTCGACTTGAGCCCCAGTCGCATAGAGGTCAAGCACTTTCCCAGCAGGCCGTTGGGCAACTTCGTGTCGAGTCCCTGCGATCTCATCGGGTCGCTCAGCTCCAAGGGTGTCTGCGTAACAGTCTACGATGATGGCGAGAACATCGGATCCGGCAGTGCCATGATGTCGGATCCCTTCCTGCGCCAGTTGACCAATCAGACGTTCAAGACCAGCGAGAAGGTCACCGTGCAGCTGCAGAAGGATAAGAAGAATGTTGGCTCCCTCGAGATAAATGTCAAGCTCAGTTCCGCGGATCCCGACCTGGAGTAAGTTCATCATGCGATTACATTTAGGGGCAGTTATAGGAACTCTTTTCCTCTCAGCACTCGTCTGCAGCCATTCGGATGCTATGATGTTTGTCGGCCTCTGGACAAGTCGGTGAATCCCCGGGACGTCATCTTCACCCTGGGACGATCCAGCCGATGTGCGGCCACCACCTGCATCACGGATCAGCGCCTGATGTCTCACGCTGGAGCTCCCTTCAACTGCATCCACGCGAAGAGTGCTCCAACTGGCGAGGATTGCGGCTGCTTCATAAGAGGCGTGAAGCCACCGCCCGAGTTGGACCAGACCAAGGACCGGGAGCGTAAGCTGCTCAAGAAACTGCTAACAGATCTGGAAATCGATCGGGAGCACACGCCCACACCGCCCTCTGGACATGCTCGGTCCCGGGCGGGAGCGAAGTGCAAGTGTCGCAAGTCCAATGAAAGCAGCAGCTCGTTTTCCCCTATGGAGTTCTGGTCGGATTGCCTGGACGATGACGATGACGAGGATGAAGATGATCAAGATGATCAGGATGAGGATAATGTCGATCTATTGCCACATCAGGTCAAGGAGCTGGAGGAGAGCCGCAAACGCGCCCTGGGCGCGTGTCCTCCAATTGGAGCTCCGTCCCTGACGAGCACCAAGTACAAGCCGCCTCTCCTCTGTCCCGTGTGCCATGCAAACATCACCTGGTTGCCCAAGGTGGCTGCCTGTCCCTACTGCGGCTACAAGCGCATGGACATGGAACCGCCCAGCGAGGAGCCCTTCGATGAGACGGCCACGGCAGCCGAGCTGCTTCGCAATCATTACATCCAGACCAGGATGCTCAGCGAGGACAACGACGACAACCAAAAGAAGCACGACGCTTGCGTAAATGGCGTGGGCGGGGGCGGGGCCAAGGGATCTGGATCTGGATCCGAGCAGGCAGCTCTCATGAAACTGCCCAAGGAATGCACCTGCGATGATGGAAAACTTTGCACCCGTTGTCGCATCCGAGAGATGTGCGATCAGCTCTTCAAGATGGGCAGCAAGACGAAGGTGGCGACCTCTCTTCCGGCATCGCCTCAGGCCTCAGTCAAGGCTCTGAAGAAGAAGACATCGACGCCATCGCAGCGACGCGAACAGCTGGTCAACATTTTCACGGAGATGCGCGACAACTACAGCGACAAAAAGAAAGATGAGATCTCGGAGACGTGTGCTAAGTCCGGAAAATCAGGAAAGGCGGGAAAGTCTGGCAAGTCCGGAAAGTCTGGCAAGTCTTCAAAAGGCTTGAAGAAGACGCTAAAGGAGATCGACGAAAGTTATCCAAGCATCAAGAAAAAGAAGATCCAAAAAACTAAACGACGTCCACGCTCCAAGCGGTAAGTCCCAGATTTAAATACTTAAATTTAAAATTAAATTTTAAACTAGCAATTGAATAATATGAAATTCAAATAATTGGTTTATTTGAATTTTATATTTAAAGTTTACTTTCAAACTGACAATTTATAAAAAATTTAAATAAACTAATTATTTAAATTTTAGGCTTACATTTTAAACTGAAAAGATGAACATGAAAAGTTGAAAAGTCTGCGAGTCTCTTTATTGATCCAACCTTTTTAGCAGAAAAAAACTATTCCGATTGATACGATATTAGACTTTAATTTATTAGTTTTTATTACTAGTATAAATATTTATTTATTTATTAATATTGATAGCTAAGCTTAACAAAACAACAAGGGGATAATACTTATGTAGACTAGTGTAAATATTATTTAATGTTATATTCCCAATGTTGCAAGTATAGAGACTTATTAATTATTTCATCATTCTGATTTTAAAATAATAAAAAATTAAATTTAAAAGTTGGCAAATTTCTTTAGCTTGGGTTCACATTCAGCAGAGTTGTTCCTAATTAACTCCTTTTTTTAATTAATTTGTCATTTCATTGGCATTGAAAGACTAGTGCTAATGATATCGAATTTTCACTAGCATTCAAAAAAGTAGAGCTAATGAAATTTCATTTAACTAGCATTGAAAAAAGTACTGCTAATGAAATCGAATTTTCACTATGTTAGCATTCAAAAAAGTAGTGCTAATGAAAATTCATTTCAGCAGGCATTGAAAATGAAAAGTAATGAACAATTTTCAGTGTCATTACTTAATGCTAGTGAAAAACTATTTTAATTACCATTAATAATTACTTTTTTTTTTTAAATTAAAAATAAATGGAAATATTTAGAAAAAATTGAAATAAAATGTAAACCCAACCCAAAATGTATTTTAATACTAATCCAATCTTCTATTGTTTTCAGCTATACCTTCCTGGTGCGAAAGGAGCCGGTGAGACCTGTGACCGCACATCTGTGTTGTGCGCGGGGCAGTGGCCGAGTGCCCTGCCACATGGGCTGGAATTGGAACAAGAGCGAGTTGGCCCGTCACAGATGCTGGAAGCCCGGGGCGATTGCGAAGCCAATTCGCGAGCTGATGGCCTACTTCCTGACTGATTATCCCGTCGATTCTGTGGGCACTTCTCGTCGACATTGTCGCCGACGTGGAACTGGCCAGGGAAAGGCAAGCGAATCCAATCCAGAGGAGCAGCTGGTGCAGCATCCGACATTGCACATAAGCAAGAAACATGACGAGTATACGATCACACTTCGACCCCTCAAGGATCCCAAGACACTGGCAGTGGCCGCCAATCCCTATGCGAACATGAAACCCGTTGTCTTTCGCATCGTCAAGGATCCGATTGAGTCGGGCAAGCGTGCGATCAAGATCAGTCTGAGGGAGAGCGGTTTTCCCGCCTGCAGCTGCAATCAGCCGATTGCCAAGTGCTTCTGTCGCTCCCACGTCGACAAGAAGATCGTCGAGCACGCCGTGAACAAGTTGGCCCAGGAACGTGGCTGGCAGGACATCTCCGATACCTTCGTCTACGACGAACTCTCCGAGAGCGACAGTGAGAATGAATTGGACTTCGGAGTCACGCCGCCGGCGGGTGTCATTAAGCCCGAGCGTCTGCATAAGCCCGACATTACAAATACCGAGACCCAGTATGATCCCAATGATTGGGCCATGCCCACCATGTTCCCACATCCGCCCAGCGCCCTCGTCCAATACGGCGGATGCGTTGTCGGCGAACGCAGGGGGAGATTCCCCTGGACCCTGGGCAAGGGCTTCATCCATCGCGAGGCTAAGCCTGCCAAGAAGATCAACAAGCCGAAGAACGAAAAGAAATCCAAGGGAAGACAAAAGGGTGGATTTGATGGTGGTCTTCAATATGTTTACAACATGAAACGCAAATGGCACAAATCGAATGCTGCGAACGCGAATCAAACATCAATTAGCTACGATAATGGACCAATTTGGTGATGGAAAACAGAATTAAAAACATAAAAAAATAGTAAAAATTTATAGTAAATGTAGAAAAACGCCAAAAATTCATGTATGACGAGCTGTCGAATGAGACAAGAAGTAAATAAATAATAAATTGAGCAAAACTATGACTAAGATTTTAGTGTATCGATTTAGAAGAAATTAATAACATGTTATATTATGCTAAAGATCTTATAGATATTATGAACCAATCCCTTTCAGTTACGTTTAAATTTATGCCGTATCTATTTTTGATCAAGTAGCCACTGACATTTAATTCCGTTTCTTCATCAAGTATGCCTTGAGAATTCCTTAAGTTTTCTGTTCATTGATAGGTTCGTTTGTTTGGTATTTGTATCATACTCTATTGAAATTTCAGGGCGTTAGCTTCCAGGCTCTAGCAATATATAAATTTGTAGCAGTGAAATTATTTGTGTTTTTCCTTGATAATAACTGGGTAGTAATCCAAATTTAATTTTTCAACACACACTTCTCGAACGATATTCGTTATGTCGAAGGCTCCGTGCTGTTGGGCCTCAAATGACTTGAGCCGGGATAAGGAGAACTATATGCGCTGCTCCACAAGACAGGCACTGCCCCCGTGTGACGACGGCAAGGGTAAGAAGGGCAAGAAGGACAACGATAAGGACAAAAACAAGAATGTTTGCTGTGCGCAGGCATTTCGATTGCAACAGGAAAAAGATGCTGCCAACGAGGACTCCGATGAACTGCAATGCGGTCCGTCGAAGGGAAAGAAGGGCAAAAAGAACAAAGGCATGAAGGACTATTATCGATGTTTCGAAGCGAACATGATCTGCATGAAACTCTATATGCCCGGCCGGGACTTTGAGTGCCCCGAACAATTGCAAATCACGGCGAACATTTGCCGGGGCTGCAAACCGATCATGTGCTCCAATCGCATAAACGTAAACTGTCTGCCGGCGGAGCCGAGCGCCAAGTTCTCCATGCTGGCCGAGTGCCTGGAAAAGGAGCTGAACGAGGGCATCTCTGTGTCCGTAAAATACATGAAGAAAGAGATCGGTAAGCAGACGGATATTAGAATTCATTTATTTATATATTTAATTTTTTTATTTAGTTATATCGGTTCCTACGTTACTTTTTTAAATATATATAAAATTATTTTTTATAGCATACTCTTAGGCACTCACATTTCTTAACTTAAATCAGACATTACTAACGTTCTGTTTGCCCGATCTTATTGCGATTAAGAAGGATAATAGCTTATAATAGAATATATAAACTGAAATGCTTCGTTCTCTTGTGAAATACATTTCAACGAATACAATATACCCTTTTATGTATTATATCCTGTTTTTTTAAGTAACGTTTATATGACAGAATTGGTATTAATTACTGATCATTTTCAACAATATATTTCAGGGCGTGGCTGTTTCGTCCCACCCGAGTCTGTCATTCTGCGAATGACGAATACCCTTCAGGAAGTCGTTTACACCGCCAACGTTGAGCTGACCTGCAAGGGCTGTACCGTGGGCATGTGCACTTTGAGGCTCTCGATGCAAATGCGCTGTCAGTCCCTCGATGTGTAAGTAAGCTCCTCTCCTGTGCTATCCTGTGCTCTCGGCTAGAGCCTGGAGCCTGGAGCCATCTAAAGGCGAAAGCGCACCCCTGAAATTCAATAGAGTAATGGAAATGGGCACGGACCTTTGCAGCTCGGACGACTGCGACAACGACGACGACGACGCTTGTGGGGACATGATGGGCCTCAATACACAGAGTGGCTGCAGCTCATCCACAGATCCTTGTCTGGGCTTCGTTAGCTACGAGGATCCTTCTGGTGATTCCTCTGGCTTTTGCCAGAGTTCCGATAATGCCATTGGGAGAAGGAAAGCCGGCACTGAGGTGAGTCTGATATCCAGTTTCTCGCGGAGAACTAACGCTGCATCGATTCCAGTCGGGCAAGAAACTGATTGACATGGCTGGTCCCTACTCCATATACGGAATGGCGGACAATAATTCGGGATGCTTGGATATTAAGGCGTCTGCTGGTCCAGGCGGACAGTTCTCAGCTGCATCGCATTTGGGAAGCGGCAACACAAATCGCATGTGTCCACCGACTGAGCCGCCCAAGCTAAAGCAAATGGGCATAAAGAGGGGACGGGAATGTCCTGTCTGCCATGAGGACGTGTCCTGGCTGCCGCAGATCGCCGCCTGTCCCCATTGCGGCTACAAACCGTTGCCCGAATTCGAGGAGCAGGACTACAATGAGAAGGCCACGGCCAAGGACATACTTGAAGAATTCTTCGACTCTTTGGGCATCGATCCAAATCAGGATCAGGGAGGATCTGCAAGTCCGTGTCCCCAGACCTGCGATCAGCACACCGATGGCAAGCCATCGGATGGCTTCGAGTCCATTGTGCAGGACTACAAGGCCCTCAAGCAGAGCATCAAGAAGTGCAAGTCCGCCCCAGTGTGTCCAGGGGCTACCAAGTCCTCGCAGAAGTCGAAACCGCCAGATTTGGTCAATGTCTTTACGGAGCTGAGGAATCTCTTTCGCGCCGGTGACAACGACGAGAATAAGAAGGCGAAGATCAAGGAGATTTGCGATGAGGCCTGCAGACTGGCTAAGGCCACCAGGCGGCGTGCCCAGGGTGGTGCCCACAAATCCTGTGGAGTTGCCAAACTGCGAAAGCCGCAATCGAAGCGAACCAAGAATTACGTGAGGTCGCGTCTCTACGAGCCCGTGGACATCCAAGAGCATCGCCGGCATGGCCACGCCCACTGTCGAGAGGATGAGCACAAGGTGCCGCCCCACATGGGTTGGCTGTGGACTCAGCATCCGCTGGCCCAGCGACCGGGTTGGCGTCCTGGCGCCATCCGTCGTTCCATACGCGAACTGATGAGCTACTTCCTCAAGGACTTTCCCGTCGACAGCATTCCCATATCCAAGTACATGTCCTACCAGAAGCAGAAGCAGCGCCCAGCCATAGATCACGAGGAGAAGCCCGAGGATCTGGTTCAGGTGCCAACACTTCACATCGAGAAGAAGAACGACGAGTATCTCATCACGCTGCGACCTCTGAAGGATGCGGAGACCTTGAAGCGTTCGGCGAATCCCTATGCGAACATGAAGCCCGTGCAGTTCCGCATCGTGAAGAATCCCGTCCTGAAGCAGGTGCGGGAAATGAAGCGCTGCTTGAAGAACATGGGCTTCAGCAAGTGCAAGTGCCACAAGCCGGTGATGGAATGCTACTGTCGCAGCTTCATCGACAAGAAGCAGCTGGTCGAGGAGGTGCAGCGGCAGTGCGACAAGCGCAACATGGACAGCTGTGAGAACGAGCTCGTCCTCTCCGACACCACGGACAGCGAGGCGGAGTTTGACTTCGGGGTCACGCCCCCGGCGGGTCTTATGCATCCCGAGCGCCTGAAGGCGGTGCACATCACGCACACAGAGACGCAGTACAATGAGAATGATTGGGCCATGCCCACAATGTTTCCGCATCCGCCCAACGCCCAGGTTCAGTACGGTGGCTGTGTGGTTGGCGAACGTAAAGGCAAATTCAATTGGATCTTCGGCAAGGGATTTGTGCATCAAAAGCCAAAGCCTCCAAAGATGCGTAATCCGCCCAAAAAGAAACCGAAGAGACCCTTCCCCGGTGCCCCTCTGCCCCGCCAAGAGGGCGGCTACTTCAGCACCACCGACATCGGTCACAAGTATTTCACAAGGCAGGACGATCGTGTGACGACTCCTCGGCAAGACGATCGCCTGCAGCGTCTGAATCGCGCCTCTCGTCCCCCCACAGCGTCACAGTTCCAGCAGTCGAGGGATCCCGACTCGAAGCGGGTCCGTTTCGACATCAGCCAGAACGAAAAGTTCATCATATAGTCAATCTAAATTATGGTATTTTAATTTTACAGTTTTAGTAAAGTATTCAGAACATTCTAGTTTCGAGAAAGAACATATAATAAATATGTTTTGCAGCATTCATATTTTTACAATCGACTGAATCTTTTCTTTAACGGATCTTAGCATAACATTTATTTTCGAAAAAGCTGAAATTCTTTGGAGTATTAAAATGCTTCGTATTATACTGAATAATATTAGAAACACTTTTCGAGGATATTATTAGACTGGATAGCGCAATTTCCAAAGCGGCGCCAAAGAGGAAAGTGTGTAGAATTCGAACCATACATATCTTTCAAAATCCCACATGATATTTTTATACCCGTTTCTTAAAAAATAAGTAAAAGAGGATATTGTGTTCGTTGCAATGTAAGTAACAGGGAGAAGGAAGGGTATATATTCTTGATCAGCATCAACAGCCGAGTCGATATAGCCATGTCCGTCTGTCCGTCCGTCCGTGTGAGCGCCTAGATCTCAGAGACTATAAGAGCTAGAGCAACCAAATTTGGCAAACGTAACGCAGGTCAAGTTTGTTTCAAATTTTTGCCACGCCCTTTCCCGTCTCCGCAAATTGCGAAAAGCCACCACACGCACAGTTTTCAAGATATTAAGAATTGTTTACTAATTAACGTTAGCTACTATGTATCATTACCTATTATCCCACTAAATCGTAACAAGATTGGACAAATAGAATGGTGGTAATGGCTTATTAAAGTTTTATAGCAATGCAAGTGCCTAAAAGAATGCAATAAAAATATTTTAAATTTATTTAAATAAGTAACGGGTATCCTATAGTTGGGAGCTCGACTATAGCCTTTCCCGCTTGGTTTATATTAATAATTCTACATTTTAAAATTAGTTTCAGTCAACTAAACTTAGTTTACGGTAAGAATATAACTATAAATAAGGCGTAAAATGTATTTAGAACGCTTCCACCTAATTTGAATATACATATGCACACACTAATTTTATTTCAATTATAACAATTTAAAGGCTATATAAAATAATATATGTATGTACATATATGAGGGGGTCGATATCTATTACAGCGTTGCTGACCTTGTCTAAATATGTAATGTACAAATAAATGTTTTTCACGGTGTCTTCTTTTTATTGCCCAATTTTCATTGGTTGCACAAATGTTTACTTCCTAAAATTGTTTGTTTATCTAACCTTTGTCGCGCTGTTGCCAGTGATGATATAACAGCATGGCAACTGCAACTGTTAAGTACTTGCAATTTGTGGCACAGACATCGCAAGTGCGAGTATCTTGCCATGCCACACATTGTAGCGTTTTTCCAAGCAATAAATAAATAATTTAGTCTTTCGTCTCGCTCTGTTGCATCCACAAACCGTTTACTGTTGGTCGATAGGAGTTTATTGTTATCTATCTCCACAATCTCAGCAGACGCTGTCGATTATCTGACTTTGTCTTTGGCGAATTTGCATGTCACTATCCAATCGATCTAAATGCCTTCTCTCCAAAGTTCTCCTCTCTCTCTCTTCTCACCTCTATTTTGTTGTCACCGAAAAGCGTTCAAATCTCACTCAACTCGTGCGCTTCAGCTGTAATGAATTTTGAATTTTGGTATCTTGATGGAGATACGCATGATGCATGAAATTCACAAAGTACCGCTACATTAAATGCACTGAGAGAAATTAGCTACAACTTGAATATTTGTATAAGGGCCGTTTTTTAAATGTACATATACAATTTATTTAACATATAGTAGCAAATTTGACATTAATTTCTATATAGTTATCAAATACCTTATTTACACATTGAAAAAATGGGCCTAAATATATTAAACGTTCATTGAAAATAATAAAAATGTAACATCAATAATATTTTAACGTCAATAATATTTTAAACTCAAATTGTCAAGGATCTGATTTAATTAATAAATAAATAATACTTTTTTTTTTTATTTATTATCTTATATATTTTTAGTACAATTTTAGTTAAAAACCATTGACTTCTAGTTACTTTCAGACAGCGAGAAAAATACTAATATTCATCATTAAGGCCCCTTTATGCACTTTTACCATTGTTACCAAATGTCGTAAGTTTTATAGATTTGCTCACAAAGTATTGATTAATTTTGAGTTTTACTTTATTACTCAACAAATAATCATTATTTTTGAGCCAAATATTAAAACTTAAAGAATAATTATTATTTCATGACTTTTATTTTTTACGCAAAATGAAACCTAAGCTGCAATTTGGATTTATTCTCTAAAGGAATAAAGGAATAAAATTATATATATTCCTAGGCAGTAAGCCAAGACAAACCATAATAATCCATTTAAAAATAGAATTCCAGTTTTATTTTGAGCATTTGATTATTCTTTAAGTTTTATTCTTTTTTTTCTCAAAAATAATGATTATTAATTAATTTGTAAAGTAAAACATTAAATTAATCATTATTTTGTGAGTAAATCAATTAAAATTAATAATTATTTCATAATTTATTTAATAAAACTTATAATGATTACAGTCCCTGGGTATTAGTAATATTATTAATTTCTTATATTATTAATAGTATATGGGCATTTCCAGAAAAAGGTCCACCACGACGAAAAAAGGTAAAATTGATTAAAAACTCACATCTTGTGAAATTTTCTTCCAAAAATGTATTCAAGTTATTTATTTTATCAATATACGCTGGAAAAAATTCAATAGGATGAACATATAGATTCTACATTGGAATAAATTCACTTTTTCCATATTTTTGCCTATTTTCTTAAAAATTGATTTTCAAAATGGACCGTTTGTATTTTAACGATTACACTAAGTCAGGGAGTAAGATTGTAACATAAACCATTTTAATATATAGAAATATATTAAAAGTTTAATTTAAAACAAGTTCTAAGAGCTATATATCGGAATATAGAATAAAATTTGATGAACAAACTCTTGGAAAAACTAGGTGGAAATCTTGTCACGTTCGCGATGTCACGTTACAAATTACTAAGAAAACTTGTAAAATATATAAAACGGTAGTTACATATCAAAATTATTTCTAAAATGAAAAACTACATTATTTTATTATGGTTTAAGAGTATTTTCTTCCAAATTACTCGCCACATTTCGCAGACTTTCGCATTTGTCAAGATGAAGTCAAAAATAACTTCCATTTTTCGTCGCGTTCGCGATGCATTGTTTTCTATAAATAATTAAAAAACGACAAGTCTTCAAAGATTGTCTTTTATCATAAAAATAAAATGCATTAAACACGTGAGAAAACATTTTTGAAATTGTCAATTTTTGCCATTTTTTTTTGCGTTTAAAGTCGTACGAATGTCGAGTTCGCGATCCTGGAAATACCCATATGCATTAGAATTAGTCTTAGTATTGACAGGGGTCAATCATTTAATTTAATTAATAAATAAAAAGTGCATTTGTTTTATTTTTTGTCTTTTATTATTACTTCCTTGTAAAATTAAAAAAAAAAAATAATGAAATATTTGTTTCATTATTAAGTTATTTTTAATAAAAAATCGGTGGTTATATGCTTATTTCTCTAAGATATATTTTTGACTATGACTTTATTGCTTTTACTGATACTTACTTTTAATTTCTTCCAGTGTATTTATGACTCTACAAAGGGTAGCCCCGTGGACAGTGCCGCGTTCAGTGGCACACGAACCACCCAGCGAGCAGCACGCCCCAAAAATGTGGCACAGCAGGTGGCACAATTTCATCCACAACTTGGGACTGATGTGTGTGGTTTTGGTGCTCGGAAGTGAGCACAGTGACGCGACCAGCGACATTTCCAGCCTCAACTTAAATGATAATTACTACAAGAACAACAACCACAATGCGAGCACGAAAATGTTGCGTTTTCATGACTTTGAGCCGCGGCAGCAAGTGGCACGTCTAGCCAAAGATGTGGCAGCTGAGCAAGGAGCTGGACGTGAGGCACGTGGATTTCATTTCGATGCCAGTGACGGCGATGTCCATGTGGAGCTGGAGTTCATCGTGCCCTTCGTCAAGGTGCCTGTAAAGCGGAGCGTTAAGCTCGCCCGCGATGCGGCGATGAGTGTCTTGAATCTGCAGAAGGGAGCGTTGCTCAACACGGCGGTTATTGTGGTTGCAGGCGCCATCATCGCGGGCATTGTGCGTCTGGTGCTGGCTCCCATAGTGTTCAACTCGATGGCCAGCAATTATGCAGGCTACAATGCCAAGGAATACGATGAAACCGTCAAGAGTGGACGAGGAAGTGAGTATGATCACTTTGAGTTTCTCTCAGCCTTAATCATTTCCCCTTTTCTCTGTCTATTCTAGTGCGAAGTCTAAGCCAAGTTTTAGAGTCGCAGCTAGACGAGCACAACATCGATGTCTCTGTCTGCGCACAACGCGCCATCTGCCACTACTTGCAACACAATGCGGCACAGTTGCAGCGCCACGATGCCGGATTACCACTTCCAAACACTGTCAGACTCATCAATACTGTGACCAAGTAAGTGACCTAGACTCTGTTTTAAATATGTCTTATTTTAAGCTCATACATTCCCACAGCTCTCGCTGGACGGACTCGCTGCTCAACGGCACCGCTGTCTTCAGTGCCATCGATGTGGCACGCAGCAGCGGCAACTGCAACCACATCTATCGCAGCTGCAGTTGGCCGCAACTTCAAGGCGGCGTCTTGCAGAGATCCTGGCCAAGTGTCTTACAGTATTTCAATGGACGTTTATTTCATTGATCCTTTAGCTGTAATTTATTTATTTGTTGTTCCTATATTTAATAAAAATATAATATACGGGTATGCTACAGAAATCTCTTTCACCTGAAAAATGACGTAAATTTCATACAAATTTACGTCAAATTCAGGTGAAAGAGATTTCTGTAGCACACCCGATAAAATAATATATAATTTTAAATTTATTTTCAAGTGTTTCATATGTCATTTGGATCAATTTTTAATTGACGTCTATTTGTTATATGGTTGTTGGGTTTCTTAATTGAAATGTTTTTTAAATAACAATTAACAGAATTAGTTATTTAATTGTTGTACATGTAAATTGTATAATCGTAAATTTAATCTTCTAAGACAACCTCTTTACGAGGTAAAAATCTTGTGACGAAAACATTTCCATTTCCAACATATATGTTATTACGTATAGTTAAATGTTATACATCAATTATTCCTAAGTTTAACATTTGACACATTGCGCATAAAATCAACTTTTTTGTGGCGCGACGAATGCCAAACATTTTTTAAGTTTACCACTATATTTTCTTTAGCCTATACCTTTCGATGGGTACATAACTCGATCTGCTCGGACAACAAATTGTCCATTCTTCCTGTATTCATTGCTAGTCGCCTTTTGCCCCTTCGTGATGCTTTCGTCACTAGAGTTAGCCTGTTTTTGAGCTCCTAAGTTAATACAAGTAATAATGTATTATATTTTATTAAAATATTGTACTTTTTTCCATATATCAGCAGATAAGCATAGAAATTAAATGTCAATGTTACTGTTAAGGCTAAGATTTTAAGATTAATAAATCTTAAAATTATAAATTAAACGATGTTATTTTTACTTTTTTCCAGATGGCGCTTTAAAAATAAATTTAACAGAATTTACAGTAGGTCGTTATTATTATTTAAATTTATCTTTCGCTCAAAGGAACACTAAGGCATTCACTCAAAAAGTACAAATTTCACACAACTAAAGGTCATATTTCAACTCAATTTAAAGACAAATAAAATGAAATGTGGTTGATTTCTGCTCACTTCTGTTCGCCTGGTATTCATATATACAAATGTATCAGCTAATATTAATTACAGGTAGACTGTCAAAATGTCAGGCTGAAAATTGAAATTCCGTTGTTGAGAAGATAAAAAAAATATAGGCGAAGCATTGGACTTGTTCCTCAAACGAGCAAACGGCTTCACACCTCAGCCCAATGAATTATGTCATGCATGCGCAAGAGCCAAAGAAAACGGCAACAAAGTGGGCAGAAGCATGCCGCAAATTATCACAGCCAAGAGGCAACGATGCGATCCGACGAGCGATAAATTGTATAACGACACGTAACTAAGCAGTCCCACAACAAACGAGCAGAGATCACATTGGGCTTTCAAAACTGTCGCAGCTATCCAAGACAGCAGACGTCAAGGCGGAAGCATGATGATCTTAAGTCCAACTGAACTGATCCTCATTCTGTCTGGCTGTGCTGTGATTTTGGCAGCTGGCGAAGAGGAGACGGCAACTCACTCCAAACCCTTCTCAGCTTCAGCAAGGCAGAACAACCATCCGGGATTTAAGCTGGTATCCTTTGACACGGTGGACAAGGACATTGCCATTGGACTGGACTATATCCTGCCCTTTGTCAAGGTGCCCATCAAACGCAAACGCAACGAACCGCCAAAGGTATGTAAATGACAATTAACAATAAATAAACTCGGGTGCAAAACTATAGCCGCACCTATTTTTTTCAGTGTTCGCATAGAAAGAGTGGAGCTAGAAAAAAGATTTTACTACCATTTGAAAGAGCGTTAAAAATGTGAGAAAATAGATGACAAACATCAACACTTTCCATGGAAAAATTTACCGTTATGTTGCATTTTCGTTTTGGGCAAGGTGCAAAACTATAGCCGCACAAGCCGATTTCTTATTCTATGATTGAATAGCGGCAATTTTTTTTGCGCACACTTGGTTGAGAAGCTATTTAAAATGAGTTAATAAAGATTCCAAGTGGATCAGTGCTTTCTCATGTCGGGTTAGGTCAAATCCTGGCGCCCAAAAGTGTGAAATGCCCATTTTGAGAAATTGACAGAAATTTTAGCCTCTCCGACAAGGTAGTTGGACATTTTTGATAAAATCAGAATGAATATGGCACAGAGAAACCCGGAGGATGTAGGCCGAGCAAAACCAAACTCAAAAACCGAACATTATTGCCTTCAAGCCAAGAGCGCGTCTCACGGTTGACGTGCATAAATGCGATGTCCAGTTGAAAAATGAACTTTTCACGCCTTCGACAGCGAAAAAAAGACAGTATGTTCATTTTCAATACATCCACGTACTCTCTGAAGCTCATTAAAGAGCTTGGAAATGCCTGTACCAAGCATCCAGACTCGCAGAAAGCAGCCTAAACCATCACAGATCCTCCTCCAAAATTTCACGTGGAAAAGTATAGGAGTTCTTCCTTAAATCCCTCCAATAGTGCAAAAACCCATCATGACTATCCAAATTAAACCTTTTCTCATTCGATTAAATGATCTGAGAAGATAAATTAATTTTTGCATTGCTTTGTAAAAAAATTGAATTTTTGACCAGTTTGTCGCAATGTTAGTTGTGGCGAATTTCATCTGGGACTCTTTTTGGCGGTCCAGTAACCTTAAAGCCATCTTTGATTTTTGTCGCACTATGGTTTCCGATTTTTTTAAGGCTCGTACAACAGCCCAGCGAGACACTTGTAGGCCACATTCAGGCACTAACGCATTAGCGGTCTTTAATGAATTGCTTGCAGCACTCACTTAACGGCGCTGGTCATTAAAACTTAACTTCGAATTACATCCTCCGGGTTTCCCTGTACCATATTCATTCTGATTTTATCAAAAATTTCCAACTACCTTGTCGGAGAGGCCAATATTTCTGTTAATTTCTCAAAATGGGCATTTCACTCTTTTGGGCGCCAGGATTTGACCTAACCCGACATGAGAAAGCACTGATCCACTTGGAATCTTTATTAACTCATTTTAAATAGCTACTCAAGCAAGTGTGCGCAAAAAAAATCGCCGCTATTCAATCATAGAATAAGAAATCGGCTTGTGCGGCTATAGTTTTGCACCTTGCCCAAAACGAAAATGCAACATAACGGTAAATTTTTCCATGGAAAGTGTTGATGTTTGTCATCTATTTTCTCACATTTTTAACGCTCTTTCAAATGGTAGTAAAATCTTTTTTCTAGCTCCACTCTTTCTATGCGAACACTGAAAAAAGTAGGTGCGGCTATAGTTTTGCACCCGAGTTTATATTAGACACATTTTTAAACCATTGATCTATTTGAGTTATGGTTGAAATTGATATGCACTTATTTTTAAAGAAAGCTGAAAAAATAATAGATTGTACGTAGGCTGCTATATATATTTCTGGCCTAGGCAACAATAAGTGTTGCCAGGTGCAATCTGATATTTCCATTGGAAAGGTTGACATTTTTTAGCATAACATCACTCAGAACGTGTTGTCATTTAATCGTGAATTGTTAAACTTACAGAGCTTTGAACAATTCAATTCCGTTAAAAAAATGGAATTGACACGTGAGCATTTTCGTGCGATCATTTTTCACAACTTTCGACGTGGATTATCCAGACAAGAGTGCATCGATGAACTTAAGTCTTTGTATGGCGATCAAGCACCATCCTATAGCACCGTGAAAAACTGGTATAACGAATTTAATCGTGGTCGCAGTTCGCTCAACGACGAATTCCGTAAAGGTCGTCCAAAAACGTCCGTTGTGCCAGAGAACATTGATGCCGTGCGTGAACTAATAATGCAAGATCGTCATGTGACATACCGGGAGATAGAGGCATCCTTGGGCATTTCTCCCACCAGCATACATTCGATATTACATAAACACCTGACCGTAAAAAAGGTTTGTTGTCGTTGGATCCCGCACAATTTGACAATCGCTCAAAAAAAGGCTCGTGTCGATTGGTGCAAAGAAATGTTGAAAAAATACGATCGCGGTGCTTCAAAAGATGTTCATAAGATCGTCACAGGTGACGAATCTTGGATCTATGCGTATGAGCCCGAAACAAAACAACAATCGACCGTGTGGGTCTTCGAAGACGAGCCAAATCCAACGAAAGTTGTTCGTGGAAGAAGCACTTCGAAGCAAATGGTCGCCTGTTTCTTCGGCAAAACTGGTCATGTGGCGACTGTTCCGCTTGAGCAACGAAGGACGGTCAATTCTGAGTGGTACACCACAATTTGTTTGCCTGAAGTCTTCGGAGAAATTCGAAAAACAAACAAGAGAAGATGAATCATTCTTCACCATGACAACGCGAGCTCTCACACATCGGCTCAAACCAGCGCCTTTTTGACCGGCCAAAACGTCGAATTGATGGGTCATCCGCCGTACAGCCCTGACTTAGCACCCAATGACTTCTTTTTATTCCCGCACATCAAGAAAAAAATGCGTGGTCAACGATTTTCGTGCCCAGAAGATGCTGTTGAAGCGTTCAAAAACCATGTTTTGGAGGTGTCTCAATCGGAGTGGAAAAAGTGCTTCGACAATTGGTTTGAGCGCATGCAAAAGTGTATAAATCAGGCTGGAGAATACTTTGAAAAACAATAAAACAATTTTTGATGATAAATATTCGCATTTTCATTATTAGGCCAGAAATATATATAGCAGCCCTCGTATACAGGAAAATTGCAAATTCAAAATATTTTAAGAAAAGTCAATTTACCCCCAGGGAAATACAGGGTGCCACTAATGACTTTATTCATTGGTCAAATTTGGGTATAACAAAGATGTTTTGATGCGGTTTTTTTATATTAATCCTTTGTTCACTTAAATTCCGTTCGACTGATACCAAAATTTCTTTAACCCATTAAGTACCCATGAAAAATTTTGAATTTTAAAAAAAGGCTATTTTTTAACTTTTTTCTTCGATTTTTTCGAAAAAATATTTTGATGCAAAAAAATTCTTAAAACAATTCTAAGAGGAACTGAAAACAAAATTTTTTAAAAATATAAGAGGAAAAAGGGGTTAAAATAGTCATTTTTAGCAACTTTCAAAAAATCATAAAGAATACTAGCAAAAATATTTTTGAAAATTTATTTTTGCAGTCGCACTTAGAATTGTTTAAAGAATTTTTTTGCATCAAAATATTTTTTTTTTAAAAATCGAGGAAAATAGTGCAAAAAAAAAACACTTACAAAAATTAGAAACTATCCATGGGTACTTAATGGGTTAAAGAATTTTTTTTGTCATTCAAACGGAAATTAAATGATAAGATTATTTTAAGAAATTTGCATCAAATTTTTTTTGTTGAAAGTATTTTTTTTTTTGAATAACTTCATCCACATATACTTATTTCCCTGGGTGTATGATATCAATTGATGATTTTATTAAAAATAGTCAGTGCCCGAATTTTGGTAATAATTTTTATAAATAAAAGTAATGTAAAACAAAAGTAAATTCAAATAATTAATACTTCTCGAGTGATAGAATAAAAATTAATATTTTCATAAATAACTATTTGATACGTGGGTAAAATTTATATTTAATTGTCTACTATAAATAAAGTCAAAATCAAAGTTCTTTATTCCATCTTCCTCCTTGACAGCCTCTGCTTGTTGTCAATTCTGCCGCTATCTTCAGCTGTGGCCTAGTTGCCGCTGGCGGTTTACTTGCTGGCCATTTGATAAGGAGCATGGGTCTGGAGACCATAATACCCGATGCCAAGTCAGAGGAGTCCGCCAAGCACACGGCTCGTGGTTTACTCGATGACGAGCAGAGTTTTCTGCAGATCTTCGAGAACTTTAAGCTCGTTTATCGCAATGCAAGTGGCGAGCGTGTGGGTAAGTCTATGAATTCTATATAATTTCAAGTGATTCATCTTAACTTTTACTTCAACTATTTCATCTCAACACAGAGACTGCACTTCCCAGTCTTATGAGCACCATTGAGAGCAGTTTTCTGGACAAGGACATCGATCTGCCCAGTTGCTTGCTCAAGTCCATTTGCACCTTTACCCACAAGTCCATGAGGAATGTGCGCAGTGGTCAAGCTTCGGATTTGGAGCTAATGCTGGACGGCGCCTCCAGTTGGTCCTGGCTGTTGTCCTGGCTAGAGCAGTCGGCACTACGCGAGGCCATTGAGGCGGGCAGAGTGAGTGCTCCACATTATTGCAATGCCAAGTATCCTCGCTGCAAGTGGACATCTCCAGATGAGCAACTCCTTGATCTTCTGCACAATAATGTGCAGTTTAATTAACGTCACTTAAGCCAATTATTTATTGATCGAGCTATGAAAAGAATATCAAAATAACTAGAATAACAAAAACATCTCTGGAGCTGTGGAGGTAAGGATAAGATCATCATCTAACGAGTGTTAGGTTCTCCTAAAACTGTTCAGAATTTCAGAAAACAGTCAGCATACTTATCGAGAATCCTGGATAGTCTTAGATCCAATATATACATATATTAAATTTCAGCTGTAATTCCTTAATATTCCCACCCAAAAACAATCGATTTTTATGTACGGCATCATGAAACGAATTCTAAATTTATTCATCAATATTATTAGCAGAACATAAATTTTGAATAAAACATTGAACAAAATTAGGTCTTGAATCGAAGGTATTAATAAAAGAATCCTAACTAAAGAGACGTTGCTTTGTGAATGATGCGTCCTTTATAACTAAAATCTAATTTACATTTTTCCAAACAGGCTGAATAAAAATTACAAGACAAGAAACTATTTAAGCTATTGACAAGTGTGGTAAGTATAGTAAGATGGTAAGATTTTAAGAAAAGTTTGTGAATAACATAAAAAAACATTGAACTGAAATTGTCAAAAATCTTTAACATAACATAATTACGAAATATTAATTAAATCTTAAACTAATTGGTATCATTTGAAAAACATTGAACTTAGAGCTACGTTAATTCTATAAAAATCTAATTTTTTTTGTTGTTTTCTTTGTTTCTTTTTGTAGAACATTTTAATTTTTTGTTTTTTTTGAATTCACAGCTTTTGCGATTTAATGTTGTTCGGATTACAACCGTCACCAGAAATTTACTTGAGCCTTTTTCAGCAAGAACTATGAATTGTTTTATTTTATTTTTTTTTTTTGTGTATTTGTTGTAGAATTCTTTATGCAAATATATATGTGTATGCTTTTTTATGGTTTTTCTTTCCTCTTTCAACTTTTTTTTTGCATGTAGAAACATTAAGACTAAATTACATACTCGTATATTCATCTGTTCTAGGCAGTTAAAGTTGCTACAAAAACTATTCAAAATATGTTGAACTTTTCCTGTTTTCAAGTGTTTCTGTGTTTGTCTGTTTTTTATTTTCTCTACTTTTTACGCAAGGCTCAAAATCAATCTTTTGGTTATGCTTTAATTTCGTATTAAAATTACACTCGTAAAAAAAACAAGACCCACAAAATGCCTACGTAAAAATGCAGTAAGAACCTGGGCTGGGCTTAGGCTATTTCGGGCCAACCCAGCACCGTCTCCAGTTGATTCTCGGTCAACTCGATGTCGGTCATGTTGTAGTCGGCGGTGCAGAGCTCCTTCCACAGTGGATGCTGCTGCAGGGGATTGCTGCTGTCCATGAAAGATATTGAGGACTTGCGACTGGTCCCATTACTGGCAATTGTCACCGCCCGCTCATCGGCGAAGTCCGCCTCGAGTGGCGGCGGTGCCGGCGGCACAGAGGCCACATTCAGTGGTGGTGGCGCCGCCTCGCTCTGTTCATGGATCTCATTGTTGTTGTTGGCCAAATGGTGGATGGGCTTCTGCGGCGACACGGCACGCGTCTCAACCATGCTGTTGTCATCGATGCCGCTGTCACTGGAGGCATCTGTGTCGCAGGCGGTCAATGCCGGCGGCATCGAGTCGTCCAATGAGGTCACCGAACTGGCATCCCCATCCCCACAGCTCGGACTCTGGAATACCGGCGACAACTGCAGATTGACGCCACTGATCAACGGATTGTGGCGATAGTTGCGCAGCACCGAAGCCGTCGATGTGTGACAGTGCAGCGGCATGGTATAATTGGAGGCGTCGTCCAATCCGTAAGTGGGGGGCATCACCTGGTCCACGGAGCTGTCGTCAATGATCATGGGCTCGACAGCATCTTCAGTGATGATAACCTGCTTTTATGGGGGGAAAATTGCAGAAAATAGAGAAAAGAAATACTAAATTAGAGTAAGTTATTGACTAATGCATTTCTAAATTTATCGCAGAAATAAACTCTGATAAATTTAGAAATACGTTTGATAAAAAAAAACAAATAAAAGAAGCAGCTGGTTGTTCTGTAGAAAAGATACAAATTGTTAATTGATTTCAAGTCGTCACTTGGTTACAGTCTAATTTGTCGTTGTAAATGGATCGATTCGTAAATTTAATTTGCGTATTTTTAATAATAAACTAGCTTAAATTAACGTACAATAATCATAGCTTAATTTAACTTTAATTAAACAATTTATAGCTTAATTATGCTCAGTGCACCAGCCCAAAATCAGCTCATTAAAAATCCAGCTCATTCGCATTCATAACATGAACGGACAATTAGAAGACCAAAGAAGAAGACGAACTGAGAGCTGATAAGGCCAAAAGACCCACAAGAGTTTACAGCCCAAGTAATCCAGTTTGAAATTCAGCTAAAATTGAGCATAAGATTTGGGCCAGATAGAGAGAGAGAGAAAGGGAGAGAGATAATATTTAAAGTCAAACAGCCGCTGGGAGTAGGGAAAACCAACACTTGAGTCCATCATCCAAGTAGTCGAGCCGACGGAGGTCGCCACAGTAGCTTGCTATAAATCATATTTTAATGATGGCCCCAGCCGGAATTCGTTACACTTATCCTTGTTCTACGCCCTGTAATAGAATACGGCAACAACAACAACGAGAACAACAAAAACCACAACCAAGATGATGGGAGGAATATGATTATGATACACAAAGGAGTTCTCTGCCCGCCACAGGAAATCAGGCACATATCAATCTCACAGTCGAAAGTCGAAGAGGGAGCTTTGCAATTTTCAATAATGAGTTTGATATGATAATAATGATGTTGCCGAAAATGTTTCAACTTGGTGGTCAAAGTTCAAGTGCAGTTTATTGAACCATTGTTAGCATCATTTAACCAACCATATTTGCAATGCTTTCACAGCGTTCGCTAATTGCTGCAGTTCGTCAGTCAATGGAAACTGAAAGCGAAAGTGCTGTAGTAAATTGATCGATGAGCAAATAAGCCATAAACAAAAGCAAAGAGAACAAAAGGAGGCAGTGGCAGCTGGAATGGGCGTGGCTGCCGCCATCCGGGGGCAACAGTTTTGCGTCACATCAGCAGGGCACAAAATCTGTGCCCTTTAGCGACACATTAACAGCTGCTGTTTAGCTGGAATTCATATGACAAGATACGAGGGATAGACGATAGATACGATACGATGATACCAGCTAGAGATGGCAGCGTGATTTTGCTACAGCTTATGTTCGTGCTACTAAATTAGTTTTGAGAGAGTTTGTCAAGTTCTTGTATACATTTTTAAATTGAATCAATTTTTATATATTTTTTAATATCTATAATATCAATTCATATTGATTTGGGAACAGTCAACAAATAACTATAAAAACTGTGTTCTTTTTTAGACTCTTCGAAACCATTTAATGTTCGCGCTACTAAATCTGTTTAATTTTACTCATTTTAAAAGAATTCTTCAGGTTTTGAGTATTTATTTTAAATGCATTAATTTTTATATACATATGTTACTATCTATAATTTGACTTCACATTGATCTGGAAACAGTCAATCAATAATTATAATTCGTACTACGAAATCGGATTAATTTTACTCATTTAAAATTGCATAACTATAATATATTGTACTATCTATGAGTTAACTTCCAATTTTACCAATTTAACTAATTCGGAAACAGTCGAAAAATAATTATAAAAATATTATTTTTAATTAGGCTCTTTAATAAAAAGTTACGAACCTTGTACTACTAAATCTGTCTAAGTTTTTTTTATTTTAAAAGAGTTCTTGAATTTCTTGGATAATTATTTAAGTGTGCATTAATTTTTATATATTTTAATATCTTTAATTTTTCTTCACAGCTAATTTGAAAGCAGTCGAATAATAATTATATAAAAATGTATCTTAATTTAGACTCTTTAAAAAATATAGAACCTTCTCTAGAGTTCCCATCTCTAACAGAAACACACATTGCTGTCGCTTGGCACACGCCATGTGCCTTTAGGCCCAATTCTCCCTCCATCTCCCTCCATCTTCCCTCTCGACTGACACTGCCAACATAAATGCCAAATGTATTGTAATAGCTTTATTGTTTGATATATTGTTCGGCTTACATTCATAAGCATCAATATATCGACGTTGACTTCGCCAATCGACCTAATATTTGCCACAGTAATAAATTATTAAAGCCCTGAAAAGACGTAGCATTAATACTTACAATAATTGTTAAAGTATCCTTAGGGAGACGACAAAAATGAATTTTTGCTGAACTTAGCAGCTGTTTAAAGCAATTTAATTGGTTTGTGTTTTATTTTATATTGGACTCGGTTCATTGGCATTACGTGCCAAGGCGAAATGAGTCACGTGGGCTGCTCTCAAAGTAATTAAAGTCGAAACTTTTACGGCCAAAATGGAGCAACACCCAATGTTAGCCTACTTCTTGGCAAAGTTCTTTCCGGCTCCTTTACCTGCTCTACTTTTTAACGGTATACAGTTACACTTGCTGTTTAAATTCTGGCGCGGGAGGCATTTGACTTTTGCCACTTACGTTGCGTAATTTGTACGACAGGCTGCCAGGCTCCGGGGAGTACGACGTACTTGAATATCCTGACGAGCAGGAGCACGAGCAGAACTTGAAATTGATTTTGTCAGCGGCAGATTTTCAATTTGATGTTGCTGTGCTCGAAAGGATTGCCAAAGACATGCTTATCAGAATCAATATGAACTGAAGAAGAACAAGAACAGGAACAAGAATCACAGGCAACGTGGCGTATACGTAATAAGAATTATTGCCTTCTCAAATTCTTGGTAAATTAAATTTTTCGTCACTGATGACAATATTTAAAGTTGTCTTGGGTGTCTTGAATAGATACACACACACACACACATGTACACACACACGCATTTATGTGTGTGTGTGCGTAGGCGTATTATCTTTGTGTGTGCTTAGCATACTTAAGTGCGTCGCAAGGTTGCTTTGCAAGAGCAAATAAATAGCCAGAACAAGTTGTTTTGGCTGCCTTTGATAAGACACACAAGAGGCAAGAGGCAGGAAGAGAAAGCGAAAAGTTGAGGCAACTTGATTAGGCTCAATGGCAGGCAGGCAGCATCATTTATTCCAATCAAAGATTTTTATAAATGGTCTCACTTCATCTGGACGTTCATTTTGGGGCGTGGCGTTCATAGAAAGTGAACGAGATTAATCAAGTTTTAGGCCTCTCAATAAATATGCTGGCAGGCAAATACGACTACCGTAAGAATCCTCTGCAAACATAATATTTATGCACATAAATCTACAGCACAAAACACGAGTAGAAAAATGGAAGCCATCGATGTAAAAACTATCAATTCCCAAAGAAACACAGAGTAAACTTTATATTTGTTAAATGTTTATGTAGCTGGATTTGAGGTTGATCGTTTATGCTGTCGTTTTTTTTGTTTTATTTTTGCTAAAATATTTATTAAAAGTTTATTAAAATACTTTTATAATCAATATCCATATACATGTCGTATTTTTGATGTTTAATTACTATTTCGGCATATTTGTATTTGTGTATATACTTAGTACATAGTATAATATTGCATACTTTGCGGCGTTTATAACTAGATTTATTTTTTCGCAAAATTTGCTGCTTGTATAATCCATTTATTGGAGTCAAATTCAAGGCTAGTTAAATTTATGCTATAATTCTCTCTTCATTCTCATTTCGTTTCGTGGTATTTTATTTTTTCGTTTTGTGTAAAATTTGACTTAGTTGGAGGTATTCTCTGGTTGCTTGTTGTTTAACAAAAAGAATACAAAAAATAATAATCAAAAAGTACAGACAACTTCGAGTTGCCGAAGACTTTAATACCCTTACAGACCATTGTTATGGCAGTTAGATCAACTGATTTTTGGTCGCTCCAGTGAATTGATGTACCCTCTGAGAGGGTCGTCGTAATAAACCAAAAAATTTGCTATTCTAAGCTGCTTATAAAGCACAAATAATTGTTGGCCTTTGTATGTTTTTGTGTGTGCAAATAAAACTAATGCCGCATGAAAATTGCTGGCCATTTGCTTGTGCGACGCGTCGACACTTTTGACAAATGAGCTGCAATTTAAACAGATAGAGGAGCGAAAAGATGTGAGAAAGGAAAGAGCAAAGTAGGTTAAGAGAAGTTCGCAACTCATACAATCTAAATGTGTTGTATGTGGAACCTGTTGATAATTTTACATAATTTACACACAATTAATCAAGGCAGGCCAGAACGGCAACCGGGCGTATGAGCAACATTTGTGGAAGTAAAATGTACTCGAAATTAAGTCGCTGAAGTCAGCAGTTGATTGACTTCAAATACAAGTGTATTCGAGAGTAAACAAAACTGACTCTCTCATGCTTGGCCATTAATCAAACCACTGTCCAATCACTTGGCCCAAATCAATTGCAGCGCACTGAAAGTGCTTTGTCAGCCCTGTCGCGACTTGAGTTATGATGAGTCAACAAATTGGCCAACGGATATGTTGTAGGGGAATGTAACATGTCGTCTGTACTTATTATATTGTATGCTGATGCTGTAGATTGCAAGTATATATACTTATAAATGTTTGTATATATGTGTAAAAGTATTTATTTATTTATTTATTTATCAATTTGCTAGCCATAAAATTGCAGCTAATTTTGTTGTCCTGAATCGTAGGATATATTCCAAATATTTTGCTATAATTTATTTAGTTTTGACATTGAGTTAGAGTTATGTTTTGTTTGTTTGAAAAGCATTTCTGAGGTATTTGCTACGGCTGATACGATACTGATACCCGGACATCTGTCCAGATACTTAATATAATGCTATAAAAATTACACAACATTTAGTTTACGTTTACTTTATTTGCGCTAGTTTAAGTTTAAGTTTTAGTTTAGGTTTAGTTTTAGTTTTCGATTTTAGTTTAGATTGCTATGCTTGGGCTTTGTTTTACTTTAAATGCGAGTCACATACAACAAGATTGGGAGGTAGTAAAAAACATTTTGTATTCGTTTCGTTATCGGGTTATCAAAATGATCGCACAACATTCACTAAGGTGTATTCAACTATCCAAATGTCATATTTACTTTATACGTTTTATTATTATTTTGTATTGTAGATTTTAGTTAAATAATTTATATGTATTGTATGTATTTGTATTTGTATGTATGTATATGTATTTGTTATACACGAGGTATATAATTTTGTGGTGTGCGGAGACAGGCTCACACACACACACACAGAGATGTACTTATGCATGTACTGAGGTATATGTGGTATATTTGTTGGTAATTGTATGTACTTTCTGTTCTCGATTCTCGATTCTCATGTCGTTCACTCGTTAGAGTTATACTCGCTGGAACTGCACTCGCTCGATTCGCACTCGCACTCGCTTAAGCTGAACTCGCTCGAGTTGCACTCGTTCAAGTTGCACTCGCTCGAGTTGGACTCGTTCGATTTGCACTAAGTCTCGATAAAGCTATATCGTCCCGTTCTCGTTCCTATCTCGTTCTCGTTCCCATTTTCATTCACATTCTCATACGAAACGCGTAAAAATTTCAACTAAATCTTATATGTATATGTTATGTAGGTATGAATGCATGGAGTATATGTACGAGTAATCGCTATAATTAATGCTAAACAAATTTGACTTGACTTTGAATTTAATTTATATGTATGTATATTGAGTGTTGATCTTTGTTTCATCATTATTATTATTATTACAATTAATATAGTTTTTTGTCTAAAGCCACATCGATTAAGTTTTAAGAGTTTTTCTAGTCGATTTTATAGGCAAAATGCAATTGCAAAAAGTATGCCTGGTGTTTTGCTTCACATTCCCTTCTCTTTTATATACATGTACTCTTTATTCTGTTCCTTATATTGTATTGTATTTTATCTATATTGTTAGTTAGTTATTTTATAGGCTTTTTGTTTGTATAATAATAATAATAATAATTTTGAGAGTTTTTGGCTCGCAGTCTTTTCGGGCTATAATTATTTTCATTAATTTCAACTTGCACCATCTTGCAATCAGTTTGGGATTCTGACATTCTAAATGATTATCAAGGAAATACTCTTTAATTGTCCTGGTATTTGTCTAAATAGTTACGATTAATCTCATTAGCTTAATACTAACGACTAACACTAGGAGTGTAGTGTAGTAGGATTTTGAGTGGATTGCTTATCAATTTTCAATTTATTTCTATGCTAACAATTAATTATTTGTTCCTATGCAGCACATTCGTTTTAGACTTGTTGTCGCTGTCCTGGGAGGTAGTTTACGGTCCTGTGACTGCCATATACGCGAGGTAGTTACGGTTCAGTTATTTCATTTGGCATCAACAACAATTTTACTATTTTCTTGAATTTACGCCAGATTCTGTCGTCCAAAAATAACCAACGGTGTATAAAAAACAAACGAAATAAAATTAATCATAGAGGCAAATGATTATAATGTGCGCACAAAAGTAGGCAGCACTTTTGCAGAATTTCAAGACAGCAAACATCCCCACATAACATAAGTGTCCCGAAAGTAATGCAAATTTCGTAACATCTTGGCCAAAACATGCTGCACAGCAGTCGTTGACATTTACAGGACGTGGCCAAGAGAAATAAACCGAAACTTCCTGCAGGCTGACAGAAGCAGGCATGGGCAGCTACTCTGTCAGCCTACAAATGAGCACGGCTCGTGTTGGCCATAAAAAGAAGGCCAAAAGATAGGACGAGAGAGAGAACAAACAAAAGCGTGAGAGAAGCACAAGTTGAGAGCGCATCAGCTGTGCGCTCTGCGTGAAGAGTGAAAGTTAAAATGAAAGTGAAAGCGAATGGGAATAACGACAAAAAAGGATAGAGACACACACACATACATATTTAGATAGCGTAAGCATTTAGGTACGAGGTGTAAAATCAATACGAAATAATGCCACGTGCTGTCTTTAAGCCCTCGAAACTCCATTAAATAGGCAATAATAAAAATGCTAATGTTATGGCGGGCATGAAATCGAAACCCAATAACCTGGCACCAAGCAGTGTCAATCGACTCGAGAACTTTCACGATTCAGAGTCAGAGAGAAAAAGCCATTGCATACCTGCAGGCGCACATTCGATTTTAAAACAAAGTTGGGAAATTGAGAGCTCAAATAGAACACAGTAAAAGGAAATCTAAGGTTATTCTTGCGTGTAAATTGATGTCGTCTGCTTATTTATGATAGTTTGTGTTTATCAATGGGCTAACGAAAATGCGCGTTAGACACGCAACTTGCCCACAAAGTTTAATTAAAGTCACAAGCCGAAATTTGTTGGGCAACACGCAATGTGGTTCAGTATTTATGAAAAATCAATACTGCTTCAAAATAAAATTGCAAACCAAAAACCAAATAAATTAAAACAAAATAATTGTGTGATTTTTTTTTTTTGTTTTGTTTTTTTTTTTAACTTTTCAAAAAATGTTTTAAACTTAAAATTAGATAAAACACCGTTGTTCCATAGAGGCGTGGCTAAAAACTGGCCGTCGTCATTGTATTAAATACGAGTTGGAATCTTCATGCAATCAGTTTTGTTCGATAAAATTCTCAACTGGTTTTCGTTGTGGAATATTGAACATTGTCTCTTATTACATTTCTGTCCCGTACTCGCATCTTAAATACGTACTAACTTTTAGCTTCTCTGTTATGTTATGTGACTGAACTGCGCTGCACTAGGAAACGCATTAAAAAAAAACCGTAATTTTGTTGTAATTGCTAACAGTTTTCTCTAGATTTAGCTATAGCTATTTATGTATAATATATATGTTTAGTACTTGGTAATCTCTGTCTGTCTGCCTACAGTCAGATTCTTTCGACTTTTGACTATCATTAATTTTAGCTAGTTAATTGTTTTATTTAATTTTTTAAATTTTATTATTTGTTGTAGTTGTGTTTTTTTGTACCATCAGCGCTCGAATTTGAATTTTTTGTTACTTTTTCATTTCACAATGTTTACAATTTACAGGGTATTCTCATCGTTACTTCATATTTCTTCTACATTTTTTTTCTCAACACAAAATCAAATGAATTCGAATCAAAACGCTGTCGACTTTTCTTCTTCATTTTCTGAACATATTTTTTTGTTTACAATTAATTCGCACTCTTTAAAGCTGGCGCTGCTTTTGGCTCAGTCGAAATGCTTACACATTTATCAAATTGGAAAAATCAAGTGAAATTTAGTTAATAATATTAACGCAAAATGCTATCACAGTAAACGAAACAAAACAAAAAAAAAATAGTTTAGATATAGTTGAACTAAATGTTGTCACGTTTTCAATTAAAATTTTAGTTTAAATTTCTTTCGACAATTTTATTGCAATTGAATTAGTTATTGTTCATTTTCTTAAGTTGCAGTTGTGATGCTTCTGGTAGTCACTGTAGTAGTCCAAAACGCGCTCGACTTATGTAAACTATTAGCTAGCATTTATTATAAGTAAATATATTTACAACAAATTATTATTGCTCAACAAAATATAACAACATTTGTCTTAAAATGAAATCAACAACAAAAAGAAAGGGAAATTAAAATTATAAATTAATAATATTTAGAGAAATGAAATTAAAAGCGCTACAAACTGAGTCTTAAACATAGTTCAATGATGCATTAAAATGACGACGTCGCACTATTTTAAATAGTCTACAAATTTATAATTTTAAAGTCCACACTGCTGCACTTAAACTTCTAGTCCTAAACATAAAGCTAACTCTATAAGGTAGATATCTATATGTATATATGACTATATGTAACTAGAACTAAACTAATGTATGTATGTATATATAACTATGCCCTGACTAATCGCTCCTCGACACACGCAATATGTCAAGGATAGCTTCTAGTTGGGTTTTAGGATAGTCTTAGGCTAGTTGGTTGGTGGGGTTAAGGGGTTGATGGTTGGGAGGGGAGTGAGGATGTTATTTGGAGGCTCTATAAAATCGATCCATTTACAAGTACAAATTGTAGAAATGGGTTTGTCCGTTTTCGTCAATTAACTAATTGATTGAAGTAAAGTCAAAAGTGGTTTAAGTGTTGTAGTTGTTTTTGAGGCAGGTTGAGACAGCAGTTGACAGCGCTGCCTCCTCTAGACCTTGGCCAGCTGCTTCTTTGGCCGCATTGGCACAATGCAATAGCCGGCACTTACATCACGTCCGCTGACTAACAGATTCTTAAGCACCGAATTCGACTGTTGTTGTTGTTGATGATGTTGTTGTTGTTGTTGCTGCTGCTTTTGTTGCTTGGCCTCTGCGGCTGACCAACGTTCGCTGCTTGACTGTCGCTTTGTTGCCTGCAATTGCTGCTGTTGTTGTTGCTGCTGCTGCTGTTGATCCTTGCCCATTAGTTGTTGCAACAATTGTGGTGATTGCACCAGCTCCACAGTCATGGTGGCACTCTTCAAACGCTTCGATTCCACTGGATTGCCAGCAGCTGAAGCGCTGTTCAAATGTCGCTTGTTGCCATGTTGTTGCTGTTGCTGCTGCTGCTGTTGTTGTTGTTGTTGTGGCACCAATGCTTGCAACACGGTTGTCTTTGCCAGTGGCGTGCTGCTCGTCTTGCTCTCAACGAGACGTATGGTTGCCTTGGTGTTGAGTGGGCCAAGGGTTGTGCCATTTAAAAGCCTCATTGCTGGCAGCTTGCCCGGCAGCAACATCTCCTGCAGCTCCTCCTCCGTCTGCTGCTGTTGCTGCTGCTCCTGTTGTTGTTGCAACAATGTCTTGCTGTTTTGTATGGTTATCAATGGCACTGCATTTAAAATGATATTCTGCTGCTGCTGCTGTTGTTGTTGCTGTTGTTGCTGCTGCTGCAACAGCTGCAACGTTGTCACTTTGCTGGGCGCTGGCGACACCGCTGGACTTGCCGCTGCCTCGCCCACATTCATTTGCAACAAATCACTCCAACAATCCAAATTTGCAGCTAGAAAAAAGTTGAAGCAAAAATGTTAAAACGAAAATATTATAAAAAAAAAGTTGAATACAAAATTAAATGATTGAAATATGCAGCAACATTTTTTTGGTTTTTTTTTTTTTGCGTGTGTTTCGTCGATTTAATCTTGCGCTTTCCTCACATTATTTATGCCACTTGCCACACACATACAGATACACGTTATTTATTGATATATTGTGCGTGTTGTTGTTGTTGTTCAAACAAACAGACAGACGAGCAATTAATTCCTTTGCCCATGACATTGATGCTAATTTAAAACAATAATATTTAGCTCGCGGCACAAGCAAATTTCTATTTAGATATTTAGCAAAATTTTTGAAAATACAGTCGAACTTCCCTAACTCGAATCACCATTATCCAGGAAAAAAGTTCGAGTTAGGGAGACTTCGAGTTAGGGAATTTTTTTTTTTAGTATATTAAAAGAAACCACAAATGCATTCAATCATAAATACATTCCAAATTGCAAATTTTTCTTGTCATTTTCAACGAAAAAGGATTCCAGTTTGATCAAGACCTGTCGATATTCTCAAAAATTGGATTTTTCGTTCTTTTGCTGTATCCAGAAGAAGTTCCCGATTCAAATGTCATCATAATTAATATATCATTTTTTAATATAATGAAAAATGTTTTTGCTGACATACCACATTTTTCAGCAACTTTAATTTATTTTATTTTACTTTCAAATTTCTTAACTACTAATAAGTTTGAATATTTCTTTAAACATTTTTAAACATTTTAGTACACTGATGTGCTGACAAAGAAGTACGTTTCGATCATCTTTCCTATAGCAATTTCACAAGCCTAAATATTTGTTGATGCAATATTCTATCATATTACATCACCATATGTTAATGTACATCAATATTACATATTCAAACGAGCCGGTAACAAAAGCATATAACAGAAACGAAAAAGAAATTGAAGCTTTATTGGAGATTTTTCCGAAAAATTCGACTTACAGAAGCACGGGCCAATATTTTTGTTCGAGTTACGGAGAAATTCGACTTATGGAAGTTCGAGTTAGGGAAGGCGATTTGTATGAAATTTGCTCAGTAAACGCTATTGCCACTCGATTTTGTTCGAGTTAGAGAAAATTCGAGTTAGGGAAGTTCGAGTTAGGGAAGTTCGACTGTATATAGAAGATATAGATACAGCTATAGATACTTTTACAGAAGTGAAAAAGTGGACTCCACGGGCAGCTGTCGAGTTGCCAAACATAAAAAACAAAACAAAAAACATTAACAAAATCATCAAATAGTCTAAACAGTCAGACAGTCAGACAGTCGCCGACCTCATGCTCTATTCCCATTTTAACCTCAACAGAGGCATCAATCAAAGTTGTGACATGTGTCAAAGGTAAAAAAAAAGATGCGTGTCACGCTCAGGATGTGTGAAAATTACGCATAATTAACTAAAGAGCCGCAATCAACAACAACAACAACAACAACTGCTGCTGATATTGGTAATTGTGGCAAACAATTCGTAATAAATAGTTGACATTATTTGTGGCTGCTTTAAGGACCCGCATCAATTAACTTTCCCTTCTCTCCTTCCACCCCCGTCGAGTTGTCAGTTCTCTTTCGAAAAACTGCCAAATAATTGTGGAAATTTTCTTTATACTTTTTCATCTATTTTTACAAACACACACACATACACATATTTAAAAATATTTATGTGTATATGAAAGCTTGAGTATTTCCTCTGTGTGATTCTGTTTCTATTTATAATCCCGCATATCTATCGAAAATTTAGGCCTCTCCAACCAAATGCAGTAAATGTGAAAAACAAAACACACAGAAAAACTTGTCACCAGCGAGTGGAAAATGCCTCTGGGGAAATGTTGTTTGGCAGCTTGGGAAAACTACATAATTAGCCGGGACACTATGTCTGTCTGTCTGACTGTCTGTCGTGGTATCTATCGATACCTCGTGGCGGCAATCCATTCATAATATATCAATATTTATCTATCTGTGTCTGTATTTGTATCTGTTGCCCGAAAAGTAGCTGTATATATATATTATATCCAAATGTATCTTTAATTGCATCAGTATCTTTGTATGAGTATGTATCTTAGTCGGCTTTCTGTTGGAATCTGCATATTTAAATGCATTTATCTGTATCTATGCAAGAATCTGTATCTATCTGTATCTACGTGTCTTAATTTGAGCTTGTAAATGTATTCTGTATTCTCTTTCTAAATAAATAAGTATCTACATCTGTATCTATATCTTTACCTATCAGCTGTATATCTAACTAGCTTGCTGCATATTTCATTTATTCAATTTCACACTTTACGCATACTTACAATCCTTGCTGTAGTCATTCTCAAATGCATCCTCAATGGAATGACATAAACTGGCCGGCAATGACACATCATATTTCTCCTTTTTGCACTCTATGTTAAGACTCAGCTGTTCCTGCTGCCCCTGTTGCTGCTGTTGCTGCTCTTGTTGCAGTTGTTGCTGGCGTTGCTGTTGCTGTTGTTGCTCCAGTTGTTGCAGACGTTGCTGTTCCTCCACCTGCAGCTGCAGTTCCTGCTCGAATTGCTGGAATCTGCGAATGTCGCTGATCACCTGTTGTTGCTGCTCCTGCTGCTGCTGTTGTTGTTGTTGTTGTTGCTGCTGTTGCTGCAAACGATCATCGCCCAGAATGGAGAGCGTACCATTGCCAGTGCCACAAAGCAAAGCTGCCAATTCACTGGCGCCAGTTGCTGATACACTCGATTGCTGCTGTTGCTGATGTTGTTGCTGATGTTGATGCTGCTGCACGGGCGATGGCGACAGCGATGAGACTGTCGAGGCGGGCGAGGAACAAAGCGAACTGGAAAAATGTTGCTGTTGTTGCTGCTGCTGTTGTTGTAGTTGCTGCTGCTGCTGTAGTTGCTGCTGTTGCAGTGGCTGATGATAGCTGCTGTATTGCTGTTGTGGCTTGAACGGCGGCAACTGTTGCTGCATGGCATCGATGTCCTTGGTGCGCAAGGCGGAATGCAAATCAATAGCCGGACACCACATGAGATCTCTCTCCGTCAACAGCGGCATATCATCGCCCATGGGAATATAAGGAGCACGCAGCTCATAATCCACATAGGAGTAATCATCCTCCTGTGTCAGCGAATTGGGGCTGCACAACGACGGCAGGCTGCTGACCTCAGGACTCTGTAAGAATCAAGAAAATTTAATTTTAGTAAGCAAAGAATTAAAAAAAATAAATGGCAACAAATTTTGATTAACATTTTAGGAAACCAAAATAAGTATTACAAAAAATGGTAAACAAAAACAGGCAATTTCTAATATGATAAAATATCTCAAAAAATAAATAAAAATATAATATTAGGAAAAGGTATTCAGGGGTGCAACAGAAATCGCTTTCGCTTGAATTTCACTGGAATTTGTATGAAATTTAAGGGAAATTCAACCGAAAGCGATTTCTGTGGCACCCCCGATTATTTTGTTTTTAATTTTTAAAACAACCAAAATATTAAAATATTGTATTTTTAAGTGTCTTTATCAAGTTTCCTAATTTTGTGCTCTTTATTTTTATCCCAAATTTTGGAATTCTTAAAATTTTTAATGAAAATTGCTATAATAAAAAAAAAAAAAAGTATTTATTTATATTAACAAAAAATATTATTTTTTACTAATTTTTCAAACAACCAAAGTATTAAATAAGAAATTTTACTTTTTTTTGCCTCACTCATTTTCTTTTCGATGCTAAAATTTATCTAATTTCAACATTTCTAATTTTGTGTTAAATTTTTCTTCCCATATAAAATAATCTCACCTTTGCTTTGACACTGGGCGAATGCAAATGCTGTGAGCAGCTCGTGTCATTGGATTCATCGCGATAATTGAAGAGAGGATCAATGTTGCTGCTGCTGTTGCTGTTGTCCTGATGCTGATGACTGTTGCTGTTGTTGCTGCTGCTGTTGCTGTTAGTTCTGCTGGCATTGCTGCTGCTGTTGTTGCTGCTGTTGGCATTGACTGTTGCTGTAGCTGTGTTGCTGCCAACAAGACTGTGACGATTGCTGCTGCTGCTGTTGTAGCTGCTGCTGTTGTTGCTGCTGCTGTTGCTGCCATTATAATGCTGTGCACTCGCCGTTGTCGAGCAGGTTGTGGCATCTAGCGAAATCTCGTCGGGCAGAAAACAGGTGCCCATTAGACCCACAATCATCTCGCCAAAGGCCGTCATCTCATCCGACTGCATGGCCAAATGATGTGTCAAATCATCGGGTTCCTCTTTCAGCACTGCAAATAGATAAAGCAAAAAAGGGAAGTTTGATTATTAATATGAATGAATTTAATTGACATGTGTATTTATAATCTTAAACTTTCGTGCAGTTGTTGAAAGGTGTCAAAAACTAAGTGCTAAGTGCAAACGTCGCCTAAAAACTCGCTGTTAATTAATGCCTCAAGTCAATCATCGGACCCTTGGAGACGACACAAGTTGTCGCTCTGTTGTTGTCCAAAAAAAAAGAGAAAAAAAAAAAAAATATTTTCAGTTTCTTCAATTGACAGCTTTCAATTGAGACTAATTGAAGTTCTTTTTCTCTCTACTCTCCACTCTCGTCTCTTTCTTTTCCTTTATTTTGGGGTGAATTAGTTGATTTATGTGTGCTACAATTGCTGGCGACTGGTTGTTAGAAATCAAGCCATGATTTTAATGGCCTCTTGGCAATCTTTACTTTTTCTACTATTTAAATTGTCCTATTAATCAGCATCGGAAAAGTTTTTAGTGCTGGCATCTCAAACATATTAACTGATAAAGCCCTGAAATCCCTGAACTACTGACGTACTGACCAGAAAAAATGCAACTATTTGTAATGCACCGAAGGCAGAAACCTTAACCCTTAACCTAACCCTTAGGGGTTATCCAGAGTCAAGGCCCCATAACAACGAAAGGTGCTTGATTGGGATGCTTATCGTCATCCATAGAGATTTGGATTCGCGTCACGAGTCACAACTTGAGTCAACAATCATAATACACTATTTACATATATGCATATTATATGTATTTTATATTTATAGTACATCTGTTATAGGGAGCGCCTATAAAAACCGGTATAAACTGGCAGCACGACTTGATTACAATCAAGTATATAGACAATAGAATAGAATTGTATAATAAGAGTTTCTATTATTTATGATATTTGCACTAAAGTGAAGAGTACCCCCCATCGGCAACAACTATGTAACATTATTATTGTTTTCGGGCCTATCCAACAAGTCTAATCTTAGCTGTGTTACCACTTTGCAGTTTGCTGATGCACTTCTAATTCCATATCTATCAAACGTTTATCTTATCAATAGTTGTTCAAGTTCTCTGCACACAACAATCGCCAACATTGCCTTCAATCATATTATAAGCACCTATTCAGATTATTTTTCTTTATTTTTTCTTGTCTGTCAACAATTGCAATCGCCGATGACGACAACAAAAAGTTGGCAAAACTATTAGAAATACAAATAAGAAACGCCTTTTTAACATGTTAGCTGTAAAAACTATTAATAAGGTGGCATTTTTAATTATCACATTAGTTTTAAATTAATTTTAAAATAATTCCAATTCGCCTGAACAATTTGCAACATATGAAAATTTTGAAAATCTATATGACTGACTGACTTACTGAGAATCAACGTGTCGACCAAACGGTTAAAGCTAGAAAGCTGAAATTTTCACACAACATAACTGAGACAATTTTATCGTGCTTAATTCGACCTGTAAGTGGGTTAAATTTGGGGTTAAAGTTATTGGAATTGCTTAAGATGGAAAACTTTTTTGTTTCGTAAAATATCTCAACAAAACTCACAGATTGGGTATTTGAGACTGCCTGACAAAAAATGGGTCAAAATTGGATAGCTATATCATATAGCTGCCATAGGAACAATCGGATACAAATTGACCTTTAGCATTAAAAACTCTAGTAGATAATACAATGTCAAAATTGTAAGGAAAATTTACATAAACATTGTAGTGGACAGTTAAGCAATGTGCTATACAAGTTACTCTATTAATTTGCTCACTAACAAAGTTATATGGCCCACTGCAGGGGCATAAAAACAAAACAAAGCTAAAGGCTTTACTGATCCAAGCGATCTACTGCACTTTATACTTATGTATGGTTGACTTGGTTGTGGTTGTATATTATGGCAGGTACTCGTAATTTCTATATGCAGCGGCTATCTCGCTTGCACACACACATCGTTTCCAGTTGCGGCACAAACAAATTAATTAACAATGCAAACACACACACACATATAAACTTACACCTCCCTTCAACACCTGATCCCCCATGGCGACTTATAATTATGGCACACAAGTGCGACTCAACGACGCTTTGCGGGAAAAACAGAAAGAGAGAAAATAAGAGAGATAAAAAATAAAAAACAAAAACAAACTGAAATTATGGCACATGATAATATAATACAATGCGGTTTCTTCCTTCTATCGAGGCCGAGAGATTCAAGTGCCATTCGTAAATGTTTGTTTTTTTGCCATTTATGTACTACAACTCTTGTTACATGTAAGTGTAAAGTGCAAGGGCAGAGACCTCTACAAAAATAAAAAAACAACTAAATTCAATGCAAAAATTTTCAGCAACTAATTTCAAAACGGAGAATGGGCTGTGGGCAGTTTACAAGGTAATTAGTTGAGTAAAATGTGCTCGTTACTAATATAAAAGTGATTGTCGTAGCATCTCGTGACGTGCTTTAAGCATCAGACCAGTCCAGACCTGGCCGAGTCGGTTCTGGCCAGGCCTATTCGCTGCTGCTGCTGCAGCTGCACTTGAGCCACATTCGATGCACTTGAAATACTTTTCGAAAGTTTTTCTAGAACGGACCGAGACCACAAAGTGAATATGACGCGTGACTTGGTTGCTGTCAACACTTGGAGCACTCGACACAGTTTCAATTGAAATCGTTTAAGTCATAATGATGACGCTGCGAGTATGTATGATCATTATGATTATGATTATCATGACGTAGTTTTGTGGCAATCCAAATCAAAATTGGGAAAACTAGAATAAAAAGCAAACTAAGCGGACACAGATCTTTAAGAGTTAATAAAAACAAAGCATCATATATAGAGCTATGTCTCAATCAACTAGGGAAGACTTAAAGGTTAAGATTAAGGCACCCTCTTGATACCTGGTGTTTCTGTTAGCTGATTTTAAAACAAGCGATAAAGGCTATAGTCGAGTTCCCGACGAAGAAAACGTAACGGGTATAAAAAGCAAACAAAACCGGACACATGTCTTTAAACATTAAAAACAAAGCATATTTTATAGAGCTGATTAAATCAACTAGAGAAGACTGGAGGTTAAGATTAGAAGACACCCTCATGATGTTGTTCTATGTAGTGTCTGGTGTTTCTATCAGCTGAGTTTAAAAAATCAACAATTTTTGAGCATTAAATTGATCAAGATTAACTCATGAAGCTCGTATGTTTTTTGGCCTGATATTTATGCGTTTACCCACATCTTAAATGACAAAAAATTGACTAAACCAACGAAAACAATTGTAAATCAAGAAAAAATTGATCAGTTTGTTATCAGTTTACCTTGAATATGAGCTCTGAGCAATTCAATTACAATTACAATTACAACTACTCATCAGCTCTGTTATAAGTTGAAGTTTTACAACTACTTGAAGAACTACAAAAACAGGACTGGAAAAAACATAAAGAGCATTGCATAATATTTATTTAGTCATCGACTGATCGAAAGACAAATCAAATGCTATAACTGGCAAACACAAATAAATATCATTTATAAACGTTTCCCTGTTTATTTACGTTCCTTTTAAAACGAAAATAAATATAGACTCACTTCTCACAAAACAAAAATAAAAGACGTGTAAAGAAAAGTAAAGAGAAGAGAAAAAACTGAAGTATCTGCGGCGTCTGCAGCCAATACACAAAATGTCAACAGAAAACGAGAAGCTAAACAATAAAAAAAAGGAGAAGAAACGAAACCAATTGTCGAGCAGTTTCCATGCGAACTGCAACAGACTTTTAAAAATACACGCGCCAGTCCAAATCAAAAGAAATATGTTGAGAATAAGGTAGATCATCTGCTGGGAGGGGGATATGATAATGTGTGTGGGAGTAGATAACTGTGGCATGTGGCAGGGGGAGGGGGATTGTTGCCGACACATGTCTCGGCTGGCCAAAGAACCTTGGCACACGCGCCAACTTTGGGGCTCACCACCGACTGGACTGGACGACAGACACATCACATCACTTAACATATTAATTGGCTCAACTAAATATTCATAGAGTCTAAATCTGACGACAAATGTGGCTTACGCGGCGTATGCGTAATAACAGCAGCAATGGCATGTAATTATGACACAAGCAAACAAAAAAATAAAAATATAGGAAAATCGAAAAATAGGAAAACAAATTGCCAACCGGCAAATGCTGATAAATCTATATAAATACATATGTAATATACTATGTATATTTTTATTATGTGCTTAGCTGAATATCAGGCGAGTTGCTGCACGTTGTTTACAATAATTTCTTGTTGTTGTTAGTGTTGCTGCTGTTGTTATTACAAATAAATCGTTTGATTTGCGCAAATTGCGGCCAACGAAACGTTGATAAGCCAACTGCTAACTAACTGATCGACTGACTGACTGACTGAATGACTGACTGACTAAATGTCTAATTGTCTACTTGAACAATTGACTGATTGACTAAACGACAGCTTGATCAATTCAATTGCCGCTTTACGTTGCGACAATGCGTCAAATCACATCAAATCAACGGCGCACGTCACTTCGTTATTTTTGCAATTGTTGTTGCTTTCATATTACATTATAAACAGGCACGACTAACAATATGCAGTATATGAATATGCGTACTATATATACATATATACTATACATACATACATACTATACATACATACCTACTATATATGTAAGTATACTCAGTATGCAAATTAGATGACGGCTCTACTGTAGCCTAGGTCTATGCGCTAGTGCATATACTCTGGATTATTTCAACAGCCCTTGTACTTCCTAATACCCTGGATTATCGATAACAGCAACTGAGTATATTCATTTCGCGTTTCACAAATCACTAGAGATTTTGATGACAATATCTTGCGACCCACAAATTGCATTCCCTCATTTGACATTTACGTTGTTTTCTGTGTTTTTGTATTGATTTTATAAAACATGCCTGATTAATCCTTGATATTTAATTCAGTTCAATTTTAGCTAAACAATATTTTTTTAAATTTAAAATATATCTCCATACATTATATTAGTTAAATGGGTTTTTAACTAACCATTTAAAAAGTTTAGTTAAAAGTTATCAATTAACTTGTAATTAAATTTAGATTAAAATTTAATTTAGTTTTTCCAGCTGACAATGAATATTTAATGCCTTTTTCTGTATTTGTTGCATGAAAAATCAAAAAACAGGTTGGTAACACAGGTAACAAGCAAATATTAGAAAAAAAAGCCTTCTTATCTTAAAAATTATTAACAAAACAACACACAAAGGGCTAGATTAGCTTTACAGCTATTTTGTCACTTTTGCGACTTAGAATTCTCAACTGGTTTTAGCGTCTCAAAGACAAAAAATTAGGCTTGGATCGCTGGTTAAGTCAGCACAACGGTACTGCATTCTGCAAGTATTTTGTGTGTTGTTGTATGTTGATAAGGTGTCATATCGACATACAGACCTCGCTAAACTCACCTACAAATAATAATAGTTTTTAAAAAACGTTTATTTTAATAATGGTAGTAAATGAATAGGGGGCTGATGAATCAAATAGTTTAAATCCCATTATTAATATTCATGATTAGCTAGCGAGCAACCAAGTGTAATTTAAATTTCCCTCATTTTCTAGTGTTTCTATGAAACGTATAATCACTGACCTATTGCATCGGGGCCTAATCAGAGAATTTGTTTGATTCCAGCTGCACTAATTGCATTCAACTGGCGCTTATCAAATTGACAACTGCCTACACTGCACTACACGTTAGTTGTGCTGTTACATTTTTTCTTTCTTTTCTACACCTTTAAGGTTATCAACATTGAATCATATAATCAAATTATAAGTTATGTATATGTTTGTTTTACTTACTTGTTGAACCTCGACCTTCATCAGCAAATAATAAGAAATCTTTATTCATATCTTGTGTTTGTTGTTGTTGCTGCTGATGTTGTTGTTGTTGCTGCTGTTGTTGTTGATTGCTTGAGGATAAAATTGCAGCCGTTGCTGTTGTTGTTGGCGGCAAAGTTTGCGATGCAACAGCAGCAGCTGCAGCAGCGACGTTTATCGGTGGATTCCGCTTGATGATGTTTACGCAACCAACACCGATTGCTGTTGTGGGCGGTGTGGGGCGTATCAGTGAGGCGGTTACCGATTTCGGACGTTTCTCCTCGATACGCAGCAAGTTGTTGTTGCTGTTGTTACAATTGTTGTTGTTGCTATTGTTGTTAACAGGCAAATTGGTAAATAATTGAGCGGTTATGGTGCGCGGTCCAGGGGAAATGTTTTCACGTTTGATAAACAGCTCTCTTTGCAATTGTTGTGGTTGTTGTTCTATTTGTGGTTTGTTGTTTAAAATTGAGGTTGTTGTGGTGTTTGTTGCTGGTGGGTTTGTTGCAGTTAATTTTGTTGCTGTTGCTGTTGGTTCTGTTGTTGTTGTTATTGTTGTTGTTGCTTCGTTTACAGTCTCAAGCACTTTGGGCTTGTCAATCAGCTCTAAAGTTGTTGACGTTGCTGTTGCTGTAGTTGTTGTTGTATCAGCAGCTTGTTCCTCAGTTGCTTTAGTTTCAGTGTTGTTGTTGTTGCATTCGTTGTTGTTGTTAGTTTCACGTTGCTGCTGTTCCTGTTGTTGCTCACTTGCCGCCGTTTGTTGTGCAAGTGAATAAATCTCATGTTTGTTCTCAAGATTACTGCAAAAAGTGATGCACAAAACGCGATTCGTAATGATAATCAAATTTTATATATTAAGAGAGTTTCTCTCTTTCTTTTTCTTGCTCTCTTTTTTGCAAACTTTTTTTGATTTTGTTTTTTTTATTTTTTTGTATTGCACTCGTTTGTTACACCACAGACCGAAAACAAAATCGCGCGTATTTCATATATTTTTTTTTTTTTTTTTAATTTATTTTTAATGTAAATTGATATATGATATATGTGCTATAATTATTGTCAATTGTTGTGTTAGTATTTAATAAACGTATTTATTTAATAACAGGATATAGATTTTAATTCAATTAATGAGTCTTGAGCTGAAGCTGAATGTGTTTCGCATTTCTTATTGGAAAATTTTCAACATTGTTGACCGAACGATAAGCTAAAACTAAACTATTAGCAGCACGTAAATACGCTTTTATTAGACTGTTCTACATTCCCCGATTGCCCCAACTCCCTGTCTGACTGACTGAACGCGCTTATCAATATCCAGGGGAAGACAAGACGACGGCGCTACTGATAAGCAAAGCTTTTTGTGGGTGTGTCTGATGAGCGAATTTAAAACGAAACATATTGATAAGTCGACATCATGGCAACAAAATCAGAATGTATTAAACATATAGTATATAGATTCTTGATCTTGCATACACTGCGCCCGTGACTGAAGCTGGATGTGAGCATGAAATTCGAGTGTTCCCTCTATAAAGTCGTATGTCTCTATACATCGTCATCATCGTCGTACGACGACGTCTTTCCTGCTGCTGACTGCCGGCATCGACCCATTGATAAGATACGACTGAACAACTGAACAATCGGCCGACTCAGCTGTGCATGCACAAACCGACTGAGCATAGTGCGAACAGCACGTGAACTGCCCGTGAAAGTTCCGTGAAAAAGTCGTGGAATGCCGTCTTCCAACTAGAGATAAAACTTCGTCTTACGCGATAAACCCACTGTGCAAATATTGTTGCTCTATATCTGATTTTTATTTGAGTTTTTTGTTTTTTCTTTTTAAGTGTCAGAAATATTTATAGTTATTTAATTAAATTTATAATTCAAAGTCAACGATGACAAACAAATATATACATTTTGGGGGCTCGTCTTTCTGGTGAAATAGTAAAGGTATTGCGTTGTTCATGCTGAAGGTTTCTGGAAGCACTCGACACTCATTAGCCAAGTGACCGGCCCACTAAGATAGTGAGCTAGTGGATTCAATGTCAAGTTGGGGTTATTGACAGTGGAAAATTATTGACAAATTAAAGATAAACCTCACACGCACACTTACGCACCTGTACACACGCACACACGCACGCCAGCAAAGCGTGAGAGAGAAAGAAACAAGCCGGAAGGCAATCAAATGGACAACAATAACAACAACAAAATTGCGACAATAGCAACAAAGCAAACAAGCAAAACGAACCGCACCAAACAGAACACACTTAAATAATTGCTTCATTTTTTGCTCTTTTGTAGTCGTTTTTATTTTTTCGCCAGTTGCAGCCGGTTAGAACCGCAGTTAGGCCGTCTAGAACCCAAAAACTAAGCTTACATCATTTTAATTAAGTTGCCAAAAAAACATTGAATACAACTATAAAAAACTTGCAACTATCAATTAAAATAGGCTAATGCGGCATGCGATCATTTAACTTTAATGTTTGTCAAGCCTTTTGAGCTTTTAATTGAAGTTTTAAAGCTGTGACGAAAGCGTTGATAAGAAACGGCAACGAGAGAGCTTCAACTCTTGAACTTTGTGTAACTTCAAGTCTAGTCAAAGTCGAGTTTAGTGTAGAAATTGATCGCGTGATACGATTGCGTCGTTGTTGTTACTCTCTTTCTTGCTCTCTCTCTCTCTCTCTCTGACACACAAACACACGTGGGCAAGCACACGCATACTTGTGCACTCTCTAGAAAACAACACTCAGCGGCACGCTTTTGTGCTTGTGCATAAAAATTAATTATGAACTGGCGAGAGTAAGACAGAGAGTGAGTGAGAGTAGAAAAAAAAGGTGGAAAGCGGGAGAGTGTGACTAAGATGGGGGTAAAGTGTAAATAGCTGTGTAAATTACTTAGAGGCGCATTTTTAAATTAGTAAGCACTTACTTAAATAATTGTTTGCAAACTAGATTTATGCATATGTAAATATGTATTAATGAGAAGAAGTTGAATCAACTGTAAGCAACAAATGTATTGTGTAACAAACTGAGACGCATAAAGCGAAACACAGATACAAGGAGACAATCAGGGAAAGAGACACAGACAGATAGAGAGAGCGAGCGAAAGAACAAAAAAGAATAAAAACAAATGAATTCAGTCAGACTGATGCTGATGCTCTTATGCCTCCACTTGTGTTTAATGTGGTTGTTGTTGTTGCTGTTGTTGTTGGCGTCGCTGCCGCTGTCGCTGCTACTGCTGTTGATTTCAATTGCAGAGCAATAACGGAGGAGCAGCAGCAGCAGCAGCATCATGTGAAACTCAACTCAACGTAAAATAGCAGTAATTGCTTTTGACGAACCTTTTTTTGCTAAAGTAAGTGTGCCTATAAGAGCGAGTGAGTGCGCTAGTACATTTTGTATGTGTGTGTGAGCACATAAAAGGCAATGTGTATTAAATTGAATGAAAATAAAAGGCAGTAGGCAAAAGAGGCAGCTACAGTTGCGGTCAAAAAAATAGTAGTGCTTGCAATGAACTTTTAAAAACACAAAATTTAAAGACTTTTAATTTATCCAAATTTTTTATTTAATTTTTTTAAGATACGTTATTGTATTGTAAATCCATCTGAGAAATCAAAGATAGTGAACAGTTATTATTTTTCGACCTAGCAATTTTTTTCTTGTAATAGTCTGAAAAATGGGCGGTCAAAATAATAGTAGTGAATGCATTAAAAGTGGAAAAAAAGGATATTAAGCAGGAAAGGCACTTGATTTGATATTTATTTACCTAATTTGATAATTTACTATAAATTTTATAAAAAAAATGTTTGCTTAAAGTTGGTACAATGGGGCGTGGCAGGCATTGCACTCCTGAGAGGCGTGCTCCTATTAAAAAATAAATTTCTAAAAGGATAACGTTCAAGGAAGTAGAAAATTGAATTAGATGATTGCCAACCATAATCAGAAACGCCATTAAGTAGTCGCCAAAAAAGAATACACGCGAAAGACCTCGATCCATATCCAAAAAAGTAGTGACAAAAGTAGTGAGGTACTTGAAGCGTGACCCTTTTGCTCCTGCAGCACTTATAAAAAAAAAACTTAGGTATGGACCAAAGTGTGTAAAACATTCTTAGATGTTTGCGAAATAATAATCTGGCAGAAAGAAGCCCGGGAAAAATTCCGTTATTGAAAAAAATACCTGCCCAAAAGCGATTTCGATTTTCTAAGGATCATCTGAATTGGCCCTTGAGAAATAGTGAAACCTCTAGTGGTCGGATGTGTCCAAAATTATTTTTTTTGGTGGTCGAGGATCTCGACAACATGTAAGGTATCCATAAAAGTCCGAATACCGGCCCAGATTCACCTGCACGACCGTCAAACATGGTGGTTCGAGAATAATGATCTGGGCGCATTTTCACATTACGGGGTCGAACCCATATATTGGATCAAAACCATAATGGATAAGCACGAACATGTGAAAATTCTGCAGGACATTATGCTACCGTATTTTTCAGATGATATGCCGATAATTTGGTGGTTCCAACAGGACATAGACCCAAAGCATACCAGCAAATTTGCGAAAGAATGGTTCGCATAGAAAAAAGTTAATGTATTGGAGTGGTCCTCACAGTCCCCCGATCTGAGCCCCATTGAAAATTTGTGGTCCGATATCAAGAAGGATATTGCCAAGCATCAACCAACAAATAATATTCATCTTTGGAAGATAGTTAGGAGCTCCTGGAGGTCAATACATCCAGAACGATGTCAAAGGCAGGTGGACTTCATGATCCGTCGTTGTAAAGCGGTAATTCAAAATAAAGGCTTCACAACAAATTATTAAATTTGTTAATTACTAAGTGCCTTTCACATATCTAACCTTTTAAATAACAAAAAATGAAATTTAGGATCGTTTTCATCATTAAAATATTTGAATATGTTCATCACTACTATTATTTTGACCGCCCATTTTTCAGACTATTACAAGAAAAAAATTGCTAAGTCGAAAAATAATAACTGTTCACTATCTTTGATTTCTCAGATGGATTTACAATACAATAACGTATCTTAAAAAAATTAAATAAAAAATTTGGATAAATTAAAAGTCTTTAAATTTTGAGTTTTTGTAAGTTCATTGCAAGCACTACTATTTTTTTGACCGCAGCTGTATGTATATACATATGTAGGTATGTATATAATAGAAGCTGAATTAAGTTGACTATAAACAGCGGACTAGCAAACATGACACACGCATTTTAGCCACAACATACATACACACACACACACACACATCGTCCAGTTGTGTAATCAGCAGATGCGTTGGTGGATTATATGTATACAATATACATACATATGTACATATATATTAGGCTTATTGTCACACAGCCAAAGGAATCTCGCACCCAACGTCGGTTAATAATTCAATGCAAATGCTAATTAAGCCGCAATTCAATTAGTTTTCATCAACAAATTAAACTCGCTCAGCAATTTATGTAATGCGGTGAATGCAAATGCAAATTGCAGCGCAGCTCTTCCCCTACCACAAAACAAAAAAAAAAGAAATGCCAAATAGCCAAAATAAATAAAAATAAAAACGAAACAAAATGAAACGCCACCGCTTTGCAGTGAGATTTGCAATGTGTGTGCGATTGTGTGTGTGCACTCAGAGAGAGAGAGAGAGCAAGAATGGGAGCGCGACAGGCGTCAATACAGAGAGTGGGCAGCGAAGAGGTAGACAGATCGTGCGTTTCGCTGTGGGGGTCGGTCGACGTCAACGTCAACGTCTGCGTCCGCGTCAGCGTCAACGCTGCGACGACTAAAACGCAGATTGCAATAAAACTTTTGTTGTTGTTGTTTTTGCGCTTGCAACTGCCGCTGCCGCTGTCGTTACCGCTGCAGCAGCAGCATTCAGTTTGTAGGTTAGGTGCGAGTGTTGTGTAAAACATTTTGGCTCGTCATTTGTAATTGTTTATTAATTGATATGCATTGTTTTATGATAAGTTGATTTCTATTATTTGTTGTCGTTAGCCGCGTGTAACAAACGTGCGCACTTTTCCAAAATATTATTCTTTCTTTTTTTATATTTAATATTCAGTTTCGTGTTTTGAAAGTTGAACAATTTTTTGATAATCTTTTTGACACACACACACACATACAGACATACAAATATATGTATATGTATTTATATATCAATGATGAATATGTATGCGTGTGTGTGAGTTTGTTTGCCGTTGTCAAATTCACGCATAATAAAAGTTTATTTTTGTCAAAAATATATTTATGTTTCCATCTGCTTTCAAATATATAATACTTAATTAAATTTTGTATATATTTTTTTATGAAGCATTAAAAACTTTTATTTCGCGTTAACGACACACAAAATTCTAAAAACAATTGGTGTTTTTTTTCTTTTTTCGTTTTGCAATTTATGTAATTTATTAAGTCTTTTTTTTTTGTATTAATAATTTTACCTTTAAATCAAAACATTTTGTTTCAATTATTATTATATTGTGAATTACAACGGAAATGCAATTGATTAAAGTTTTATTTACATTAAAGAAGCCAACGAAAGTTGCCAATTCTTGACTTTATTTATTTATTGCTTTTTCATTTGATATTTGAAATTCTGTGTTATTTATTTTTGCACAAGTTGACGAAGTTTAACAAAATATAATAACAAATTCGACGGTTGCTTTTTAACTTTTTCTATAGAAGACAGCGTAGTTGATAGTTAATTAAGTTTTTTTTGTTATTTAGTTCTTTATTTTATACTTTTTATTTTTTTTTGGCAAAGTTGCCGAGTCCAGTTACAGTATTTAGATTTAGTTAAGAAGTGCACACGGAAAAACTCGAGCGCCTGACAGCGCTGATTGCCTGTACAAACGACGACGTACCAGAGACGAATGAGTGGAATGCCAGCGCAGCTGAAAGCTTGTAGCTGCTGTTGGCGGCGCTGTCGACCGCTGCCGCCTGCGCCTGCCAGAGAGAGTCGGCCGCGCGAAGAGCGCAATGCTGTGTTTGCTGTTGTTCTGAGTGTGCCGGAACAAACTCAAGTCATATTAATAGGGAAAATTACTCGAAAGAGCCAAGCATAAACGGCGCCGGCGCACTGTCATTGAGTGGGTTGTACTTGCTATCAGCTTGAGTAATTCGACAATTGAGTGCAAACTTTCGTTGGGTCGCCTTATGAAAGAGGCCAAACACAAAATGCTAAACACTCGCTCTTTTTTTCATTGTTTTTTTTTTGTGTATTTTTTTTTTTGTTATTGTTTGCATGCCAAACAAATGTGCGCTGTCACTGTATTTGTTGTTTTGATGTTTCAGCCTCTTTTCTGCCTGCTTTTCATTTCGCATTCGCATCGAGATACTCAATTTGCATGCTTCAGCAATTGAGAACTTTGCGCTAATTGTTGACTGTTTTTTTGAACAAGGCGATAAAGTGAACCGATCGACGACTGCATAACGCGGAAAAGTCAACATCGTCTGTATATGTATGTACATATATTTAGAATGAACTATGTGCCGAGTGCTAGACCTAATCTAACTGAAAACCTGAACTATGCAATGCGCTGATAACCGTGATAAGGCTAACGCTAACGGCAATTAACGTTTTATTTCATTTTATTTTGCTTTCTAGCGATTTGCTTGAGTTTTTTTTAGTTATCAGTTATCAGTCGCTGCTGCAGCGCCAAAAATTATGCCACAACAATAAATCGTGAAAGGGAAGAGAAATTCGCACATAATTTGAATATAAGAGAGCCATAAACACAAATCAACTTTAAAAGCCACAAGCAAATTTACAACCAAGCATCTTATTCGTCTTCTAATTTCCTGTGCATATCGATGTGAGAGTGTAATTTTAAATATGTGTGAGTGTGGGGAAGTGTGTGTGAGTTTGGGTGTGTGTTTGAGTGTGTGGGAAGAGCATCCTCGTGTTTAGATAAACATTTCACAAATATGGGCAGCCATTGCCGAAGCTGCGCAATTTCCAGAAAGACATTCGCTAATTTCGCCATAAAACTAAAGCCATTGCGTGATGGGCATAAAAAGGACACACACACAACATACATACTCAACACACACACACATCTACAGAAGAAAAGCTCGCTGCCCAGCTGCACTTGACAGCGTGAAAAACATACCGAATGCAACATACTTTATTCACGGTATTTGTTGAAAATGTGAATGTAAAGAAAAACAAATTATGATATTAGAAAACACTTTTCTAGTTTATCGTGTTATTGATTTTTTAAATATTAAAATTTAACCCATTAATAACTACTGTACCCAAGCGGGTACGGAAAAAACTATAAAACTTTAAAATAAATAAATAAATTAATAGATTTATGCATGTATATTTCCAAAAATTAAAATAATAGAAAGATGAATTACCAATAGGCATGAAAATATAAATTTTTTCTAACATTCAACAATATTTAGTATAACAAAATATAGATTGCTTTTAAAGACAGTCTAACTTCTCTTAACTTTTCTTCTTTCTCTTTTTATTGTTTATTACGAGTGCAAGTTTTTTTTCTAGTTGGCATATTTAATTTGGTTTACCAATAAAACTGCTCTATTAACTATTAAATGTAACTATTAAATTTAACGAACTTTCAGCTGGGGCGATGGAGTAACAAACACGGTCACGTGTAGCATGCCTGATATAGGGTGAGGGAGGGAGGGAGGACTGAAAAGCATTTGAAGCATTTGATGGGCTGCCTTGAAAATGTAATAAACTGTCAATGTGCGTGAGTGTATCTGCGAGAGAGAATGTATGTGAACACTTCTCACTCTCGGCTGGAAATTTCAACACAAAGTTTTACGTAACTCTGATGAAATTTTAATAATCCGCGGTGTGCTAAAAATTTCGTCAGTTAGTTAAAGTAACCATGGATATGGAAATGATGAAGGCCAATAAAAATGGGAAAAATGTGCAAGCAAATTCGAAACGGTTTCACCGTCAAACTGTTATCAGCAACTTTGCCAAATTGTTTAAAATTTCTTGCTGCAGTCAATGAGAATATAAAAGTATATGTATGTGAATAAATAAACAAATGTTCAACACTCAAATAAATTCAAAATGTTTATGCAGTTTCTAAACCGACAGGGACAAAAATAAATACGATTTATACACAGGAATTATACACACAATCCGAAAAAGTCAAGCAAACATTTTACAAATTAATTTAAATAAAATTTATAGAATCAAAAATGGCATCAGAGCCATGTCCAATAGAATTTGGCTTTCTATTATTAAACTGATTAAACTTGCCACACGAATAATTTGTATACAGAATTGATAATCTGTTTCATTTTTACTTATTTTAAAGTAAAATTTAAAATTTCAAGATGCTAAAACAACTTGAAACGACAGCAGACTGACAACCAGAAACAACAATATTAAAATAAAACAAGACGAAATTTGTTGGGCTTTTATAAAAATTGAATACTCTTTTCAAATACGAGTATCATAAGTATATTATTTAAAGAAGAAGGGTATTAAGGGTATTATTTCGGTCAGAGCTCTTTTTAATTTGTAATTTAGTTCTTCAAATGTCGTAAATGATTTTATAGTAGACTAGATCAGTAATCTTTACATCTAAAATGGAAAAGTAAAAAATAATAATAAAAAAAAAAGGAAAATAATCATCAATATTAATTATTTATTTTTACTGTGTATCAAAAGTGTTGACAAAAGTAATATACCCTTACGCTGAGAGTATGGAAATGCCGTTTGAAATGTTTGCATTATAAATACGTAGATAAAAACCCGGTTCGGTTATCAAAGGCTTGTCAGCGCAAACATTAAGCAACTCTTTGGCAGTGCAAAAATAATGTGATAAAAATAAATACAAACTGTGCCAACATACATAAAGACAAAAGACAACGCGTCGCATCTTTTGCTGGAATTTTGAGCAAAAGCGACAGAATTTTCACAAATGTGCACCCCTTATTGAGTTGGGGGGAAAATGTGTGGGTATATTTGGTTTATTTTTGGAATGGCAATCGCTTTAACGCTGCAGAAGATTCAAAAGATACATATGTATATAGTATATACTCTCACCGCAGCAGACACATTGAAATGTGTTGCAATTCACTTAACACATTTACAACAAAACAGAACAGAACAGAACACAATGCAAATCAACTGTCGGACTTCAATCACCTTAAAAGGTTGCACCAAAATCGGAGACAGCGTCAGAGAATGAGACGAGACGAGACGTGAAGTTCCTCAGAAAGAGGAGAAGAAAAAATAAATTATATATAAAAAAAAATAAAAAAAATTCGACTCGTTGATTGCGATGAAATTATAATAACCATATGACTGAGTGTGTGTTGGTGTTGTGTGTCTGTGTATTTCAATTATCACAGCTCTTATTACCCTCTCCCCTCTCTCTCTCTCTCTCTCTTCTCTACTCCATACATTTTTGCCATATCATGCGCCGTCAGCGTCGTCGTCGTCGTCGTGGGTCAGACGAGCCCCCAAAAAAATACAAATAGTTAAACAGTCAACATTCAGTGGTAACACAATTCAAAGTCAACAACAACGCTGATTAATATCAACAACAACAACAAAAGCAGCTTAAAGTTATCTATGACAAAACTGTCTGCATGTTTTTCATGCTTTTAAACAATTTTTACTGTAATTTTATCAAGTTTTATAACATTTTTAATTTATATATTTATTTTTAAATTTGCTATTCAACATAAAAATTTACTTGTATTTTTGTTGAGTTTTGAGTTATTATTTTCTTAATCAACTCCTTAAGAGCTACGAGAATGACAAAAAACTAAGAAGTGATCAGAAAACTGGTTTAGACATTTGATAAAATTTCAGCTATTTTGTCTGCTAAATTGTGCTGATGAAATTTCAGGTATATTTACTAACCGCATAAATAAATATTTATTTATTTGAATATTAAAAACATTTTTATCCAAGTAGATTCCCTATATCGTGATATTTCTTTTACCAATATAATAATAATGACAGACATCAAAAGTGTATTTTATTTAATTATTTTAAATTAAAATATTTTTTTTATTATTTACAAATATAATAATAATTAATCTTGAATTTACTTCATTAGTTATTATATTTATGATTCTAATTCTGACAAATATCTCTAGTTTACTTGATTTATGTATATTTAATTTGTTATCATTATGAAAATTAAAATTATTGTATTTGCTACATTAGTAGTCCATTTATGTTTTTAGTTCGGACAAATATGTCAAATTAATTTTCTTTTTTTAACTTAAATTTATTATAAAAATCGAATATTTCCCTATAAAGGGCAGCCAAGACAGTGTTGACTCATCATCTTGCACTTTTTCGCACTGACAAGTGAATTAATTGTTTTTGTTTTTATTTCGCCTTATGAAATGGGCCCAACCTTATTCAGTTTGTCGACAAATCTCACGTAAACTGCTATTTACGGACTCAACTTGGAATTGAACGCCCAACATCAATACTATTGAGACTTTTAAGAGACCCAAATGCAACGAATTAGCAAAAACAATTTGCGCAGTGGCAAATCGAGTTAACTATTCACCCCACTTCTCTCTTCTCTTTTCCCTCCCCTCTTCCACTCCCCTGATGCCTTGTGCAACGTCGCAAGTCTCTGGCATGCATCGAAATATGCGGCCGGTGGAGAACATTTCATAAGTTCCGCTTACAATTGCGCCGCATTGTTGTTGTTGTTGTTGGTGTATTTTTTTGTTGTCTCTCTTGCCACGTAATTTACCAAATAATTTGCGAAATGTTTGTGAGTAACATGAAATTCACAATGAAGGGGAAAACGCCGCCTAAATCACGTCATACACCTGGGTTACCAGGTGTAAAAACTGAAAGTAGTCGCTGTATCTTTCTCTCTCTCTCTCGCTCTCTCATTATCACTCATTCTCTCTTCCTCTGTCTGTCTATGCTTTTGGTCTACGTGCGTGCTGGCCAGTTTACCATGCCAAATGAGTTAAGATCAGTTTGAATCCTATTAAAAGCGACAGTTGCAATGCAACTGAGTAAAAATCTGATCGAGCATATAAATAAAACTCAAGAGAACGATATAGTCGGAAGAGACAAACGCATCATTCATTCTGACACACACACACACACAGTAGCACAATCTCTCTCTCGCTTGCTCTCTTTTTTGTTTGAGTGAAACTGACGTTCGATCGTCTGATCGGCTGACAGACCTGAATAACCCAAAATGTGTGCCGGCCGGCATCTGTTGCGACTGCGGCTGTTCCTCTTCTTCCTCTACTTCTTCTTGTTGTTGTTGTTGTAGCTTAAACTGGTTTCCACTTGGCAAAAAAAAATAAAACATAAACCAAACAGGCAGCGCCACTGATTTGGCAATACACACACACACAACCACACACACATATTCGTGTAGAGTTGTTTGTGGCAGTGCAAAATATGATAAGCAAAACAAAGGCGCAGCCAGACGCAAAAATTGCAGAATGAATGCAAAGTGAACACGCAAATCGACCACAAGCTACCCTAGAGATATACATATGTAAATATCTTAAGATACTTATTAAGCTTTTTATTTTATAATTTTTTACGTTTGAGACAAAAATAAATAGATAAATTGGAAAAATAAATAAGTAATTCAACTACTAGATATAATATAAATATCTTATGATACTTCTTGATCTTTTATTTCATAATATTTTAAAAACGAATGAATAAATGTAAAGTGAACAATTAATTCAACTACAAGATACCCCAGAAAATCGACAGAAAAAAGTGTAGAATTTAGGGAAGGATCTTAAAGATTTTAACGATCAAGTGACGCAAAAATTGCAGCAGAAAAGTAAAGCAAACAATTAAATTAGATACAAAATAGCCCGTAATTTAAACAGAAAACAATAGAAAACTTTAGAAACACATCAAAATATCCCATGGGATAGGAAAATACCCAAAGATAAACATTTTGGATACCACTGCTCTAGAACAACTAAAAGTATAAGCCGAAAATGTCACTGAAATTATTTTTTTACTAATCGTAAATATTTTAATTGAGTTTAAAGTCAATATTTCTAATAATATTAATATTACTTCATATAATCGAAAGCATTGCCTTTAAGTGATATACTCTTTTTATTTAAGTTTCCAGGGTATTAGAGAGAACAGCAGCAACAGCAGCGTAGCTTCGTGACGCCCAAAAATCAAGTTTCTCGAGACAAAACGAAGCAACAACAACCACAACAACAGCAAGAATAACGATGAGATATTGAGAGAGTTTGTGTATTCGGCCTTTTAACTGTTTTTGGTAGTATTTGTTAAACATATGTCAGGGCAAAAAAGGGGCTGGCAAAACGAACGTACGTGTATATATAATGATACCACTACTTGTATCTTAGACAGGACCAATAGATGAACTCGCATTTCGTGTGTGTAGATATTGTATCTCAACATGAGCATAACACCTAATTTGACGCCTCGCATGATTAATGATACAACAATAAGCCACATATCAAATGACTTAAAGACTTTTGCCCCAAAACAGGTGCCAAGTGTTATGATTCCAAGAATAAATTTAGCCAGTAGCATGTGAAAACAGTTGTCAATCGATGCTGATTAAGGATTGGGAATATAAAAAAAAGGCAGCTGATTGATGGACTTCTAATTCGTATTAAATGGAGTGATTAAAATGTGATAGATACTTTACTTTACAATTAAGATACTTGTTAATTATTTCAATTAAGTGCAGCCACAATTTCTTGTTCTTAACAGTTTTAGTTGAATTTTGATTTCAGTGGAAATTGAGGAATACTTATTAATGTATCTAGACTGTGTGTATTTATACTTATCTACTTATAGTATCTAGAATGTATCTACAGCTTTAGTTTCTATACTAAAGCCTATCTCCATTTATAAATTTGATAAAATGACGCACTTTGCAGTGCAATCCCAAAAATACACAAACAAATGCGACTTGGAGTGGTAAAAACAGCTTATATAAAGAAAGCTGGCTCATTCAAAGTAACTGTATTTCTATCTTTGAATCTGTATCTATTGCGCTTGCTGTGTATCTTTTAGTGGAAGCTAACGCTTGCTTTGTAGATATATTTAGCTAAGCATCAAGCAATAAACAGCTACAAAAGCCGATGGCAAACAAAGTTGAACAGGCATCCAGCACATGCACCTTCCATTCAGCTAGAAATCATGTTGGTAGCAATAAATTATATCAAACACTCACAGATACACACAAACACAAAGTGATGGAATAGTTTGCAGTGTGTGAATCCAACAATGAACGTATCTAATTATTTTCACATTTGTTGACATGACCGAAAACAAAGCTAGAACAAGCAGAAATGCTATTTTAGGATGTGATCGACTTGGAAACACTCTATAGGTGTAAAATTGTGCGAATTGAATAGCCAAATATTCCATACAATAATTTTATTTCATAATTTTTAGTGCTAATTAAATTGTTAATTTATAATATTATTTCTTAACTTAACTTTTAAATGTAAAATAATTTAATAAAATTATTTGATTAACAATAAACCAACCAGAAGATTAATATGCTTTTTATTAACATGATTAATTTTGGACAAAAAAAAAATTAAAAACAATTTACACACTACACTCAGAGATGCTGTAATTGCCTTTATTATATTCCGAAAAAAAACTCAAAGTTCGACAAATTAGTATCATAATGAAACGCTTAATTAAAATAACAAGCCCGTCTACAACAACAACAAACAGTTGACAGCTGACACGCCACAAACAACAACAACAATGAGATAGCTTACACTTATTTTAGAATACAAAATGTTGGGTTCGTGTTATGATTGATGATGGATGTGTCTCTCTCTCTCTAATGTCACTCCAAGTACTTTTATATTAATAATGAATAATAAAAAATGGTAACAATTGAAACGCAGTACAGGAAATTAACGTCATCATTGCGGCCAAGTCATTACCACCCCGTCGACTTGGACAACTGAAAGGAACAAAGCCATTAAATGAATGACAGTTAGTTGGCTTTTAAAACGGGTTCGCCGTTAGTTCATTGATTGTTGCGTTTTCATTTCAACCAAAATGTGAATATAAATACATATTTGTGTTATTTGCACTGGCTAAAACAACAAGAACAACAAACGCTAAAACAAGTCTCACCATAAAGTAGCCATCAAATAATTACCAAGCGACACGCAATGTCCAAAAAATTGTTTGCTCTGTTGGCTCCTCACTTTGGGGCATTTTTTTGGGTGTGGCTTCACAATCAAATTGCCTGCTTCAATGACTTATCATTTAAGCCATCTTTGGAAAATATAGAAGAAAACAAAATAAACATGTAAACAAACCAGACAAAAGACAGACCATTTTTTGTAGTCTACTTTTGGGCGTAGGAGCACGCAATTTAAGGATCCCGTAAACTGACATAAACATTTTAATGCTTGCAAATAAATAAGAACTGTAAACATGGCACTCAACTAGCGGATACCCTGTAAAAGTAAAAAAAATAGCTTTTCTTAATTTAAATAAATCTCTTAAACTTACTAAAATTTCTTTTTCAGAAAGAGCATTAAGTAATCAGAGATTACAAATTAGGCAGACGGGGTCTACTCTCCAGCTCAATTAAGGTCTTATGTTCCAACTGGGATTTGCATTAATCTTAAAAGCAAGCAGCAATCTTGAAGGTGATAAAAATTAGCTTTTGTCTGTAAATTCTTGAATCACATGTCTTATAAAGTTCCTTGTCCAGACTGCCTGACAAATCAACGTGTAGGGCAAACGGTTAAGCCTAGAAAGCTGAAACTTTCACACAACATAGCTGAGACAACTTTATCGCCGCGGCGTTTTGCGAAATTCCACCTATAAATTGATCGAATTCGGGGTCAAAGTTCAGCTTAGTATAAAAAACTTTTTTGTTAATTAAGATATTTGGTCAAAATTATATAACTATATAATATATAATATAGCTGTCATAGAAACAATCGGAGACTCTTCAAATCTAGACTCTTCCGTCAAAATTAGCGTTTTCCCGCCAAATCTGACTTTAAGCCAAAGTCCAAAGCTACCTAAGTGTGCTTACTTTGCCTTGTTCCCATATCTTTTATTGAGTATAAAAAGTGGCTATACATTTTGGAAATTGGCTGACTCTTTTTAAGAACGCCCCCCATAAACGGAGCTGACAGTGCGTGACCCGCACGTGTGAAGATAGACAGAATGAAAAAATATGCCAAAAAAGCACTTTGATTTATGCGTAAGGCCACAAAAAACAAATCCAGCCGAGATATTAATAAATTCGCTTACAAATTGAAAAGATAACAAGGTCAAATAAGGAATAAGACAAGCAAACAAACGCACAAACGAATGGAAAAATACTTAAATTGTTATGCGAAATGCTCATAAGTTGGACAAAGATCAACAGAGAACATGATGTCCAGTGTCCTGCAAATGATGCGCACATATGTGTCCCTTGTCTTTGGAGAGGGGGATGAGGCATCAACTTATTGTCAGTCGATTTGATTTGGGGCACAGTTGACATGCTCACTTCAAAAGTCACTCAAGAACATGTGCCTCACTGTATTCCTTATCCCTGCCATCTTGGGAAGTGTCTGTCCTCTGTCCCATTCCGACACATCCATCTGTACCGGCTGTGGTCATTTATTCGATTTGAAGCCAAAATAACGCCTACACAATTCACAGAAAAAAGTGGCCCACGTGCTGAGCGTTTTGGATGCATGTGACTTCATACTATTATTATTTTTTTTTGTATTTTCGGTATTGCTGGAAAATTTTTTCATGACACGCGCGAATGCCTCTTCCCATAAAAAATACTACTAAGCTCTTTCTATCTCACCATCTATCTCTCTCTCTCACACTGTTTCATCATTAATAGCAACAACATCAACAACTACAACAGCAATAAAATCAATCTATATGCATACATTGACAAAATATTCATGTGACTTAAACAACAAAACACCTTTAGCGAAAATCGATGCGACTATAGAAATACCCTAAAAAAAGGAAGGGCTGGAATGTCATTCATAACTTCATAAAAAAAAACAAGCGGGAAAGGCTATAGTCGAATTCCCGACCATAGGATATCCGTTACTTATTTAAATAAATATAACATATTTTTTATTGCGTTCTTTTAGGCACTTGCATTGCCTAAAAACTTAAATCTGCTATTACAACATTTCTATTTGTCTGATCTTGTTGCGATTGAGTAGGAAAATACGTAATATTCTAAAGCTGTGAGTGTTGTGACTGTTTGCGATTTTATTTGTAATTGGAACTGGAAAATAATTAACATTTTAAATGGTATACAAATATTTATATCAAATTTAAATCTCGAAAATACCAAATTACTTAAAACGACTAAAAATATATAAATGCCAGCGAAAAGAAACTAATAAAATACTACAACTGTATATATTTTAAATATAAAACTAGAACCAACACAGCCAGTTCATTCAGTTTTCCTAGGGTAACTACACATATAATAAATTTGACATAAACCTCACACGAATTCCGTTTAATTTCTCTTGCTTTTCGGCTTTGTGTAAACAAGTTTTATTGAATTGTACGAGAAAAATTGGATGGGTCACCACCACCACTTACTATTTAAAGCAAGTGGCAAGTGTGGCTGCTGTGAAATAGTGAAATATATAAAAGAAATTATTAAAAGTAAATATATGTCAATGAAAATGGCGTGGGCCACACTTGTCACATGTTGCAATCCAAACAAAACACACAAAAAAAGAAGGCAAGAAATTAAGCAGAAAATAATAAGAGAAAAAAAAAGAAACTCAAGATTTATGCGATGCCTTTTTATGCTCGTGTTTTTTTTACCCGATGCTAAGTGCCAAATTATCATTAATAAAAATAGCTTAATCGTACGGAATTTTTGTTTATATTTTCTTCACTTTCGTTTTGTAAATTGGCTAATACCAATTCTATATTATTTTTATTCAGACTGCTCTTGAATTGTCACTAAGGCCTTGGCATTGCTCCAGCTCACGTAGGCCTGGCTGACTGACTGAATGACGGTTTGACACTTTGACTGCCTGCGAACCTTGAACAAATTGAAAGTTTCCAAGGGTCCAATTTTAGTTTACAATCAAATTGTGTATCGCAATTACCTCTGATTTTCTTTTGCAAACTTCAAATCAAAGGTACAGTAAATATTTATATTATTACATATCTTTTTTTTAATATTTCCTTTTTTTTATAATTATTTTCTTTTATTATTATTTGATTTTATTCACTAATTACGAAATTTGTGCTTGAATATTTTGGATTTCAAAATGTTTTGGTAATCCGACAAAATAGTTTATGGTTTTGCTGATGGCTTTGAGATCCAAATATATTATAAAAATATGTATATTTTTGATCTGTGATAAAAATGACCAGTAAATAAAAGACCTGATATAATTTTTCTTTATATGAAGTTCATTATTGAGAAGCTCAACTGTGTTTTGTATGATGGGCTTATGTCAACATTTGTCGAGCAAGTCAATAGCTTTATTTTTATGTACGTTTGGCGTGTTTTGTTTTTCTCTTTACCTACTCGAAAAAACGAAAAACTTCTTCCCCTTATATTTACTTCTTCTCTGACTTCCTGCTGGCTTCTAGTCGCTCTGGAGCCACGCATATTTTTAGTTTAATAACTCTATGTGAAGGAGCGAGAAACTTTTGGGGCTGCTTCTCGTCTGTTTTCTTGCGTAATTTGCAATTACGCCGAAAAGTTTTATCCTCCAGCAGGAAAACTACAAACTGAAGCTACAGCGTCAAGCTGCTTGTGGTCGATAACATTGACAGGGCCCAGCAAGAAAGCGATGTCGGAAAAAAAAAGGGATAATGCGCTAAATTGTAGTCGAAATAAAAGAAATTCAAGGGAAAACAAACATTGATACAAGAAATCAAGGCTTGGCGACACATTTGGAAAAGCCGGCGGGGGGCAAGGAAAATTCACATCCTGCCAACTGCCTTAGCTAAAGTAAAAGGAAAAGAAAAGATAACTACAATCGCTTGCGAGGTTGGGCTGATAAGTTATTAAGTCAAAAAACCTAAACCTGTTTGGCACAGATATATTATCACTTTACAAAAGAACATTCTACACTTTATCAAGCGGCTCTCCAAAGTATAAGCTTTATTAATTTATTAAATTTCTATTTAAATAAAACTTTTCCAAAGGTGTTTATAAAAATACTTTTTAAAAATTACACAGCCTTAAGTTGGTAAACTACACTGCTTAACAAAACCATGAATCCATTTCAGAAGTTGTGTTTTCCTACTTAGATTACTGACTCATCAGCCGACCCTCGTACTTCAAATAACTGTTATAAGGCGTACACGTGCCCACTCACACCTAATTTTCTCTCTCTCCCTCTTTCTCCATCTCTCTCTATCGTCCCCTTCCCTCTATTATCCAGCCAACAGCTGCAAAAGGCCCACACACAGGTGTCGCTTGGCACGGCTCAGCTGTTCAGCTGGCATGCAAAGGCGCAGATACAAACAAAAATTTGTTAGCCAGGCCCACGAATTGTCCACAGCCCGGGCAGCCGTTATTTCCATTTCCACTCAAGCAAGTGAGAGAGCGAGCGAGCGCGCGTGCAGCCTACTTTTAGGCTCGACGAGCACAAAACAATAAAATGAGCGACACAGAAAGTGAGAGCGTAGAAGCAAGAGAGCGTGAGCAGAGCATGCGGCCTAAGTGAGACCTTGAACTCGAATCTATTTTTTTTGTCGCTTAGCTTTCGCTTTCGCCTTTGCATTACGCCTGTTTGTGTTATGTAATTCGCTGCAGGAAGAGAGCAAGTGTGTGAGAGAGAGAGAGAGACGCTTGAGCATTTAGGCTGTGCAAATGGCATGGAAAATGAGCAGAAACTTTCGCTTTCAGCAGTCAACGACACTGCCTACACATGCAAAGAGAGACAGAGAGCAACAAAGAGAGAGAGTGTGAGTGGGAAGGCAAGGAGAGTAAATTCTAGATTGTGTGTGTGTGTGAACAGCTTTCAGTTCTGTTGTAATACAGAAAAACGCCAAAAATTGTGCGACGCAATATTTGCACAGCAATAAAACATATGATTCCTTGATATTTAGTTGTTTTTGTTGTTATAATTGTATTGAAACACTACAAGGAGAAGAATGCAAATGTTTTCTAATGTAGCAAGTGAAATGGATTTGTTTGTTGACCCTTCATCAACTGAGAGAAAAGGAAATGTGAGAGTTCGCAGCTCTCATGTTGAGGCAACGCCCGCCAAAAAACAAATTAAGCGGCCAAATTGTGGCGCGTGTATTTATAGCCATAAAGTGTGAAGGCACAGGATCCAAATTGAGGGAGCAGTCAAAAGGCCCAACAGGCGCCTAAAAATATGCCGTAAAGTATTTGCGCTGTGTTTCCCTTGCGACAACAACGAATTGAGCGATAAGGTCATAAACGCGCGTTTCCCACCCATAGAAATAATGTTGATAATTTTCTTTTACTTTTTTATGTTTTTTTTCTTCTTGGACTTTAATAAATAAAATAATTTTTTTGGCTACTATTGCACATATTCTACAGACACAGAATGACTTCCGTCTATATCCTGGCCATCCTGATATCCTTGAGTGCCCACAATTTGAGTTGGTCTTTCCCTAAAAACCTTCCCTGCTTTTTACCTTTTGACACAGAATTTTCTTCGTTTTTTTTATTTAAGTGTCAATTACATTGACGTTTATTCAAATAAGCGTCGCCAGGATATTTTGACATTGCACATTGGGCGATTTGACGATTTTTCTGGCATAAAGTCGAAAAATTGATGGTAGTATTTTCAAAATGTGACTTTATTTATTGAATGTTAACACTTCAGTTAGATTAAAACATATTCTTTTTCGGGCTATGCGACAACTCTTCTCTTGTGGCAACTCTCTAAAGTCAGCTGTTTTGTAAAAGCCCATGCTTTTGAAAATTTGCCCGTTAGTTCATTGTGTTTCAAGCGTAATTTTATAAGCAAAGCTTTAATAAAGAAATCAAGTTGAATATGGAATATGATGCTCACGGTATATAAAATGATTATTTGATGTAATATGTATTAAAATTTGTGTCTAGTTGTTGTTGTCGACGGTTTTGTTAAATGTATTTTTAGCAAAAAAAATATGAAATGCAGTTATTTTCCGTGGAGTAATACTTATAAAGTGCATGATGGCGCAAGCAACTAAATATGGCAAGTTATTAATTAAAGCCTCTAGTATATAGTGTTATTAATTTCTTTTGCGCATTTTTGCGCAAAATAGATTAAAAGTATGCTAAAATATGGTAGAAAAATCAGAATTTTCCGGAATCGGATGGAAATGGAGGTGAACACATGGTCAAACTATGATTCCAAAAAAATTGTTAATTTTATAAAAGTCTAATTAGCAAACATGTGAAGTTTAAAACATCTCACTTAATATTTCAGCGAATAAAAAAAAATTTGTACTTTTTTACTGAGTCAGTTAGAAAAAGAGGGCGAAGAAAAGATCCAAATAAAAAACAAAAATCTGCATAAATTCTACTTTAACCTATCTAAGATTCGTGCCAAATTTCAGGTCTCTAGCTTTATATTTGGATTTTACATAAATATTTTACAAATTTTTCTCATAGTCGGGTGAGAAGGGCGTGGTCCAAATCCAAAAAAAAAAAATAAAAAATTCTATTTTAGTTCAACTAAGGTTCATGCCAAATTTGAAAGCTCTAGCTTTAAAATTGTAGTTTATGCCAGAATAATCGACTTTTCGCCCATAGTGCATTGGCTGGCAGCATAATATACACACGAATATACATACATACATATTCACTTAAATATATACATGAGGGGAGTAAGGAGAAGTGCGTGCTTTGGCTCGTTGTTGTCCTGGATGTGCGTGTGAAAGAGTCCTCAAGTTGAGTTGTGATTTTCAGCGGATTTATCGGATTTTATTGTGCGTATCAGAGAACCTTGGCATTTTACAACAGATATGTTAATATGTGGCCTGAGCCAAGTCAAATCGTAAACTTTTAAGGCGGCTTAAAGAGTCCACAGCCCAAACCAAATTATGAACTTGAACTCGACAGGGACTCAATTCAACTCAGCATGAGACCACATACAGCCTCAAGTTTGTAATTTTCTTCTCAACTCCAGTTTATGCAATGTAAAACCGTTTTTTAATATCCCATTTTAGCATAGAAAGAATAACAAAGCTTAAACATACATATTTGTTATACATATTATGAGTCAAAAGCATATAAATTGCAAAAGACAATGCGTTCTTTTTTTATATGACACACGCAGCCATAAAAATCGGTTTTCATGTTTTCCATGTGCAACACGCGTTTCCCTCACTTTATGGCCCTAATTCCTCAGTTTTCCCGCTTCTATCTAGCTGAAAATGCTGCGCTATCAGCGTCCGCAACAAACCAATCAAAATGCAATTTCCGTTCATAAAAAACACATCACATTTGTTTGGCTAACAAAGCGAACAGGTAGATAGCATAGATCTGACTGACTTTTGTTTAACTCGTTTTGCATTTTGACTGTTGATTTGAAAGGGTTTATTCAGCAGCTGATAAGGGAGCTAACCTAAATATTAAATTCAAATTTCTATAGATGAATTCTTAGTATCCAATATATATTTTTTAACGATTTCTAGATTTTCTCAATCCTTTCAATTTTAAAGATTTTGCATATTTTTATTTTTTATATTCAAATATTTTGAAATATTACTTTAATATTATAGTTCAAAATTTAGAACATGTTGAACATTAATACATTTCCTTCAAATTATTTATTTACTTTAAAATATTTTTAATTTCATAAATAACGTTAAAAAAAAACACCTAAATAATAAATTGTAATAATTATAGATGCATTTTTGGTATCAATCATATTTTGTTAACGATTTCTAGGCTTCAATAATTCGTTTAAAAATTTTTGCAGCAATTTCACAACTTTAAGTACTTCAAAATTGTAAATTTATATTTAAGCATTTGATATATTTACATTAATATTTAATAATAATAATAATTTAAATTTTTTATTTTTTTTAAATATTCCTCATTTCATAAATAATATTTAACAAAACAAAATAATATTTGTTCTTCAATCTATTACTCTACAATATTTTGTCTCTGTCCGTCGTTTACTCCCTATCACGTGCATCTCATTTGCCATCCTTCCAGTTTGTTGTTATTCACATCTAATCAAAATGCAAACAAGCTGATTTGGCTCAGGTTCCAACGGCAATTCCACAGCTCAGCTGCTGTTGCACACGCTGTCTATGAATTTGTCATTTTCGTTTGACTGCTAAACGAATTACGCGCCCACCCATTATGCATTACGTATACGCACCGTTGACTGTCGACTGTTAGCTGACTGACTGTCAGTCCGTCAGTCGACCGACGGCTGTCACAATGTTAGGGCAAGTTCATCAAAATAGAATCAGCTGCGTCTCTGATAAAGCAAACATTTAAGTACATACATATAAAATATAAATACTCGTGCCACACAAGTGACCTTATTAGTGCTGCTCCTTGGTACGTAAGGACTGCAATCATTGAAAAAGATCTGCGAGTACCTAAAATTGGGGATGTCCTACAAAAACAGACCGCGCAGTACATCCAGCGTTTAGATAACCACACAAACCCTCTCGCACGTCGACTTCTAAGCGTGCGCACCATAAGGGGAAGGCCTTTGAGAAGAAGACTGAAGCGACATCACCCAATTGACCTTGCCACTAGGCAACTTTGTTAGTAACTTAGCAGCATTACCTAGCCTTTTGACTAGGTTGTATTAGAAGCTAGCATATAAGTTTAATTTAAGTTGTTGTAAATAATAACAGAATAATTAAATAAACAATAAGAAATTTAAAAAAAAAAAAAAAAAAAAAAACACAAGTGACATTGTCGCCTAAAAGGCTGCTACATTATGAATGCGATAACTCAGCCTGATGCCTGTGCGTGATTCGTGAGCGAAAGAGAGAGAATGTCCCAAAACAAATGTTGAGTTTCAAGAATTATGTGCAAGTTATAAATCTTTAAATCATAAAAAAAAGTTCACTGCTGGCTATTTATATAATTATTGGCGTGACTCACGCGTGACTTTCATAAAATATTAAGTCACGTACACATCACTAATGCCGTTAACCAACGACCACAATGAAGCAGGCCAAAATACACGTGGCACAAATGAAATTCCAACAGAAAATAAAAGTTTTTAGGCACGAAACGCTCGAGGAAACTCTGAAAGTGAGTGAAATACTTGGAAAGAAAACGAGAGAGAGAGAGAAAAGAGAGAGTGGGAAAGTGTGTTGGATAGAGAGGTGATGAGTGAAAGCCTGTCCAATTCGTTTGCCCCTAATTCGTAGGCTCACACGTGTGTAAAATGCTCGCGACGACTTTAGTAAATAAAGCAAAATGGCAGCCAGCATTAATACACACACACACAAATCACACACAAGCATACACAAACACTCATATTCACACTCACACCAACTGATAAAGAGTTACTCTATATATATTTACTGTTAATTATGCTGACGTCAGATGTTTTGACGTCCAGTTCGTCCTTTTGAGTCCGGAAACGCACAAACACTTCCTGTTCTGCGCTCGGGCAATCGAATTTCAAGCACTCTGGCATTTGCATATGTACACATACAATTGGTCAGTAAGCCAGTAACATAAAAAGAAGGCAGGCAAATTACTTATTCACTTAGCCATATTAATAATTCAGTTTAAATAGCAATTTCAATTGCATAGCCACACATATTACGCATACGCCAAGTGGCCACAGTTGGCTGCAAATTACGAGAGCTGCTTCAAATCAATATTGCTACAGATAAAGATAGTTTTAGATAGATAAACCTAACAACACAAAAACATTAGCAACTTAAATGATAGTTGATTGGTGATTAATGTGTTCTAATAAACGCAGCTATAAATATAAAAATGTTGTGTGATACAACTGATAAAAACATGAAACTAAAATAAGATTTTAGTAAAAATACAAATATTTAATAAGCATTAAATTTCTAAAAATGTTTCAGTTTCTAAACTCACAGCCTGACTGTTTTTCCTAATGAGCCGTAGGTTCCCTACTTAATAAGCAACCCTCGCAAATATATGTGTATATTGTAGGTAAAAGATACATGTGCTGTTCTGTGTTGAGTACGTGACTAGATAAGCCTATAAGGCCATTTATGGTCCTTTTCGGCCAGTTGGCAAATCATATAGCATGCAATTCGACAGGATATCCCAGCACGGTCAATCTTTGGGGTAATTGTGTGGCCATAAATCTTAAGTCTGCGCGTATTTTGGCTTATTTCGCTGGTGGCATCAAATTAAAGAGACAACACCCAATATAAAAGTGTGACTGCATACGCAGTCTACAAAATATCGATCGATTTGAAAAAGAAGAAAACCACCGGAAAAAAAAAGTAGGCAATTAAGGTCAATACTGTGTTGTTGTCCTTTGATGGGTCGTAACTACCTCAACTTTTTCAATTTGAACAACTGACCAAAGTTATCGCTTGGAAAGAAATCGAAATTAGCCTCACGCAAAGGGAATCAGGGGTTAACATGACACAGAAAAACGTTCACAATGCCACAAGCGATAAAAATTCAAATAGCGCAAAAAAAAAAAACAAGACAAGACTATAGTCGAGTTTCCGACTATAGGATACCCAAAAATATTTGGAAAAATAAAATAATGCATACTGTTAGGCATTTGCGTTGCTTAAAACTTAAATTAGCCATTATCACATTTATATTTGTCCGATCCTGAGATTGAATAGAATGATAGCTTATAATCATAGATAACGTTATAACGTTATATCAAGAATATATACACTTTATAGGGTCGGAGATGCTTCCTTCTCCGCGTTACAATACAATATACCCTATGACTTATTTTTGAAGTAACTGGTATAAAAAGAAGCAAGCCCTTAAAAAAAAAAAGAAAAGAAACGAAATTTTACTTTTGGGATTCTGCCCCAAAGCAACGACACAAATTTTGTGCAATGAAGGATAACAAAAAAAAGGATAAAACACGCTGACCAATACAAGCCCACTAACAACTAGGCCTGATTGAATTCCCCACACACACACACACACATAGGTTGTGTTACCCACCGTGGTACAAGAATATATATGTTCTTTGTGGTCTCCAAAAAAGGTTCGACACTGCTGCATAATTAACAAAATTGATATATCTTAAGGTGGGCCCAAGTTTTGAAAAAGAACAACTCTTTCATTTAATTAAATGGCTTCCCGGAATGGATTTCCTTTTACAGTTTATGGCCAGCCGACAATAAAAACCCATTTTTATTGCCCAAAAATTATGCAATGAATTTTTTGTGTCGAGTTTCTTAATGCCTTTTTGTTGCTAATCCTGTTGTTTGTTGCTTTAATTTATTGTTTTAATTTTTAGTCTTGCCACAAAATTGCCGCCTGCTGTTGTCAACGTCGCAACCAACATTAAGTCTTGTTTTTTGAGGAGGAAACTCAAGAAACTTTTGCCAAAGTGTTAGGAACTCGTGTAAATTCCATTAAAAAAAAGTTTACTAGGCCTACTTTACCAGCTCACTGCCAAATGCGATAAATCAACAGCAACAACAAGTGTAGAAACAACAACCACAATAGCAGTTAAAGGCAACTTTAAGCCGTCGAAAAATTATGCAACACGCGCTATAAATATGCAAATTCTGTAGCCCTGCTAAACTAATCAATGTTAATTAGACCGCCTGACAATTTTCTTTTTATTTCTATGCATAATTTGCGGCTTTAAGGAAAAAGGCTCGCTTGTTGTATTATAATTAAATTCATAAAAATAACAAACAAAGTTAGCAATGCCAAAAGGAAGTCAAAGATGGAATTTCTCAAACTTTTCCGATTAACCAAGTCGATTATTATGAAAACTGTGGCAATTTTTACACTATTTAACAGTATATGTTGGCAATAACAACTGCGACATAAGGCCATAAATAGCTAGAATAAAATGCTGCTAACGCATCACATTTGATGGCCTTGACTCAGTGCCAAACTCATTAGCCAAGGCAAAAGGTTAAAGTAATACAAATACACTTTTATTTTCACATATCAGACGAAATGAAGATAAACATAGAAATATTCTCGCATTGCACCTGAGAGTAATAAAATCAAACAGAAACCAAATATATAACCCCGAGCACTTAACCTATCCCAATCAAATGCCAAATAAATTGAAAACTTTTTCTGTAAAGCCCCATTTAGACGAGCACTTTTTCACCGACACTTTTTGTCACATTTTGTCAAAAAGCTGTCCGTGTGGCGTAACCACACAAAATTTCAAAGCGTCGGTAGAAAACTAACTCTCACCGAAGGAAGTAGAACACGTTATATTCCATCGGTGAGCGATGGTGAGCGACAGGGACAGCTTTTTGACAAAATGTGACAAAAAGTATCGGTTTTTTGACAAAAAGCTGTCCCTGTCGCTCACCATCGCTCACCGATGGAATATAACGTGTTCTACTTCCTTCGGTGAGCGTTAGTTTTCTACCGACGCTTTGAAATTTTGTGTGGTTACGCCACACGGACAGCTTTTTGACAAAATGTGACAAAAAGTGTCGGTGAAAAAGTGCTCGTCTAAATGGGGCTTAAGAGAATTTCTGATTTGTTTCTCTTTCTCACTCTCTTTCTGTATGTGATGACGACGCTGTGTAGGCAACCGAGTAAACAAACATTTGATTAGATCAACCAAAAATGTAACAACTACGGCACGTGGTCATCATTCTTCAATGAAATTATATTTTGAACGTTGACATCAACTTATACGGCAATTAAAAACTAATTTTCCTTTTTGAAACGACAAACCAAATATGAAACAGAAATGGGAAAACACGACAACCGGAAACAATGCACAAATATTTGCTCATTTACGCTTAACTTAAGAAAACATAATCAAATTATTTAGTGATTACTTACGCGCAAGCTGAAAAAGGTAGAAAAGAAATGGGAATCGTTTGGTTTTCTAGGTAGGGAAAGGGAGCACCCAACTATAGCTTAAGAAAATCAAATGATTACAGTAAATTTCGTGTCAGAAAGTTGTTTTCCAAATAAGCATTAGAATTTATTATCGTTACTTTAGCTCTATTTATATCTCAGATTTTTAAGCTCAACTCAAACAACTGTGTGTTGTTGTCGACATGTTATTTTTATATTCATTTTAAAATATATATCTTTTAACCATACCTGTTAAATCTCGATTAGAATTACTAATCAATTAGATTATTTATTCGAAATAATCGTAGTGATTATATAATTCACTGTTGAAAAATTTGTGATAATTTAATGATTACAATTAGAAAAAATCAAAAAAAAATCTAAAATTATTACGATTATTCAAAATAATCAGAAAAAATAAAAAAAAAATCAAAAATAATCGTTTTGACAGTTGACGGATTATTTTTGATTTTTTCTGATTATTTCTGATTTTTTAGATTTTTTTAGATTTTTTAGTAAAAATCAAATTATTTTAAATTTTCACAATCAAAGTAGCCAAAGCTTTTGATTAAAGTTGCTTTTGTAGACCTCTTGAGCGCTCCTCTTATCGACCGTATCTTATAGGGAAGGTTTAAGATATGCATCTTCGAAAGCGTTATCTGCTGAAAAATCGCAATCGCTCTCAAATAATGGTCGTGGCATTTTATCCTAAAAATTAAAATTGTTGTGTAATGTTTTTCACAACTGTTCCGCCATTAATTCTTAACAAATATTAGTACACATTTCCATTATTCAGAAAAACCACTAAAATAAATTCACTTTTTGCACAAAAAAAATCGTCAAAGAAGATTTTGTAACAGTGCTTTGACGATATTTAGACTCTTAAACACAACAGGGGAATCGAACCTCAACGTTGAAAGTTTGGAGTATAATAGGTCGGCAACTCTATCTAGTGAGCTACGGGATTATTCTAGCTACTCCTGTTTTCTTCTGAATTTAACTGCTTTAGACAGCACAAAAAGCAACTTTAATGAAAAGCTTTGGCTACTTTGATTGTGAAAATTTAAAATAATTTGATTTTTACTAAAAAATCTAAAAAAATCTAAAAAATCAGAAATAATCAGAAAAAATAAAAAATAATCCGGAAACTGTCAAAACGATTATTTTTGATTTTTTTTGATTTTCTCGATTATTTTTGAATAATCGTAATAATTTTAGATTTTTTTTTGATTTTTTCTAATCGTAATCATTAAATAATTGGGCAAAACCCAAAATAATTGTAATTTAATCATTGGTTCGACTTTTAAACAAAAATAATTTAATTACTAATGATTATGATTACTAATCATTATTTAACAGGTATGCTTTTAACATATTTTTTCCTTTTATGCACCTTATTAATAAAATGTATTTACTTTTTATAAGAATGGATTTAAAAAGCTGCTTATTATCGCATAAAGGACACGTGCAAATGAGACTTTGAAACTTGAAAAGGCATTTCAGATACAGACACATGATAATTTTGCGACTGATTGCGTATACGTCATGTGGCAGTGTTGCCAAGCAAGTTTTCAAACAAATGTAGAGCGACCATATTTAAAGAAACAGTGAATGAAAGGCAGATTAGCAAATCAAATCAAATCAATTCTGATGACTGCGGCCTGCCGCTGACTGACTGACACAATTATTTGAGAATTTTCTTCTTTTTTTTTGCATAAAAACGACAGCGGAAAATGCTCAGTGCGTCATTGTGAAAAGCTAAGTTCAATGAAGCGACAGCGGAAGCGGTTTTGGATTGGATTTTGGCTTGAGTTTGGGTATGGAGAAGTGGGTGTATAAAGCCTGTTAATATATTTTCAACGGGAAATTAAATTCGCTTGATTAATAATAATAAATTGCGGCATTACCGTCTTCAACATCAGCATTTAATTAAAAAGATAAAAATGCTGAGAAAATGAGAAAGAACCCAGCCCGCATGTAATGAGCAAATATTTGGCATTGTTTCCTTCCCAGCTAACAGCTCAATTCAGACTCATTAAAAGACAAGTACAAAAAACTTGTACAGATCTATGTAATTTATATGTATATAACAGGTTAGTAGTAGAACTGTAAACGAGTCGACTTACCTAATGACATAGTTAACGCAGACAACACTCTGCGGCTTCAGCTTATCGTAGACAATCGTCGCCTGAGTCACGATCCAACAATAGCCACCGCATTTGGCCAGAAAACGATAGCGACAGGTTTCGCCCTGTCCCTTGCTCAGCACTGTAAATAAACAATTTGAATGGGATTTCATTAGCTTATAAATGCGACCAAAAAGTAAGTACACAAATCATCGACTTGGCAAACAAATCAAATTACATAACCGACAATAAAATCATAAGTCATAACATTTGAAACTGTTTTGCGGTTTAATTCAGTTGCGTTTTTTTATTCTTTTTCAAATTTGCAAATGGGTTGATTAAAAAGCAAAATTAGGGATACATTGCACTAAAGAATTAGAGTTAGTAGAGATAAAACCAACTTTCTTATAAGATTATGATTTATAAGATTCTGAGCCTAAAATCCTGGGAGAAAATTCTTAGAAGTGGAGAATGGAATCGGAATTGAAGTATAGTACATGCTTCATTATAAAATTAATTAAGTTTAATTTTGTCAATGTACAATTAAAGTTTCACTGACTGGAATACATTGTGATGCTAATTATGAAAGAACGGGCCCAGAAATTACCATAAATTAGTTTTCTAGTTTCTAAATCATAAACCATCCCTCGCATTGGTTTTTGTGGAAATGTTTTACAAAATCTCGTCAAGTATTAAATGACGGTGTCAAATGCGTTCAAGCATAAAAAATTAAATAATAATAATAATAACAACCACAGACGCCACAGATTTCGCTCGCAAAATGTGCTTGTCTCACAAAGTCGCTCTCATTTGTGGTTTATTGCTTAATTTGACTGTATTGCCCACATGCTTACAGGGTATAAACACGAGCGCGTTGTTGCCAAGCGATTTGCGTCAAAATCAGCTTGATTTTAATTAAAGCAGCCGAAAAATTAAATCAATATACACACACATTTGTGTGGATGTTGCAAGGACATCGTTTTGCTGTAAGCTCAATACAAATTTAATGCCTTCCGCACAACAAGGACATAAAATAAGGCACGTGGCTTGATTTTGATGAAAATTCATAACCTGCTGAGTCTGTCGTTTAGCATAGAACATTTACTGTGGTACTTGGCTTAAAGCAATTGAAATTCATGGTACTTGATACTGTCCGACAGCCAAAATTATGCGACGACTTTGTTTTATTGGACAACTTTCAATGGCCAGCTCACATAAGTGCCACAGTCTAATTACAGACACAGGTGCCCAGAAGTACGTTCGAATCAAAGTATGTACTCATTAAAATAGATGCAGAAAAATATCAGAAATTCGGCTGGATGCTTAGACATTAAGACATAATGGCATTTAGATAGAATTATGTGTAGATTGTACAATATTTATCTCAATTTCGAACTGTGTGTGCGCTCAGTCATTCATTCATTCAGTTAATTTAAATCATCAGCAGAAAATTAGTTTTTGTATTGTGCTAGCGCTTTTGCTGAAGCTTAGCGGCTGTATGTTAATTTCTCTCGAGAAATCTGGCGCACAGTGGTACAACTCAAATTTGTAAGCAAACTTTACAATATTTCCAATAGGCATCTAATATTCAATTATATAAATATTAATTTCATTGGAAATAAAATTAGGAATTGTTTTTGAAGTTATATCCAAATCTAATTAAATTTTTTCCTCATTTATTTATTTAATGTTGACTAAAATTAAAGTAAAATAAAGTAATATAAAAATTAAAGTAAAATTCAGTAATTATATATAAATTTAAATTTTAACAGAAAAGATAAAAAAGTCAATTTATAAATTAAGAATCTGGGGGCATTCAAAAAATTATTAAATGATCCAACATTTGTTGCAAGGATTGGAGAAAAACCCAGAAAAACTTAATCAGATCAAAAAGTATTAGTAGTAATAATTAGTTGTAATACAAGTATTAGAATTACTAAGGTCAATTTAAATTAATTGAAGCAAATAAGGCACAAAACAATGAAAATATCAAGAGTACAAAAAACACGTCTGGTACACTTAATGCAGATCTTTATCTCCCAATTTTTTTAAGCTTACAATAACTGTGCATCTGCGATTCTATAATATATATTCCTAGCATTACAAATTTCATTTAATACCATAATTTAAATACCATAGGAAATGTTACAAAATGTCTCATTAGAAATTTAATACAAATGACATTAACAAATATAATTAAAAATCAATTGCAGACACAATTGTTCAGACTAATTGTTCAAATTAACTCGCACTAATATTACTCATTTACTTATCGAACTTGCATCTGATTCTTAACTTTTTCATCATTGTTATTGGTTCAGTTCGCAAAAGCTTTATTGGAATTGTAGACATAATCCAATTGACTGCGATGACTTTCAAAATGCAGTTCTTTAGGCTTACAGACTATTAATAAGCCGTATTAGTTATTTGAGACTTCAGTTGAATAAACAGAATGTTAGCTAAAAGGCCAATTTTTCTGGCAATATTATGCCTGCACGGATTATTCTGGCCAATATTGGGTAGTAATCGGGAATATTATGATATCGGATTCATTTTCAACTTGACAAAACAGCTTTGTGCGAAACACAAACTTGAGAGTTTCGTCACTTTCGCGAACGAACGTAAACTAGAAAAATCTCCAGAGCCTCAGTTAATTTTACGTTCATTGGATCGCACATTGATGGAGGATCTGAGAATGCCGCTGGTCATCTGGGGTCTTCAAAGCAACGTCACTCTGTACAATATTTTAACAAGCAAAACTTTGGTTCTTGCTAAAATTGATTACTTGTCACCAAAGACGGAACCCATGTTGGAAGTACTCGATAAAACTCTCGACGGTCGTCATGATCTACGCGTTTTATTTATAATGAAAAGACTGCAAAGTGTTCCGATAACTCAAGATCAATTGAAGAAATTTTTCAAATGGTGTTGGTTGCGTAATTTTATAAATGTTGCGCTGACATTTCAGTGGTTCACAATTTCGAATAATAAAAGTGAGTTGAGAAACGAGCTCTTCAGTTATACTCCATTTCCCAAACTGAGATTGTTAAATGTGACCAAACTTGGTGTCAATTATGAGTGGGAACTTCTTGATTTGAAAAACGTGAGATCATATCAATTTAATGTGCCCGTTTTTACGGACATCATTACAGCTTTTCAGGTGAGTGTATAAATATCCATATATATCAGACTTTTTGTCCTGACAGACTGACTGACTGGCATATCATTAAGTAGGCAAAACGGTTAGGACTAGAAAGATGAAATTTTCACACAACATAGCTGAGATAGCTGAGTGGGCCAAGTTCGGGGAAAAAGTTCACACTGATATAGAATGAGAAATATAAGTAAGAAACATCGAAAAATTGTCTGGTGTCCATAATACACAATATTTTTGAGAAAAAATTTCGGGTTGTCCGAATAAACAAATGTTGAATAATCGAGATTATCAGGCATGCCACATAAATCTCTTTCACTTGAATTTCACGTCAATTTCATTTCTCCGTGCCACAGTCCAATCACCTAAACAATTTTGGGTGAGACGAAATCATCGCTCAATCCACTGGCATCCGATGCCATGAGATTAATGTCACATTGTTTGTCCGAATTTTTGAATTTAGAGTTATCGAGTAACTTTTATTGTTTGCCGCGCCAATAACTTTTAAATTTTTTTAAGCTATACAATATCAATTATTATATAAATAAATTGAATTATATAAATTAAATAAGAAATAAAATAAAAATTTTATATTCTGCAATGATAAACTTAAAAAAGTTGCTAAACAAACCATTGGGAAATTTAATCCCAGAAGGGGCCAACCCTAGCAGCCTAGTACGAAAAGGATGATGAACATGCTTAAAAACCTAAATCACACGAATTTCTGTGGCACGGAGAAATTTTCGAAGTGGAATTTGCTTTTTTCTGAAATCACTTTCACTAGTGTTTTTTGTGGCATACCTGTATAGTGTATTATGTTTTAGTGTTTGTAACAGTAGATATTAAAGAAAAACAAGAAGTTTTCCTCCATTTCACCCTTCAATTCTGCAATTCTAATAACTTGGGAGAAGGTTTAAAGCCCGAACTCTTAACGAAATTTGGAATTTAATTCTTATGTAGTTAGTTTATTATAAACAAAAAATTTATTATTTACTTATAATTTTATTCCCAAAATTACATCCCTATTAAGCTACCTAATGGACAACTATATGGAGTTCTTGGATTGGTATTTACCGCCTATATAGCTCACATCAATGGACGACTGCGAGTTGAGGCCACACCCAATGTCAACCAGCATAATTATCACGCCCACACGCTTCTTGCAACTGTTCGTAATGAGATCGATTTTGGAGTACATACCTTCAGCCAAATGACTTTGAATTCCGAACTGGTCGTAGGGGAATCGACGAGATTTTTAACCGAAACTTGTTTAATGGTGCCCTGGCAATGGGAGCTTCATATGGATAGAATCATACACACCTCGTTTAATATCAATAGACATTTGCTTTTGTTTTTGTTGCTATCAATGCCACTGGGATGGCTGCTTTGTATGAGAGATGGAGGTAGAGGATTCAGTTACGCTGTTGCAATTTTCTTTTTGCAATCCCTGGATGATAGAGTCTTTCGTAGGTTCTTCAATTCCTACAAATGCATCCATATAATTGCACTTTTGGGCTCATTTTGGCTCTGGAACATAAGGAGCGGATATATGTCATCGACGATAAGCACTAACCGATTGGGACGTCAAATCAACACCGTCGAGGACTTTCTGCAATCCTCACTAAGTATTATGCTCACCGAGACAGAGGTTGCCATGTACTTTAATCGTGGACTTTTGCCGCAGGAGCTGAAACATCGACTCGTGGTAGTTAATGCATCAACCTTGCAGGAGCATATAAATAGTCTCAACATCAGCTATGCCTACTGCATCCCCACTGAGTCTTGGAAAGTTATCAATGTACAACAGAAACCTCTAATCCGTCCTCTCTTTCGAGTTAGCTCACAAATCTGTACTCCAAAATATTTTAAGCTTATTCCATTTCAACGCAATTCGCCCTTTCGAAAGCATTTCTCCCATTTTTATACTTCATTGCATCGCTCTGGTTTTATTTCGAAATGGTTTGAGCTTAGTTTTATACAGGCCAAGAAAATGGGTTTATTGAAGAGGCATCGGGATGAGAAGTTGCCATTTAGGGGCGTGATTTTTAAAGACTTCGCTCTTCCCCTTAAGACTTATGCATCTTTATGTGGTATTGGCATTCTGTGCCTATTCTGTGAGATTATATGGAAGCGTTGGTCTCAATTGGTCAGAATGCGATTGCAGATGTCAATGAATTGAATTTGACAATACAATTAAAATACATTAATAAAATAAGCTTCAATTTCTATTTTAAAATAAATATTCGGACCGTAAGGAAAAACAATCATATTTCTTAAATTAGGCAAGCACAATTTTAATAAATAAACTTTGATTCTTATATTTAATTTTATGTTTCTAATATTGAAAGTAATTGACCAGAAGACTATTGTGAAAGGCAAGTATAATTGAATATACAAAAAAAATATTAATAATTGTAGTAGTACATAAGATAGGAGTATGCAATATTAGTAATTAGTTAGTAAAGAAAGAACAATTGTAAATATTATAAAGATATATAAAACTATTGTAAATACATATATCGATAACTATATTTAACATCACCAATTGTATTTAACTTAAGCGATAAATGTCACAAGCATCTCTGTCGATCATATCGATAGATCGATAGGTTCTGATCGAGATGGCGAAGTAAAGACGGACTGAATATCATACTAGAATTGTCTACATAATATTATAATTTAAACTAAAAATTAAAAATCCTTTTGTTAATTTTTTAAAAGTAATTATTGCAGGGCATTGGTGAGAATACAGTTGTTAAAAGCAAAAGCAGTTTGAAACTTAACAAAAGCTTAAAAAATGTATTTCTTGACGTTTTTAATGCTGGCATTGCGGGTATTTAGCCTGAAGATGACTGCGAAAAGCAAATCATATACACAAATATAATATATATATTAAGCTTTATTTTTTTTACAAAAAGCATACAAATAAAAGTACATCTTTTTAATAAATACATTAATAATAAAGTTCACTTCATTACAGCTAAAATGTAACATTGTGCATAGAATGCTGGGCTTGGCTGTGGCTCTGTGTATAATTACACCAGCTCATTAATAAGGCAGCATCGAAGAGGCTTTGCAGTTGCAACATGTGGCATGGTCATAGTTTTAGCACAAATTTATATACTCTATGCTTAACGTATAGTCCAAAGTCTGGCTGCTGTTGGGATTACGTTTTGCCCCACAACGCACAAAAGTATGCAACGGAAAATTGTGCAGCAAACATTCCGAGCACGCGGCGAAGTCTGAGCTGGCAAAGAGGAGAAATAGCAGCTCAGACGATTTGCCAGTGTTTATGGAATTAGCAGAGTGCAGCTGCTGTGTTGCCTGATGTTGCCATGAACTTGATTTGCCCTTAGTCAAGGACTTTTCTCAGTGCCGGGAAAACGGGCGACGGCGTCATTCTTTCAACTTTCAAGGCAAAAATATTAAAATATCTACGCGCACTGGCAACAACAGCGACATAAGATCATTTATCTAGAATTTTTCGAAACATTCCTACAGTCGGTGAATTTATGAACACGAATGCATTTTGGCCAAAAAGGATAGCTGCAAGGAGCAGACAAGGAGCAGTCAGCCATTTGTACAAATAAGCAAACAGCAAAAGTTCATTCCGCATTGAGATTGAGATGAATGCAAGGCAAACATTCAAACCGCATTCAAGGTTATGTATCAAAGTTGAACAAATATAAATAGTATCAAGCGCAGGTTGTGTTGCAAGGATGCACACAAGGATGGCAGTCGTCAGACATGCTCGAGTACACGACTAAATCCTTGAAGCAACCATAATACTAAATCATCGTCAATGCATCGAGCAACAGCAAGCAAGCTGACCACAAGCAGAAACAGGAACAGGAGCAAAGCCAGGAGTCAGGAATGTGCTGCTGTCCTGACAATGGCAGTTAGCCAGTTGCTAGTTTCCTTTCATTTGATTGCTCGTATAAGTAGGTGTGTGTGTGCGAATGTGTGTGCGAAGTGTGTGGTGTCTTGTGTTGTCTGTGCGACTTTTACTGCTGGCCAGGGCCAAATCGCATTGGCACAAGTGGATAAGGAAATAAATGTTTGGCTTGTGCGCAAGGATGTGCGCATAAATCAAGGATTTGTTTGCGGATTGTTTTCTTCTTGGCCACAGCTCACACTCCCACACTCACACTCTCCCCTCTCACAACCAAAAAGGTAGTTGACTTGACTCCTCAAATAGTAACAACAACGTCTCGGTTGCCATTGACCTTTTCTGCTTTTCTGCTGCTCGCCTCGCGCGCACCACGTGACGTATACGTAATCTTTTTTAATTGAATTAAGCCGTGACATAAGCCAAGCTGAAATATCTTAAAGCGCACAACATTTTAAAGTTTTATACGAAAAACCAAGTGTCCAAAGCACAATTTATGCAAATTGCCACACGTTGCACATAGAAACTCAATTGCGGCTTATTGAAAAGCGTCTTCAATGTTGTTGTCGTCATCGTCGTCGTTCATAACCGTCAGTCGAGCGTTAAATTGCATTCACTTCAACTTCACCATCAGCTTCACTTGGTTGTTGGCCAAGGCCCAAGGACCGCGCCCAAGCCAACGTGCAAATCCATGTAGCTCAGCAAGTTGCCAAACGACATGAAAGGGTTTTGGCCATAATGCCAACTTACGACTTTCAACATGGAGCGCATGGATTTGTGCCTGCATCAACATGGCCAACTCGCAGCTACCGTAAATTGTGGCTCGTCTCTTAACCGAAAGCCCAAATAAGTGGCCATAACTCAAAATGTGTTGTCAATACACAAAGGTTACATTATGGTCATAATGGACATAAATTGACTAATGGCTATTTTGGCCATAACCATGAAATATTCGAAGTATTGGCGAATACGCCTCTTCGCTTTTGCTTTCATATCAATTTTGAATTTTTTTTATACCTTTTAAACTTTTTTTTTATTTTTTTTTTTATTTGGAACCGATGGAACTAAGGGTCAGGCAATAAAATCAACTTTAAAAATAATTTTAATTCATTTAATTGTAATACGAATTTTCGTACATTAACAAATTAAGCAGCACAAACTTTGCTAATCTTTTCTATTAAATTAATTTATGTTACTTTAATTTTTTTTATTGGCTTCTTCGACTTAAATACATAAATTCAGTTACAGTTTGATAGTGCAAAAATCTCAGAAAGAATTCTTATGGAGCTGAAAGTTAATATTAATTTAAATGGTTAAATTTCGCCATTCGAAACAAGCGTAATAAAATTATATATCATTTTTAGAATTTTTATTATTCAGTTTAATAAAATGTTGAATTTGTATTTGATGTCGTTTTCATGCGTTATCAAATTCAAAAAACAAGGCCGTAAAATAGGGCCCAACCACTCAGCAAATCATCCCAAGCCGACTAACAACTTTTGCGGCTTGGTTGGCGTATTTTATGAGTCTGTGGGCAAAACGCAAATGCAAAGGAGGCCAAAATGAATGGGAATATAGCCCAGCGTGTAAGCCATAAGCAGGAAATGCGGTTACACCCGAACCCATGACTAGGACGAGGTATAGGCCGAGACGCTTAGCTCCCATTTGGCCATATACACACACACACATGTTTACGCCGCATTTGGCCTCGACTGACTGACCAAGAAAAACAACACATGAATCTTTCTTGTATGTTCAGACCGCCCAGAGCGGTTCAAAGCCAGAAAGTTTAGTCCTTTCGTTGTGGCTACTTGTGGTGAATCCATTAAAAACTACTCAAAATGTCAGCTGGACGGCCATAAAGTTGCACAATCGCAACGGGAATGAATGTTCCTCCTCTCTCTCTCTCTCTCTCTCTTCTTTCCCTCGCTTCGTCTCTCTTTCCATTTGTGGTTTCTCTGCACACCACAACATATAACAAATTTGTTTAATTTACACACGACAACAACCAAAGTGACAGACTTCCGATTGCTGAATTTTACACACAGAGGAAAATCTTAGCACATCAGGCGGAAAATTGTCTAGAAGGCAGAATTAAGAATTCCACCATTGTCGCGAATTTGCGAAGTGAGAAACCAAAGAAAAACAAACTACGGCAAGCAACAAAAAAAAAGTTAATTGAAAACAAAAGTCGAAGAATTTGCATATTTATTTGAGTTTTGCTTCCTTTGCGACGTGCCACAGTCAATATTTATTTATTCGCGAGGCAAATTTAAATCATTTAAAAGCAGCACACAAAAAGAAAAGACAAGACATAAGGGGCATGAAGGTGTGATGAACAAGCAGATACTCTGTAGTTAGTTGCAAAGTTGCTTCAAAAGACTTTTGAGGTTAAAGCAGACTCGACTTTTCAGACATTTTTCAGTATTTTGAATATATATAATAGCAACTTTATAAAAAATAATAAATTAGACATCAGAGTAACCACGATTGATTTAAAATTAATTTCTCAGCTTTCTTCTTCTCACACAATCTCACAATTCTCTCATAATTAAATGCCAAAAATTGCAGTAACTTTTACAGCATCTAAGAGATTCAGATGCAACCTCTTCAGAGATTGTTTATCTAAATACTGTGCACTAATTAAAATTTAACAAAAATAAATGCGGGGTAATTGAAAACTTTTGCCAACGTCTGCTGAAATCAGCAACTTAATCATTTCGCCGCCGCCAACAGTTTTGCTCCATCAAATAAGCCAAATAGCCGCAATGCTGGCAACGAGTATTTCAATTTCATTACACACTCATTCATTGAGGCGCTCCATTCTGACTTCCTACTCACTCTCACTCCCACACCCACAATCTACGTTCCTCTCCAGTCTCGAGAGCAACGCTCATTAATTCCATTCGTTGGTGGGCGACACTCGCACGCACCTGTCTAAAATTGTAGGTGTAAGTTCTGTTCTGTTGTATGTATCTCAGCTGCATCCAGCGTTTTAATTAACTCAATTTGAGCGTTAAAAGACATCATCAACGAGTCTAAAGAGGGAGAGCCTGCCATCTCCATGGCGACATACTTTAAGTCAGGCATTCATTCTTTATAAACCAATATAAATGTTAGGTGCTTAGCAGGTTCCTTTAATGTCAACCCTAAAAAGTATATTTAATGTACTCATGTGTTCACACAGAAGAACGCACTTCAACACCTCATTCAAAGAGATTTTGATAACTCAAGCAATTAAGTTTTTTAATTTTTTGAAATTAGTCACTACATGCTCAGCAATGTTAGCAATTAACATAAGTAATGTTAAGTAACTGTTAAACTCATTTTGTAGGCTGAAATCATATAAATACTTTTTTATTTTAAAATATATTTTCAAAGAATGCTTTCCATTCAATAAATTCAATTTATTTAAACCTGTATCATCTTCAATCTCAGCAATATTAACAACTAACATAATGTTAAATTACTGTTAAATTCATTTTGCTGGCGTAAATCACATCAAGACTTTTTAGCATTTTAGAATTGCTTTTCAAATAATTATTTCCCTTTAAATTATTTAAACCTGTATTATCTTCAATCTCAGCAATGCTAATAAATAACATAATGTAAACTTACTGTTAAGTTCGATTTGCGTTCGATTTTAAGCGTTTAAAAATTGCTTTTCAAAAATTCTTTCCTTTTACCAAATATAACTCTTCCAACACTTTTTATTCTCTTTAATCTACGCCAAGATTGATCATGTAACATATTTGTTTTCCTATCTTTTATATACACTCAAATTGATCGTCTAACATATTTTCACATGTTATAGGAAGCAGCTGTGTTTTATATAGTCAGAACCATAGCTCTTGTTAGTTGCTACACGGGCCGTCAATCAGCGCGGAAGCATAAAGTTGCGGCACGTAGCATCTACAGAGTTTCCCAGTCACCGTTCACTGTTAGTCACGCTCTAGCAGTCACTGCCAGTCACTCTCTCTCACTCTCTCTCTCTTTCTCTCTCTCTTTTTCTTTTGGGAGACAGGCAAACAATTAAGTGTTGATGTTTGGTCATTTTTTCTTGCTTGCCCTTCGCCAGCTGCAACTTTATTAAGCAAAATTTAATGGCGCCCCTCGTCCTGCCCCGTCGTGTATCCGGTGCTGCCGTTTTTCATTAGCGGCGCCAACTGACTTGCAACAATTGTTGCAAGAGAAAAAAGAAATAACCAGTGAAAAGTTTGACTGCAATATTCCTTGGTGTTTCTCTCATCATTTTCTTTTTTCCTATTCTTTTTTTTGCTGCTTCATGTTGTACAATTAGTTTGCTTCATTCCGTTTGGTCGTGTCCTGCTTCTGGTCCTGGTCCTGGCCCGGCTTGCTGTTTATTTGTCCATTTGCCAAACGTCTAATTGGACTTGCTAAAGATTTCTACAGAGATTTGCTGTTAGTTTTCTTCATTTTTTTCATTTACCAATAATTCACTAGGGGCTGAGTTGTTGGCCTTTTCGATGACGCTGCCTAATCAACCCAAAATATCCCGTCACTTGGCTCATTTTATTAATTTTCAATAGCTCTTTCAGCCAACACGCAACGGGTGACCTAACAAAAGGCTACGTCTAACACATAACTCAAATATTTATTTATATTTACTTAATAATGTCCAGCTGTGACTTTGTTGCGTGTGCCCAAATATTGATTTTGGGCTCAAGACAGGAATAGGATTTAATTACACTACACAAAATGTCACTATTATATTCTGCGGGAGTTTCAATATAAAGACCTATGTTCAAAACTAAAAATTGTTGCTCTTAACATAAAAAAAAAAAAAAAATCGTCAAATATTTCATTTTAAATCAGACAATTTTATAATTTATAAATTTTAATTTTAAAGTTTGTTTAAATAGATAAGGCAATGCCAATAAGTATATTGGTACTTTGGTTAGACAAGAAATAGAAATATCAAAATGCCACTTTGTGAATGGGGAATGTTGAGCAGCTGGAAAGCCAAAAAGTATGCAATACTTGTCGGCACTTGAGTTTGAAAGTGCTGAGGCACATAAAAAACGCAGCGCACAACACAAAATTTTATGATCCGTCTAAATGTGAAATGCGTTCAATGCAAAAGTGTTGCTTAAATGTCAATCTATCTGTCTGACTGTCAATTTCAGCAATTGAAGGCAGCGGCAACAGCAGCAGCAGCAGCAGCATCAACGACAACGATGTTGAAAGAGTCTAAATGCGTTGAAGGAAAATTTCATTTGCAGATATCGTGCTGTCATTTAATAAACGAAATGTGAGCGGTTGCACACACACACATACACACACCCAGAGAGACAGAGACACAAATAGACAAATGCAGCGATGCAGTAATAGATACTGGCAACACTTTTCACACACACATACCAAAATACATAGAGAAAAGCTAGTCATGTTAAGGAAACGCGACAGACAAACAGCCAACGCAACAGAAAGTGCAGATTAGGGATGGGTTTTTGGACAAAAAGTATCGATATCGAAATATAACACAAGAGCATCTTATCTACAATTTTATATTCTAATAAATTTCGGGCATACCGCAATAAATTTCAAAAATAGTGAGTTAAAATTAAATTTATAAAATATAACTAATAAAGTAATATCCTACGAAGTTTGCCAAAAGGAGTTGAACATTAAGAGAAAAAAACAATATTACCAGAAGACATTTTGTTAAAAGAAAACCGATAAATTTTTAGCACACATCGAAGTGCTTGCAACGATCAGAAAGGTTATCAATCTTAATGCCTAATTTGTGCGTTGTTCCTAAGTTGGTTACCGAGATAGGATCAATATTTATTTACTTGGGCATCATTTAAATGTCAAGACAATGTAATAATTCAAGAAATGAGAATATTTATCGAAATATCGTGCTAAAAATGTACTCAACAAACACACATATATCGAATTAGATATCATATCTTTTCTATTAAAATATGGTTCATCCTTATCGATACAATACTGATATATACTAACATATCGATACCCATCTCTAGGGCAGATTCACAAATAGGAGTCAGAGCTATAGCTGTAGCTGTGGCTGGAGCCAAAGCCATTGTGGCATCCACAGCGGGATGTCGCGTAGGTGAATGCACCCATTGTGTAACTAAACCATAGCGAGACAGCCAAACAGGCAGCTCAATCTAGATGGGTGTTGTGCGTGTGTGTCTGTCTGTCTGTCTGTCTGTCTGTCTGTCTGTCAATCTGTCTGTGTGTGTGTGTGTGTAAATCCCGCTCGTCGCACACTAAATGCCAATTTCAGAAAATGACGCGGAAAAAAAGAAAGAAAACAGAAAATGCAATGCAGCTGACACGCAACATGTGGAGCAGAAGAGCAACAGCAAAGTCAACGGGGGGGGACAAACAGGGACAGGGACAGGGCCAGAGCCCAAAGACAGGCCACAGCTCGAGGCGGCTTTTTTTAAGCAGCAGGAGCGCACACAAAACGAAAACCGAAATGTAATTGACAATGACAGAGCGTGGACAGCGCCAAAATCAACAATTTAAAATGATTTTCGTGTAAGCACATTAACGTCCCCCCAAAGCCCGTAAACCAAATAAACAAACCAGAAAAAATCTATAAAGAAATCTGAGAAAAACAACAACAATAACAACGTAAACGGAAAAATATCAAAGTCGAAAGCAGGAAAATTGATATTGATGGCAGCAAATAAAACATTTTGTCATAATTTGCCAACAACGCGGCGTATGCGCAATGTTTGTCATACAACACCTCATTAAAGCAATCATAACAACTTCACGACAAAAAATAAAGAGAATGGGCAAATATTTAGCCAGTTTACACGACTTGTTTAACCGCCACAGGCCAAAGCCACAAGCAGCATTTGATTGATTGAGCCAGCAGCAGTTCTTCGGTCCTTAGCCAAGTCAAAAGCCTTTCTGTTAAACAAATTGTGAGCGACATTGTGCAAAAAAAGGTTAACAGGCTTCACTGACAAAACATTTTGTTGCTTTTTTCTTTTTTTGGGTCCTCAGCAGATTACCATTTATTGTTTAGCTTCGACTTTGACTTCGATTGTAAAGGGGTTGCCAGCCAAGTTGAGTCAATTATGAGGCAAAAGTGTGTGAAGAATAAAATTGTTGCATAGTTTAAGGCTCATCGTTTTTGACAGCATTTGCCGCTTAGTTGTCGCTCTCTTTTCGCTTGCCTAAGCACATTTATATACATACGTTTCGTCTGGCAAACTCAAGGAAAACCTCAACATAGATATATATATATGCACAAAGAAAAAAAAAAGGAAAGAGAAAATGTAGTTTGGTGAATCTCCGCCCGACGGCAGCCAAAAACATAAAACTTTGCACATTCATTGGAAATTTTTGCTTTTCTTTTCTTCGTTTGTTCTTTAGTCGACAATTTTCGTTTTGTGAGTGTTTGTGTGTGTGTGTGTGTGTGAAAAGTGTGCGTTTTTTTAATTTAATGAAAATTTTCCACTTCGCCGATTGACATTTTGTGTCTTTTGCAGCTATCTCTATCTCTGCTCAAACTGCTGTAGTTCTGTAGTCGCTGCTTGCGGTGCAAAATGTGCAAAGTTGAGCCACACAGTGCGATATGCACGCCGTGGGGTTTGCAAATAAACACACAAATTTACTTTGCTTGGCTGTCGTCTTAAATGCCGCCCGCCAGCGACGGCAAAAAGTCATTCCACACGCTGCGGCGGCGGCTCTGCTGCACATTGATTCCAAATCAAAGCAAAAGTTGCCCAAAAAATAAATCAAGTAACCATCAGAAATCAAAATATTGAAGAAAAAAACATAAATTTCAAGTCGTATTATTTCCTTTTTGTATATATGCTAATCCAGCGTTGCAAACATTACAAAAAAAGGAAGACAATTTGATGTTAATGACTGATTTAGTAAAATTATTTGACAATCTGTTAATAAAATTGAACTAAATTTCAACAAAGTATTAAATTGAAATATTTTCATTTCTGATTTAAGTTTTTAAAAAAAAAAAATACAATACTTAATTTGATATTACTTCTAAGAGTTCTACTTAAGTTTCCTTTTTCTATATTCTTTAGTCTTTAGTCACCGTGCAGTGACTGGGACGCCTTTTGCCCATTGTCGCAACTTTGGGCATTGCTTTTGTTTGGCTGCAAGTTTTTGGCGTGTAATCAAATGCATATTTGCATGCAGCAATACACCCACAGCAGTTCCCGTCCCTTTGCAATCTTCTTCTCATCTCTTTCCATTCTTAACACTTCTGCCTTTTGTATAATTTTCTGCAAGACTTGCGAAAAACTTGCAAACGGCAAAGTTTTAGGAGAAAAGTATGCAACGACGCTGATAGCGCGAGAATCTCTGACAGTGATTCAGGATCCATCGTTAGGTGTCCCTATATCTATGTATGCATATCCTTGGCATCCATCGTTGAGCGGCCATTGAACGCTGCCCGGCGATAAAGTCAATTAGCCAACGCGTTGCCAACTAACTGTGCCATAAAAGCGCACAAGAATCGAAATTAACTTGGCTAAATGGGGTTTTGAAGAAGAATGGAAGAGGGAGAGAATGGAGAGGGGCTGCTACATTCAACTCACGCACATTAAATGTTATTAACGTATTCAGAGCCCAGTGAAATGCAGTGTATTTAGAGTTCAATTGAATGGTTATCTAATTTTAAGTGCAAGAAGAGGGGAACGGCCGCGAGCTGACAATGCTTGCAACATTCTTATTCCTTCTTTCTCCCCAACAATTGTGACGTGACAATTGCAAGTAGCACGTATTTTGTTGCACAGCTCAAACTCAAAGTTGCCATCAAATGCGGCAGCTTTAAAGTGCAAAGTGCAAAGGCCGACACTTGCGAGGGGGAAAGTTGGGAGTGTGGTTGGGTGTTGCCATTAGCATTCATCATCATAAGTCACTGCCCCGCACAACAAAATAAGTAGATAAAACTAAACTAAACGAAATGAAATGAAATAAAATGAAATATTTGCCCAGCACCCGCGGAACTGTTACCAAGGATTAAACAGCGAGACTGCAAACCATCAAATAGAGCTGTAAAGGTAAGACAACTAACAACAACAACTAGAACAACAACCGGGACAAAAGTGAGAACGGTAAGCTGCAGCCATTGGGAATTTGCCAGGAAGCAACAAGATTTTCCACTTGCCAACTGCAAAAACTGCTGCCCTTTCCATTCAAAAAAAACAAGCAAACAGGCAAACAAACAAACAAGCAAACAACGAGAGCCAATGCAACGGCCGTTCTGCTGTTAGTATACCCTGTAAACCGTTTTAAGCGTTATAGAGTTGTAACTATTTTAAGCAATATAAAAGTATGTAAGAGCTAGAAGTAGAAGACCCTAAAGAACTGCTACAATGCTGAGTATTATTTCGATTTTACTCAGAATATAATTAATCCTCCTTTGATACTGGTTAAAGGGAATATTTTATGCAAGCAAATGATAGATGTTAAAGGAATATCCGACAGAAGTATAAAATACTGTGGGGTAATTGATAAAACTCTATTTTCTAACAACAGCAAAATTTAGATACGTTTTTTTAACGCAATGGATGTCTTCCATTTCTTACATTTTCTAAGGTATATGCTATAAGCACTAACAAAATGATGTAAAATATTAATTATTATAACAAATTATTAATAAAAACAGAAGGGTATATCTATTTTTCTTAACGTAATGTTTAGGGTGTATCATAGTCGAGCCCATCTAGCCTGCAGCAATTTCAGTTGTTTTTTATGAACTTAATGAAATCAACTGCGCTACGTTTTGAGGATGCACAAAAGTGCTGCATAAGTCACGGCGCCTGTGGCAGGCAGCCATTAACATTTGCCCCACGTACTTGCAGCCGCGTTGCACAGTCATAATACAACACACACAGACACAGCAAAAATGCCAAAACAAATGCCAGCAAATGCCGGCATATTTAATAAACACTGGCAGAATGAAGTGAGTGCTGGCATCTTTCGACTCCGACTTGGCATCAGGGGATACCCATAAATCAACAGGTTAAATGATAAGACGTTCTTTGTGCTAACGCATGGCAGACGTAATTCATTAACATTAGCCAAATTACTTTGCTATTCCGGCCCCATTCCCATTACCATTTTGTAAAGTATTCGTTGGAACTGCTCAACAATTCTGAACAATTTAAACAGCATTCCAAGAAATTTTATAAAATGCTCATAAAACAGCAATTCAACCTGAAAATCATTGGGGATTCGTGTTCTTAAACGATATTTAAGCAAAACATAAGAGTATTTATTAAAATCAATAATCGTATATTGCAGAAATCTCAAAAATGAAGTGTACCCTCAAGAAAATAAACTTAGTTCTCAAAATATTTACTAGAATAACTAAACTTTCAGTATGAAATAACGTTAAAAGATATAACATGCTTCAAGTATGTTAACGCGAGCTTAACAGTGTGTTAACAGTATTCTATTGTAGCAATATAAGCATTGACAGTGTTGTGAAATGCGTGTTCACACACCAATCAAAACATCTTCTTAGTTAGGATCATATCACTTTAACTTAGTTATTAATTAAACTATCAAAAAAACTCGTAAATCATACAAATTTTACAACACTCAGAAAGACAAGTCAATAAATAAACTGACCACATTGGAAATCATTTTTTTTTTTCCCCTTTATCGAACTCTATCAGACAATTCGTTATTTTTGGAGATTTACGACTTTTGAAGCTGATTGAGCACATAAGACACACGACTATTTGATTTCTTGAATTTGATGCTTACAAACGCTGAAACAAATCTCAACTTGACATTCAGTCGACCTGGAAGTAGAATGGATGGTTGATTCGCTTGTCAAAATTAATGCGCATTTTCTGGTTAACGATTGCCTGGATAAATTGTGTCAAAAGGTCTTAAAGGATCGCTTTGTTGTAGTGCAGTGCAGTTCTCTTCTTAGGAAATGGAGAAATCCATCATAAAAGGAACGGTAATAAATGGAATCAGTTGATATCAGTTGCATTAGCCTTGAACTTGTGGCTGTTGCACGTTTATACGTAGTACGTACACACGTGTATTTGTGTGTGTGTGTGGCAGCTAAGTAGAAAAAGTAATTTATTTTGCGAAACTCTCACAGGAAACGCTGCGCGCTGCGTGGCACATCCGGTGGCAACTTTAAGCCGCATTTCCGCTCATGCAATTTTAATTTGTCAAATGCATGCGATGGCAACATCGCTGAAATTAACTAGTAAATTTTACAATCCACACGAGCAGCAAGGCAAGGATTAGAAACGGCGCCGACGTCGCGTCGTCATCATCATCAGCAGCAGGAGCAACAGCAAGCGAGTGAACCAAGTGAAGGACACCAAAACACCATCGTCGAGCCACTCGAATTGGACCATTAGTTTTGACGGTATTAGTTGGCGCTTTTCATGGCGCAGACAGAACCAGACTACAGAAAAATAAATAAAAGACGAGCATCGAGCCCGAACGAGCCACGGTCGCGTCTCGTTTAGTTTTGCCCTGGTCTGATGTGGTCTGCTCCGACATTTGGAGTCGCCGCCCGATCCCACGGCGAAATTATGCATGTAATAAAATGCGGCGACGCATCAGCAACTGCAATGCCGCCCACTACTGCACTGCCACGCCCATTCTTGTCGCACGCCCAAAATTTTAAGTGCATTAACATAAACTGGCGGCCGCCCCCCAAACGGCCAGAAAAGATAAATAAACTTTCGAGGCAGCAGCAGCAAAGGAGCAGCGGGAGGGCTTATAGAACTGATGAGTGCAACGACTTGACAGCATTGACTGCAGAATTCGAGATGTGCTCGTGACGTTGAGTTTGAATGTGACTGAAGTGTGACTGAATATTAACTATGACCTGATCGGACAGTCATAGCAAATTTTCCATTTTTCCTGTGTATATATGCTAGTCGCCTTCGCACCCTTCGTGCTGCTTTCGTCACTAGCGCGGACTGCCGTCCGCAGTGATATAAAATAAGTCAATCAAATATATGTAGATAAATCTACTAATTATTTAATTGAATTATCAATTCAATTGGAATATCCTACTAAAGCCCAATTTACACGGTCGGTTTCCGACCGACACTTTTTGACCGATGGAAAATGTTGCCATTCAACAAGCACCAAAAAATACCAAAAAATGTCATTCTCACATGTAAAGTTTGCTTCGATGACAAACCGACGCTTTAAAATGTTGCGTGTTCACACGAGACCGACGATTTATTAACGTAAAGTGTCGGTCGGAAACCGATCGTGTAAATTGGGCTTAAGGAAACCTAAAAGTATGCTTCAAGTTAATTTTAATGCAAACGTTTTCTGATTTCCTGGTCTTGTCATGATTAATTTATCATCAAGCTTTATCTATGAAAGTAGTAACTCAAATTGTCACCTTATCCAACTCTTTCATTACATTATTCTACAGTTACATTTATATGTTATTACATCTTTCGTTAAGTTGCTCTTCAGTTAAAATGTTCTCAGCTCACATCTACTGTTTAGTTGATAAGTCACTATGTTGTTAAGGAACTCCACTGTTAAGTTACTTTATCGCTAAATCTCTGTATCTTTACATTAATTCGCTACTCTATTGGTATTTTACTTTATTTGCCTCTCTCGTTGCATTCGTCTGTTATTATGTGTACACTGTTAAGCGTTGCCATACTGTTAAGTCGTTTTACGTTAAGTTACACTACTGTTAATTCACTCAACTGTTAATTTACTCTATTGCTGAATAATTTTTCGGTTAATTAACTTCATTCAATTACTAGTCGATATCTATCGGTTAAAAATTAATCGTCTTGCCTGTCACGCTGTCATCTCTAATTGACACATTCGACAGGAAGCGTTTTGCCCGCACAGACAAGACGGCGTTTTAGACAGGAAGCGCGTCTAGGTGGGTGTCTGTGCAAATGCTGATGTGTAGGTGTATTTGCGTATATATGTGTGTGTGTGTATGTCTGTGTTTGTGTGAGTGTTTATGTGTGTGAGGCATTAACAGAGTCGTAAACTGCCAAGTTGCTTGTTATGTTGATTACACAACGAACAGCGCGCTCGCGAACTATCGAAAATAAAGTTAAAAGCCAAAAGTTGAGCTTGAAAATGAGGCAAGCAGACGTTGCCTCAAAATGTTGCACAGACAATGCAAAATGTTGTCCGCTTTTATTTTATTTTTGGTAACATTTAAAGCTGATATTCGCATAGGCACGCCCCAAGAAGTATGCAACACTTGCCGCGTACGTGTCTGACAAAAAATGAAAAGAAAAACAAAAACCAAAACAAAAAACACAGCAACAGCAGGAACTAGATACTGCAAATAGTTGCAACAGCAACTGTCATTTGCCCCTCAAAGAACTTTGGCTTGCCACACGCAAAAGTTGAAAGTTGAATGCCTGGCAAATGCCAATGCGGCAATGCCCCCAAAACTGCACTAACAAAAATGCATTTCTGACACCCCCCTCATTCTCCTTCTCTCATTCACAATCCCTGCTGCTAAAGTTTTCCTCACGCAACAGAGTCAAGGAAAAAAATCAGAAAATCTTAGCCAAAGTCAGTTTTTCGTATTGTTTTTCGTTGCAAATTTATTACAACATTTGCCACGCGCTTCTTTTTATCTCTCTGGGCGGGTTTATTTATCTGCCACGTTAAATTTACTTTGCCGCCACACACACATACACACACTGAGAAGAAAGAGAAGCTAGCGAATTCTTTTTCCGTTCATTTTGCTTCTTTCATAATTTTCGCCTTGAGGCCAAATTGTCGTCTTTATTTGCAGCATGGAAATGGAAATGCTTGTGCACAATTTCGCATTTCACATTTTTCCCGTTACCCATTTCGCATTTCCATTTCCATTTCAATGCACATCAGTAACAGCAGCAGCAGCAATGCACTATGGGTTAAATTTCCATTTTTCGGGAATTTAGTCATAACTTCTTGAAAAATCTTCAAACCAAAAATGTTATACAACAGACCAATGTTAAACCTAACAGCTGTTGCTGTCGATAAGCTCGTGCAATAATTTTCAACCAATTTTCAAATTGACAATATTCAAACGCAAAACATATTTTTTTTTGAAATTTAAGATGGATACCAATTATAAGGGCTTGTACTATTTATTGGTTATACTGTTTGTTGTTTGTATTAATAATTTGAAAAATTACAGCCATGTATACAAGCAACTTTATAACAAATACGTTTGGACATAACATTAATCAAAAACCGCATCAAAAAATCTTGCCTATTTTAAAAATTATTTATTAATACCCGAAAAATTTGAATTTTCCCCATAGTACAGTGGCAGCTTTGGATAAACGTGGAAAACGTTTTGAGATTTCAATGCTCACCCACATGACATTTGCGATTTTCCGCACATTTTGTATTTTATTGAACTGTTTGTCACTCAGCTAGAGAGAGAAAGAGCAAGAGAACTTTAAGCCAGACCCTCGATTCTCATATGTATATGTACATAAAATCATAAGCATGTAAACTTTATGAAAATCAAATGGAAATAAAAATGGACAGCGCTCATAAACAATAATATGGCGAATGAAGCTTTCAAGCAAACATATATATATAGAAAGACAAGTAACATAACTAAAAATAAATATAAAGTTTCTTACCAACAGTAGTTGGTATTGTGGGGCGGGGGGCGTGGCAGCTGCTTAGCCAAGAACTTAATAAAAACAAAAATGTATGAAATACTTTTACGACTTTCGAAGACATTTTTACAGCTTGCTGCCAACTTTGCTAACGATATGCGATATGCAAGGCAAACAAAAAAGAGAGAAAAACCCAAAACCAACATGAGAAAATAGTTGCATTCCAAAGCAAAGATCCGGAGTGTTAGGTCCAGTCCGTGGTCCGGCACGGTCGCGAATGCATGTCGCATCATAAAACCGAAAGTCATTTCAAACAGAACGTGTCTGGGCCATGAACGTTGGCTGTCGTTGGCCAGTTGTCCGATTGTCGGCCAAGAAGCCAAAGTCATTGCAGCCAATAATAATTCCAATTGTAGTGCAGTGACAATTTTCTTGCATTTTTGGTTTTTTTTTTTTTGAGGATGCGTCCGCATCTTGGGTACAATGTACCCAACAATGGTCAGCAACGCTTTTATTGCCCAACGTTGGCATTTTAAGTGCTGCTGCAGCTGAAACAGCAGCGACATTATTTGGTCAATGTAGACGACATGACGCGGCCATTAAACGCAACAAATAAGCAAACAATGGCAGCAAGTTTTGCCAGGATATGGACACAAAACAAGAGTTGAGCAAATGGAAGAAATTAGTAAGGCGCTTAAGCACAGCAGACCCAAAAATGCTCAGCACAAGATGATGATCAAAATAAGTTTCTTTCACTTCTTGAAATTCTACTTTATTTCGTAGCATACTTTCGCGTACTGCGCTTAAATAATGGCCGCGACATTAACGGCACTTTATAGACTAGTTAATTAGCTAGAGCGAGACAGACAGACACTTCACTTTACTCTTTGTTGCTGTCTCTATGTGCAAGTATATTTGGGACGGCAAATAATGCCGATATAACGATGAAATCACAAAATTTCTATAATTCGTTTGAAAACTTAATTTTAATGACAAAATATATGCCTGTAAGAGGTTAAGATAAGAAAAAGTTTAAAGTTTTTGATAAAATGTCAAGAGGTATTTATGGAAAAAAGAGGGCAGTGTTAAAAAAGGATAAATTTTCCAAATTAATAACATTTTGATGCCAAATCAAATAAGATGTCAAGCAATAATTTAATTTACTTTCCGCAAATAAATCGATCAAGTTTTGACAAAATTATGACAGTTTGAAGTTTTTAAAAAAGTGTAAAGCATAAATATGAAAAAACTGGACAGTGTTTGAAAAATAATTTAATTTTCCAAATAAATCACATTTATTTGGACGTAGTTTCAAGAGGTTAATATGAAAAAAGAGGAAAGGGTATGGATTAAATTTGGAAAATGATTAAAATGTTGATGCAGAATAAAAAAAGGAGGTTGAATAAAGATAAAATTAACATTTCGCAAGTTCGGACAAAGCTATGAAAGTTTCAAGTGTTTTAACTTACATTCAAAATAAAATAACAAAATACCATTATAAATGGTTTTCGTTGGTTAGGCAAGACTTGCCTTGTTATTAAATGTAGACGTCGTTTCAACACAATACCACAGCAGCACACAAAGGATAAGCTTTACAGCTATTTTGTCACATTTGCGACTTAGAATTCTCAACTGGTTTTAGCGTCTCAAAAATGATTTTAGGCTTGGATCGCTGATGACAGTACTGATGATAGAGACTGGCATCTCTTTAAACAGCTTGATGCCGAGCCTTGCTCCTTGCATTCTGCAAATGTTTTGTGTGCTGTTGCATGTTGATGAAGTGTCATATCGACATATATTAAAACTCGAGCCAACTAAACTCACCTATACAATTTTTAAATTAATTTATTAAATTTGTTTCTTAGTGAATTGTTGATTTAACATAATTTTAAGTAGCTCTACCTGCTATACATTTTTATCCTACATTTATTTTGGGATTTTTATCCACTTAAAAATCATAAATAAACAACCGTTGTGTGTCCATAAACAGACAAATAAGATATAGATATAAATAGTGTGTACTTATATCACAGTCAATTATCTGTGAAAAGAAATTCTTGACTAGTTAGCACCAATAAAGTGTCTAAACTAATAAACCAAATTTGATGAGTATGCGTCAAGCGTAATAAAAAAAAAAGTTAATAAACAGCAAAACTTTTTTTGGGAGCTGAAGCGGAAACCGCCTAGAGACTGACTTGCAAGGTGCCTGAACAATTTATTTATTTAGTTTTGCAAAAGCTAATTAGCAACTAAAGTGAAATTAAAGCAAAGTCACAGACTAGCCAGAGAACGACAATGGACTCATGCCATAGATGTAGTTGTAGTTTGAGGTGGAGGCGGAGACGGAGACGAAGGCGTTGGGCAACGGTGTGCTACAACTAATTAAATGCAATAAGCCAGGCGGCAACTGCTGGACATGGTCCTGCCACGACACAGGACAGGGCGGGACAGGAAGTGACGCACAGTAAAAGGCGGTAGCCACGGCAAGCGAGTGACAACTTTGTTTTGATGTCCAAGGACATTAACACGACACCGACTCCAACTTCAACTTCAACTCCGACTCTATATCCTACACCAACTCCTACTCTTCCAGTCGTCAGGAGCGACGAGGAAATCGTTTTAATTTGTACATTAAAGTAATTAGTTTAACATTAGTTAGCTGCAGTTAGTTTTAATGAAGAAACGACACACAAATTTCCCTAGTCGAGCACTTACCGCTTTTAAAGGTGGCCATTAGTCGCTCCGAATCGGCGCCATGCTGGCATTCAAATAGCGATGTCTCCAATAGATCACCTGGCATATATCCAAGCAGTGCGAGCATTCTACAAACATTAAATAAACTGAGAATTAGCAAAATGTTATGGAAAGTGGATGGGGTATAGTCTCACTTGTCATCCACATAGGTGAACTTCATATCCAGTGAATGCTTGGTTAGAAATGTGCTCGTGCCCAGCGGTATTTCAATGTTCGAGGGATGCGGAATGGGCCGACCAATGGCAATCAGCACGCGTTCGCCCTTGCTGTTGACCCTCAAGTGTCCGGTTATGTGAATAACCTAGAGAAAGTAAACAAAACATTAGTTAAGGATACAACAACAAGAAATTAAGTTTATCATCGTCACGCCGAAACTTTTAGAGCACTGCAAATCTCTCTTTTTTAAATTTTATTCCTCTCGTTTCTATATGATATACAGTGGTACTTCCCTAACTCGAATCACCATTATCCAAAGAAAATCTTCAAATTCTGGTGACTTCGGCATATGGAATTCTTTTTCTTTTAAGTTTATTATACGCTATCGCCACTTGATTTAGCTCGAGTTATACAAAATATATCGACTCAAACCATTTTACAGATCATTTCTTCTTTCATTATCAAAATCATAACTTCTGGATCGGGAAAATCTCAAACCTTATATGAGGCACTCTTGATGTTGATGCTGCGTCCGCGGCTGGTCAATGTGCACTTCATGCGAATGAATAGATCCCGATGATGTGTGCTGACCCCCGATTCGAGCAATTGTTCATCCTTAATCTTGTCAGCGATGCCATTGCGTTTGAGATTGAGAGCTTCCTTGATCTCAGCATGATCACATTGATGCGTATACTCCCAGATCTGTTGGCCCAGCGTATCAATCTGCAAAGCATTAAAGAGATTAGTAAAGATTTCAACATTTTGATTAGTTTTATGACGCACCTTAGTGATGCCCAGATAATCAATAATGTTCTCAGACACATAGGTGATGTCGCCCTCATTGGATAGCACCAGCAGAAAGCCATCCATGGTCTGTTTCAATAATTGACTGGCCTCGGCACACTTGAGCCAATCCTCGTTCTCATTTTCAAGTTTGGGCTTCACCAAATCAATATCCGGTTTAATGCGCTCGCTGCTCTCACGTATCTTAGGCACTGTGAATACAAGAGATTAAGTTGATGAATATGATAATTGATTTACAATAAAAACAATACGTACCCAATTGCAGCATCTCATGTATCTTGAGATAGGCAATTGTAATGCGCATCACCGAAGCCTTGTCCAGCTGATTGACATCGTCCGGCTTCAGTGGCAATGCCTGCGACATTTCCATAAAGATCTCAGTCTCCTTGGAGCGACGACAACGCGCCGCATCTCGTGACTTTTCCTTCCGCTTCTCATTGTTCCTGCCAAAGACAAAAAGCAAAAGAATTGCATAAGTTATCGAAACATGAAACATGTAGTTGTAAAAATGCTAAATGTGTATGGCTTTCGATCGCCAAATCACGTAGTCCACTCTTGACTGCCTGCCAGTTTGCAAATTTCCATTCGAGAGAGGGACTCGAGGGGATCGTTTTGAGTATGTGGTAAATGGCACAGAAATGCGTACATTTCAATTGCTGCGATTTCGTGCGTTTTTATTTGATTTGATTTGATTCAATTGATGCGGTCAGCGCACAAATTTTTCAATTAAGCAAAACATTCATATTCGCCACATTCGCTGGCAAGGCGAAGGTGCCAAAGTTCATGGCAGCTGCCGCAGAGACTGCCAAACAAACTGAATGTTGGATTTCCATTATCAAATGGAAATGAATCGAATTTAAATTTCACTCAAATACTTTTACTTGCTGATTATTTGCTAAATAACGAGTTCGAATATTCCAATTTCATTTTAATCATGACGACAATAAACTTGATTAATATTTTTAACATAGTTAAATTAACAATGCGAGTACTTTTAGATCTACCAACATTTTATGATTGCTTATTTGTACCAAAATGTTCAAATGTTCAAATAATATAAGATTAACAGAAATACTTAACAGAAAATACTTTACAGAACTGTGGTAACATAGATGGTTTAAGTTCATTTAACGATAAGAGCTAGTTTTCCATTATTATAAAAATAGACTAAGATGTTACCAAAAATAGGACTATGAGTGATTCTAGGCCTTCCAACTTTTTATTGTTTGGCAGACTAAAAACGCACCAATATGTAGACATTTATTATTATTTAAATAAACCAACATGAACTCCTAACTTATAACAAAATTTTTAATGGCAGACATGTCTTGAATATTTAATATCATATGTGATTACACTGTCCTGTTCGTATCGAGCTCTGACGCACTTAAGGGGCTTTCACCGTAGCACCATACACTTGGTTTGCTGGCATCTGGACTAAACAACTCAAGTTGCGGTGTTTAGTGGCCTAAGATAGCCAAAGCCAGCTGACATGTACTAAGTAAGTAGATAATAAGAAGACAAAAGCCTTGACACCATTTTAGTGGTTTCAAAAAATATTAATAAAAATAATAATAACAGAAGCATAAAAATACATTTGTAATGGAATAATTCCTTATGCAGTTCTTTATAGCGCATGGGAATGCAATTAACAAATCCAAAGGTTTTGGCGGAAATCATTGAAATGTTAATGAATCTGATTGCAAGTTCAGAATGTTCAGTATCGACAACTGAATTACTCATCACACAAGAATTATAAATAAAACAAGCAAAATTCAAACAAGTTTGCACTTACACCAAAAAAAAAAAAAACTATAAAAATTCAAGCTTATTTTCTTATCAGAAAACATATAAAAATTCTTATGAAATTGGCTACACATTAGGTATTCATGTATGTATATTAGGGTGTCCCTTATTTGGTCAAAGTCAATATTTTTAAACGCATACGGGCTAGTTTTGTTCATTAGGTCCTAAAGGACTCAGAAATAAATTTTCACCTCAATCGGAGTATGATAACCCGTGCCGACTTGGATCGGAAAATTTAAAAATTATATAGGAAAAAAAAAATTTTTTTTTAATTTTTTTAATTTTTTTTTTTTTATTTTGTTCATTTGGTCCTAAAGAACTCAAAACCAAGTTTTCACCTTAATCGGAGTACGATAACCCATTCAAATTTACATCGAAACATGCAAAAACAGTGTTTTAACACTGATTATACATTTTTCGATGATTTTTCATGTTTCGATGCAAATTTGAATGGGTTATCGTACTCCGATTAAGGTGAAAACTTGGTTTTGAGTTCTTTAGGACCAAATGAACAAAAAAAAAAAAAAAATTAAAAAAATTAAAAAAAAATTTTTTTTTTCCTATATAATTTTTAAATTTTCCGATCCAAGTCGGCACGGGTTATCATACTCCGATTGAGGTGAAAATTTATTTCTGAGTCCTTTAAGACCTAATGAACAAAACTAGCCCGTATGCGTTTAAAAATATTGACTTTGACCAAATAAGGGACACCCTAATGTATATATACTTATTGTTGGAGAGTGCACTGACCTCACGCAAAGGCATTTCACTGTCAATTTTTAATACAAAAATTTGTCACTAAATTCTGAATAGACTTTGTTGCTGCAGTTGCCAAGAAAAACTCGTGAGCTGTCGCCAAACTAGCAATAAAAACAATTATGTGTCTTTTAATTAATATATATGCTTATGCGCGAGAATATGATCGCAAATAAATGTATGTATTTAATAGTTGAACATTTAATATATAAATACGCGAATTTGCGACGACTTTGTCACGTAGCAAAAATTGTATATATGAAATATTCGCGGAATTGTAACAAAATTTGTGAAATTTGAATATGAAATTGTTGGTGCTTTTTATTTGGTATAAATTAATTATCGTGTCCAGCAAAAAGACAAAGAGCAAACTAAGCAAAGATAACAAATTAAAAGGCACATGTGTGTAAACTTCAGCTGAAATATTTGGCGCTTGGTAACAAATTGCAGGTTGAAGTCTCCGTTGTTTTGGCTTTTGTCGAGCTTTACTTGTCAAACAAATATTGTATGAAAAGACGCCGCTCTATCAGTGCGACAAGCAGACAGGCCAACAGACTGAAAACCTAAGAAAAAAACTACAATAACAAAACCAAAAATAACAATAACAATTGGCAGGTTGCAAGTGGCGGCTGTCCATCGGAAATTGAAATATTTCCATATCGTTACTCATACGACGTGTGGCCGAGCAAATTGACAGACTACAAACAGTTTGTAATTCTTTAGGCCATATGGCAATTGGCAACAAATATTTAACAAAGTTGCAGTGTAAAAGTGAACAAAAGCAACAACAGTAACAAAGATAAAGTTGGTAATACAAAGGGTTTACTACGTTAATTAAGGGGGGAAAACAGTTTAGGAGGCCGAAATTTTTTTTTAACTAAGAAAGAATAATTAGAATTTGCTATAACTTGGAGGATAGTTTTTTCCTATTTTGAAATACACATTAACATTTTTGAAGCCATTTCCGCAGGAAGTAGTGAAGTTAGAGGCTTAAGTTCATTGACGATTGAAATCAAGATTCGATCAGAAATCATTAATTTCTTTTTCTTTCGTAAAATACTTTCTAAGAATATGAACCAAGCTCTGGCCAAAAGAGAAATTGAATGCTTCGGAGCTGTTGGAACAAAATGTCATGTTTTTATATCATTTCATTTCACCTTTCTTACATACAAAACATAAATATTTTACAGAAGTAAGTTTTAGTTAACTTGAGGTCAAGACAAACATTTTAAAAATAAATATTTTACTTAATAATATCATTCTAGAGTTTGGTTTATATTTTCGTACTTGAATAAAGACTAATCACACAAACTTTCGTCAATAACTTTTCGAGCTAGGATTCCCGCAATTGATGTTTACCGATGTTTACCTTAGTGCCCATATCTTCGGAACTTATTGGAATCTCGTGCTGAAACTGAAGCTACATATTCTTGAATAGTTTTACAATAAATTTATTCAATAAAAAATATCGATTACTTGAACCATCTAAGCTGGTTTCCTCCCCTTAATTGATCCCATTGGACTCTATTATTCTATACGTTTCTTCTGTTATTATTATTTAATTATTTGCACTCATAAGAAATTATAAATTAATTCAAACGCAACAACTCACAAGGTACATAAATATACTTATGTATAAATTCAAAAATAACAACAAATTTCGATTGCCTTAACTGAATGCTTAGCTGCATGTTAATAGCCTTGAATATCGGCAGAGCGACGCGGCGAAATAAAGTGAACAGCTCGGGTGTTGGATTTGGACTAATGGCCGAGGAGTTCGGCAGATTTATTGAAAACTCTAAAATTATCTTAAACTACTTATATCTATTAGAATAGTAACCTAAACAATCAATCGTTATCGTCTTCATACGACTGCAGATGGCGTCGTCTTCTTATCATCGCAGATGGTGTGAAGACTCCGTATCTGTTCGCAGACTTTATTTACTTAGGTCTACGGCCTATCAGCATATCGAAGTATGTGACAATAGTGAAACTATTCTAAGACAGGGCTTATCTGAGGCTCTAGTGGAAAATTTATGTTTTAGAATTATAAGATTAAACATCCTGGCCCTGTTGAAAGGTTTACCTTTCAATACAATATATTCATAAATATATATATATATATAACTTATGTTATACAATTATAAGATTAAACATCCTGGCCCTGTTGAAAGGTCTACCATTCAATACAATATATATTATTTAAGTTTAACAATAGTATATGTTTAATGTTATGAATTCAAAAGTGTATAATATTTGTAGCTTAATTTGTAAGTGTCTTGTATATAACTAGGTAAAAGTATAAAAAAATTTTTTTTTTTTTTTCTTCTTATATATTCAAATTATTTAAGTTCAAATTCTTATTTAATTTCAAATTCTTATTTTTTGTTTCTATACATTTGTCGTGGTTTATCGTATTTTCAAATTGTCTCTATTTTTGTCATAAATATTTTATTTTGGATTTTAAATATACTTTTATAAATTCTCGTACCTGGTCGCCGTACTTTCCCTTAAAGTACGGCGTATTATTTGACTCCGCCTTGCCATCAAACAACCTTTTTTTATTTTTATCGAAAGTGTTGACGACGGCGTGGAAATTTTCCTTCAAAAATGCAGCTGATTTATCTTTAAAATCAACATTTTTAATTTTGTTCATTGGCTCTTGTGTCTCGCGGGGATGGACTGGAGCTCCAATTTCCTGATTTCGCTCCTTTTTGGCTACCTGTTGCTTTCCTTCCTTTTCCCGCTGCTTCTTCGCTGTCGGAAAACTGTCGAACTTCTGAATCTTCTCCAGCTCCTGCCGCATTTCCAGCTTCTGCTGCTTCTCCAACTCCTGCCGCATTTCCAGCTTCAGTTGCTTCTCAAGCTTCTGCTGATTTACCAGATTCTGGTTTTTCTTCTTTAGATCTTGCTGCTTTTCCAGTTCCTGTTGCTTCTCAAGCTTCTGCAGCTTCTCCAGTTCCAGCTGCTTCTCTAGATTCAGCTGCCTTTCCAGATTCTGCAGCTTCTCCAGTTTCAGCTGCATTTCCAGACTCTGCAGCTTTTCCAGATGCTGGTGCTTCTCACGTTTCAGCTGCCTCTCCAGATCCTGCAGCTTCTCCAGATTCTGCTGCCTCTCCAGATTCAGCTGCTTCTCCAGATACTGCTGCTCATCCAGTTTCAGCTGCATCTCCCGATTCTGCTTCTTCTCCAGATTCAGCTGCTTCTCCAGATTCTGCAGCTTCTTCTCCATCTCCTGCTGCATATTTTCCAGCTGCTGCTGCTTCTTCTCCAGCTCCAGCTGCTTCTTCTCCAGATCTTGTTCCCGTTGCCTTGGTAGCGCATTTTTTCGCTCCTCAGTCAACATAATGTGGGACTTGCCCAACAGATCTTCAAACTTCTTCGGATCTGTGAGCTTTAGGAGAGCTTTTTCAGGACTCACCTCCTTTTGGGTTACCTGTTGCTTCCCTTCCTCTTCCCACTGCTTCTTAGCTGGTGGGAAGCTGTAATTAATTCCAAATGTATCCTTTTCCAGGCAATATTTGGTTTTCAAATGTTTCTCTGCATTTGACTTTGGCTTGTTTTCCTGATCCCGATTATCACCAAAAGTGAAATCGTACCACCAAGGTTTATTTGCCGTAACTTTTTTAGTCACTGGCTTCGGCTGCGTTTTGGATGCAACGAGACTGAGAGAGTCATCGTGATTGTCACCAAATCTGAAATCGTGCCACCAAGGTTTTAGTGTCGTTGTGACTTTTTGACGCTTGATTTCATTTGCAGCTGTGATTTCCAGAGTTTTAGCTGTCTCTTTAAGAGATCTTCTTCTGAGTAGCATCAACGTTTTGTCTATCAGATCTTCTACTTTATCTTCGTACTCTTCCTTAAAGTACGGGAAATTTTCTGTTATATAATTTTTTGCCACCACTCCCTTTTTCAATATTTTTTTATTGAGTGAAAAGGTTCTTGTGATGAGCATTACTTCGTCCTTCAAGCGCTTAAGCTGGAGGGAGTCCATTGAGCTGGTTTCTGCCGCAACCACATTATAAATCTGCTCAATTTCATTACCCAAGATCTCTTGGGTATCAATAATTTCGTTGAAATTTTCCATGTTTTTATTATTTGAATTTTACGACACGAACCGAAAAAATTGATTTACTTTTATTTTTTATTTTTTAATGTATTATTATTTTTTGAACACACGCGTTTTGTTTATGTTTTTAAACAAAACTACTTGCGTGTTCAAGATCACGTCGGGGTCACCAAAATGAATATCGGCAGAGCGACGCGGCGAAATAAAGTGAACAGCTCGGGTGTTGGATTTGGACTAATGGCCGAGGAGTTCGGCAGATTTATTGAAAACTCTAAAATTATCTTAAACTACTTATATCTATTAGAATAGTAACCTAAACAATCAATCGTTATCGTCTTCATACGACTGCAGATGGCGTCGTCTTCTTATCATCGCAGATGGTGTGAAGACTCCGTATCTGTTCGCAGACTTTATTTACTTAGGTCTACGGCCTATCAGCATATCGAAGTATGTGACAATAGTGAAACTATTCTAAGACAGGGCTTATCTGAGGCTCTAGTGGAAAATTATGTTTTAGAATTATAAGATTAAACAAGCCTCTTTACACGACTCGTCGAGCAAAGGGGCGAGAACGGTTAAACAATTCATTAAAATAGAAGGGAATTGCTTTTAAATATTCACAAAGCGACTGCAGTTTTTTATATTGTATGAATGTTTATATATTTATATATATTATATATTTATGGCAGTTGATATTCGTGTTGTTATTGGTATTATTTGTGCCACTGTTTGCTGCTTTTGTTGTTTGAAGAATTTCCGGCTAATGGCCAATTGAGTTGCATGATCTTGACACGTGCAACACAATATAGACATCTACATATGTAATTGCTCTAACTTTGAATACAGAATCGTTTAATTAAAATATGAATTGCTTAAAACTAATTGAAGCCCTCTTAAGTGTGATTTAATCAAATAGCTTGTAAATCAGTTTGATCTTTAAATTAAGTCATTAAATGTTATTGCATAACATTACAACAATCAGTCAGTCAATCAATTAGACAATACCTAAATAAATGTAATAATTAGAAAGCAAAAAAAACTCTACAATAAAAAGTGGTGGACTAAAAGATACTCTCTATATTTTATTATTATTTCTAAGATTTTTTGCAAATTACCAATTGAATCTTACTAACGAAACTTCAAGGAATGATAGAGTACTTGCAATAGTTTTTTTGTTGTCTATTGATCGATTTAAATTTTTAATTATTACTCTTATTTTTTATTATTGTATTATATTTAAATCAAATAAGACAAGGTCTAAGCCCTGTTTTAAGCCATAAAAAGCCAGTGACGTTAATGCTAATTGCAAATGTTTGTAAGTAAGTATTCGTATATGCAATAGATAAGCAAATATTATGGCTAAACGTGCGCGGTTGGTTTGCGGTTTGCCAAATGTCAACAAGATCTTGTTAAGGCACGCGCAGCCTAGACATATAACACACATATACACACACACATACAATATCAATCTTGCACACTAACTCAAATGTTGAGTGTTTGCCATAAAGCGTTCGTACGCCAATGGCATCCAGAATGAGAGTGAGAATGAGAACTGAAAGCATCTGCGTCAATGGGAAGCGACAATTATTAAATGTAGCCGCGTTTAGAGCCGACAAACTGAATAGACTTTTTGGAATACTTTGTTTTTTAAATACACCAGTCACAAGTCGGCAAAAATATGGAAGCTGATATTAGCAAATTTAATGTATTTAAATTTAATTTTCAATTCCATTCAATTCTATTGCTCATTCGACTTTTTACCAGCCTAGTTCTTTCGGCATCTTGCACTATAGACCATTTTGCGTTATCGTTTTAGATTATTATAATCTCTTCTCTCTCTCTCTCTTGCTATATTTCTATACACTCTTTCTCCCTTTCTTTTGAAGCCTACTACAAAAAGTCATTCCAAGTTTACCCTTGGTGCTAGCATTAAAAAGGTTTTTCCCAGATATCAATAACATACTAGAGCCCTGCATGAGTGCACACTAAACTCAAAATTATTCAATTTCTCTCAAACGACTCATGTGAATCATACAACACTATCAATAGTCACACTGTCTATACAATCACTTTGACTTACAACTCATTTAAAATCATGATTCAAATATCCAGTCGAGTCATATAAAAAGGTAGTGTGACTCCGATTCATAGATTCAAGTGTTCGAGCTGACACTGTCAACACTGTGCACACTAATATAAACTGAATGTTTTTTAGGGTGATTAAGCAAGTATTAAATTTATTGAAAATTAAACTTGTGTTCATAATTAATTTATTTTAACTAATTTTTTCATATCCATATTTAAAAACATTATTTTGTTTACCATATCAGCGTTTCCTGTAATGGAGCTTCTTTTATCGCAGTTTACACATATATATTCAACTACACAAATCTAATAAAACCAGATACATTTGTTCACTTACATTATCATCTTTAGAACCAATTAGAGATGGGCACGGGCCTCATTTTTCAGGCTCGGCCCGACCCGAACCCGAAAATTTTGTAAAAGGCCCATGGGTCCCGAGGCCCGGCCCGGCCCGTGCCCATCTCTAGAACCAATGCTCGAATTATTTTCCATTCTTCTATTTATATTAAAACAAATCAGAAGTAATTTTTTTTCTACTGTGTGTGCTTGATTCACACATTCAACACTGTTTCAACTGTCAGAACGACTTGAATTACAGCAAATTTTCATAACAGTGTGAAACAGTATCATACGAAATGATTCGAATCACACGACAGCTTAGCTTCGAGTCAATGAGTCCGAAAAATGAATGTATCATAAGGAATTGAAATTATGACTTAAAAAGCACACTATGTCGTTTTGAATGTGTGCACAGTGTGATTTCTGACTGTTAACACGATTTAGTGTCAACTCATGCAGGGCTCTATAACATACTAAAGAACCTCATAGATTACATGTTTTAAAATGATAACAAATTGAATAAATGTTGGCATGATCGACATTTTAAATTTAATACTATTTTATTATAATTGGTGTATACAAATATTAGAAGTATATACCTCGTCATCTTGGGCGTTTTTCCAATCTGTATATAAAACGGTTAAAGGTAGAAAGCTGAAATTTTCACACAAAGTTTTGCGAAACTCGACCAGTAAGTTGGTTAAATTCGGGGTCACAGTTCAGAGAATTGCCTAGTATAGAAAATTTTGTTTGTTTCTTAACCCTCTACCGCATACAGAGCCATATATGGCTTTCAATTTTTAATGAAATTTCTTTTAGTTAAAACGGTACTTAAGCGAAGTCGATTGTTATTGGTCATTCTCTTTGCACTATTTTCTATTGGAATAAAATATGAAAACAAATTTTGAGTTGCTTCACTTCGTGTTTCTATGAGTTTTGTTCAAGCGTCTCGCGTGAATTTGTGCGTGAATTTGAAAGTGAATTTTGCTGAATTTCGAATTAAATTTATATCTTCAAAAAAAAACATTTCTTTTGTTGGAGAATAATTTTTTCCAAAAGAAAATAAAGTTTTCTTTCATAAAAAAATATAATTTGACTGTAAGGTAGGCATTATATATACTAATTCTTGCAAAAATCAGCGAAAAAATGTATGGTTCTTCATTTATTTTTTCCTAAACTATATACCCAAAAAAAAAAATTTGTCCAAATATATATTATAATATGCCTAATAAAGACATATATGCATAAAATTATGTGTTTTCCTTATTGGATCTAAGTTCATGCAGTAGAGGGTTAAGATATTTCAATCAAACTCACAGATTGTATATTGGACACTGCCTTTTTCGTTGTAATTATTGTTATTTTTATCGAATTTCTATATATCATAAGCCTCATTTCAAATATTTAGGGCGAAATTACCTTTTTCTCTAGAAATGCGCTATTATTATGAAAATTTGAACAGATTTACTATTTCGATTAATCAAATGCTAAGTGCTAACAGACTGACTCCCAATCTAAAGCTGATACAAAGTATACATTAATATTTATATACAAATACATATATAATAGAAAGAGAAATGTGCTCCATACATATGTAAAATGTATAATAATAGTACAGAGAATGAGTGCAGATAAGATGTGCGCCCACTTGGTTTGCTTATATGCTGTTGTTGTTGTTGTTGTTATTGTTGTGATAAGAACATTGTGTCATTTACTGTTTGTTATGAGTTATGAGTACAGACAGTGCTCGACACAGAGGGAAATGCTAACCATTCTAAGTCCCAGCATGTTGGTAGACAGAACTTGAACTCATTTCGTATATAAAATATACATGTACGTAGACTTACATAAAGTCTTCGATATCCACAAACTGTGTGAACTGACAAGGTTCCGGATGATTGGGCGCATAGCCATAACAATATTCATAGCTCCAGGGTTGATTTTCACGACACGGTGTCTGCAGGTTAAGCAACCTCATGCCTGCAGGCTGCATAAAGGGTATGCTCTGCTGCGTCTGCTGACCGACATAGACATTGGAAAATTGTCCAAAATCTGAAGGATGTCGTTGTGGTTGGTATGGATGATATCGAACCATTTCCATGCCAGGGGGACTATTGTAGATGGTGCCATCATTGCCAAACTGAGGCCGTGACGTGGAATTGTTGTTATTGTTATAGAAACCGCCATTATTAAAGTTCACAGCTGGCTCATTAATTGGCCGACAGCCATATAGTGAGCCATTCCTTATATTTTGCGGTGGTTGCGGTTTCACTTCCGATTCGTAAAACGAGTTGGCATCGTCGCCATAGAAAGTATTATCATTGCAGGAAAAATCACAGTTTTCCCAAGCATTGTCCGAATTATACATTATTTAATTGAATGCCTTATTAGCCATATATATTAAAGGCTACCACACACACAAACACACTCGCTTAATTTAACTGGTAACGAACTGGTAAAAACAACCGTCGAGTAACAACATTTGAAATGAACAGAAAATTCTATTAGCACGAAATTCATATTTATAGGCCTCACAAGCGAAAATCGCAAATAGCAGCAAACTGATATCAAAACTCTGATACAACCAACACACACACATGGCTATAAGCCTATGAAAATCCTAGACAACAACAAAGCGACAACTGGTGAGAGAGAAACGCATCCAATGTTCCCAGCCAAAGGTTAGAATGAAATCGCTACACTACACATTAACAGACATTAACATCAGAGCTTTGCCAGCTATCAGTTATCAGTTAGAACTCAACAGCTGATAAGATAAAAGCCAAACAACCGCTTATTTCTCTTTTGGCCAGGTTAAATGTACAGGCAAATTATTCATGTGTGAATTGACCAGATAAGACAGATAATTGCGTGCGCAAGTGAAAAAAACAAATTCAAATCAAAAAAAAAAAAAAAATTAAAAAACAAAAGGCATTACTTTTATTATATGTAATTAACTTGGCCTAAAAGTATTGCATACTTTAGAGCGCAACAAATGTTACCGCTCTATCTTTCTCTTTTCATTTAGTAATCTTGTCTTTGAAGGACTCTTGGCATTTTATTTACATACGCAAAAGTTAGTCATAAGCTGCAGTAGTTTTTTTAACCAAATATTAGATGAAATAAACCGCTTACAAATCAAAAGCCGTTAACTCAAGACAACTGAGTGACTGGCTGAACCGACTTGGCCAACCAGAATGGCAAAAAGGCAAAAAACTAGCAACTTTTTTTATGCCAGACACAAAATTGCCCTCATTTATGATAACATAATATTTGACAAATATTTGACTTGTTTTATTTTTGGCAAACATGTTCTGAAAGTGAAACAAGATAACGAGACCAAAAAAACTTGAGTACCAGCAATTGGGCGATTAAGTAACGGGAAAACATTAGATCGGATTTGGTACAGCAAGATTACCAAATTGTGAGTAATCCTCACTGATTGCCTTATAAGGACATAAACTTAACCAAATCAAGCAATACATTTTGGAATATAACAACAACTTGCACTTTAACCAGCTGCGAATTATAAACTAAACTGACAGCCGAGTCGATATAGATCTCAGAGACTATAAGAGCTAGAGCAACCAAACAGATTTCAATAAACCCCACGCAGATCAAGTTTATTCCACACACACAGTTTTTAAAATATTACGTATTTTTTGATAATTCTATCTAATTAATCGCAAAAAGATCGGCCAAACAGAACGGTAGTAATGGCTAATTTCAATCAATTTAAGTGCCTAAAAGCATGCAATAATTAATATTTTAAATTTATTTAAACAAGTAACGGGTACCCTAGAGTGGGGAACTCGACTTTAGCCTTTCCTGCTTGTTTAGTTTGTTTTTAGCCTATACTGAGTCACCTGATTTGAGCTCATTCTGTCAAGTCAAATTTGATAAGCAATGCAATATTAAATAATATATTAAATTGAAAAAGATCGAAAGTAGATTAAATTTAATTGAATAACAACATCATACTTAAAAATCACTTAGATCATTTTAAAATGAAACTATTTCACTGAAAAATACTCAAAAAATAAGCGTAAAGACAAAACATTTGCCAAAAGTCTGTTCTCATCTATTGAAATGGGGTCAGATATAAGTACACAGTGCCAGCCTGTAAACTTGTATATTTTATGCCAATCATGGGACGTTCCATTTTTAATTCGAGCGTATTACAACAACGAATCATCAGGACAACAACAGTAACAACAACAAAAATGTTTCGTTGCAAGCGAGCTGAAATTTTGCGCAACTCACAAGAATTATGAGCAATTTTTTAAGGCGTCTCTGACAAAAGCAAAAGCTACATAAATTAACTTTCCCCTGCCAAAATGCACAAAAGGTAGACACAGAATGCACGACTAGAGGGTACCCTATAGCTGGATTTTTATACCCGTTACTAAACAAATAAGTAAAAGGTTATATTGTATTCGTTCAAATGCATGTAACAAGGAGAAGGAAACATCTCCGACCCTCCAAAGTGTATATATTCTTGATCAGCATCAACAGCAAAGTCGATTTAGCTTAATCCGTCTATCGTTCTGTCTGTTCGTATGAGCACCTAGATCACAGAGACTATAAGAGCTAGAGCAGCCGAAATTGGCACACAGACTTCCATAAGCTCCACGCAGATCAAGTTTGTTTCAAACTTTTGCCACGCACACGCACAGTTATTAAGATATTAGGATTGGATATTAGGATATTTTTGCTAATTAACGTTAACTACTATTATTAGCTACCATCCTACTAAATCGTAACAAGATCGTACACATATAAAGGTGGTAATGACCGATTTTAGTTATTAAGCAATGTAAATGCCTAAGAGTATGCAATAAAAAATATTTTACGCATATTTAAATAAGTAACGGGAGCCCAACTATAGCTTTTCCCGCTTGCTAATATTCCAAAGTGTGCGAATCATAACATAGTATGAGATGTCTAGCTAATCATAGTAAAGATACGAGTACTACGGATTTAAGAATATTCCTCTATGGTTTCCCTGCAATTTTTAAAAAATTGGAGACAAATCGGAAGATTATCTATTGCCTGCGACTTTTATAGTCACTTAAATCTATCCTAAGTCGTCATCATTATATAAATGAGACAGTGAGTTATTTCTTCAACCATATTCCTTTTCAAACCAATTAATGTTTAAACTTTAAAGCGATCATAATTATCACACCAAATATATTGGCAGATAAAAAATGGCAGACAAGCCAAAACAAACACACACAGATACACTCTAACACATGCATACAATACATAGATACAAAAAACGCGTGAGGCTGCTGCATTTGACGACTGCATAGCAACAAAAAAGTCGTTCGTTGGAGATGCGCGTTTGTCTCAGGTCTCAAGACGAATTATACGGAGCAACAACAACAATAGCTGCGTATTTTATATGAAAATAAAGAAAAGCAACAACAACAGGCATATGGTATTATATACGGAACACAAGCACACCATTTATAAACACACACACACTTTTTACCCCGCATACCGTCAGTGTCGTCACATTTTAGTTCGATTGCGCAAAAAGTAGGTCGCCGTGGCCAGACAGAGGCTGCCGCGGGCTACAACAACAGCAACAACAACAATAACAAAACCAACAACAACATAAATAAATTACAACAACAATAAGGCATATCATTTAAATATTTTACACTGTTGTATGCGTAAGCTTCTGTTAATTTTGTGCGTTCGCTTTGCCGTTGGTATTGAAATATTGTATACAATTTGTATTTATTGTTTTGTTCAATTTTCACTTAAATACCCGGTAGCCAAAAAATTAGCACAGGGTGTATTAGGTATGTTATGCTGATTGAATTGAGTGTAGTATATTCCATGTTGCTTACTGGAATTTCTGTTTCTTCTGATACACAATTTTACACAATGCGATTTGTTCTTAATTCGCATTAAACAAATAAGATCTATTTCAAGCCCGACTTGTTATTGTTGTATTTGTATTATAATTGAATCTTCGTATACATTTTTATAAACGAGGTTAAAATGTCTCGCAAGTAAATCAAATGAGCGACAGGCAAGTTCACAACGAGGTCGAATCTAGAACTAGAGATGAATAGACGACAAAGAAATCCTGCTAGAATCGTGAGACTATCGTGATAATAAATAAATAAACAATAATCGTGAGAGACATTGAAATTTGGAATATAGACAAATTTAGAGACGGATAAGTAAGATATGAAACAATCTACATTATTGTTACAATTTTAAACACCATTAGCAATTTAAAGGTTTGAACGTTAATAAATAAACTTATCACCAAGTTATGTGAACCATAAAAATCAGAATTTTCATGAAAAACAAACAGATTAATCACGTGACCATCCCCAGGCAACACAACAATCTCAATATATTCGGAAAGACATGCACAATTATCATAAACTGTTGCAGCTGTCGCTATCAATTGATAGTACTCCATAATACAAATTAAATACAAGTTAATCTATGCAAAAAACCAGTTTACAATTTTAACATGGAAAACTTGATCAATGATCAGTTTTCTTTAAAATTAAAATCGTTCACAGAACGGCTTTTCAGCAAATGATTGACTGAACTAAAGTCACGTAGGCCAAAAGAAAAATGTTTTGATTTAAAGCAAATATTGCATATTTAAAAAATATATATCTACATGTATAAAAAAAAAAAAAACATAAACATAAAGTTTTATGTTCTTAAATGAGTAAATGATATAAGTATATGCGTGGCCGTTACTTCAGGGGCGGGTCAGAGACACGCCCAAGAGGGGCAGACAAACAAAACAAAACAAAAGAAAAACAATATCAAAACAACACAAAAAAAAAAAAACAAACTGATAAAACAAAACAACAAAAACAGGTTATGCTACTGCTGCGAGCACAACAGGTTTTAATTTTCCTTCTTGTTATTATTTTGTTGGTATTTTTAAAAAAAAACCCAACGCAAGAAATGTGCGTAGCCGAGAGGAAGAGAGAGAGAGAGCGAGAGAGGAAGAAGTACAGAGCGGTTAAATGCAAGGGGCTAAAAATAGAAAATATATATGGGCTGGTCTGACCACGTTGTTCAAGGATATATTGATTACCTTCCTAGTGCCAAGCAGAAGCAACAGGTGCGACAAGATTTATTTCAAATACTCGACACTTGACCAAATTAGAAAACAAATTTTGAGTTGCCCATTTAAACGAGTAAATTGTGTTTTTGGATTGGTTTTAGCATTTTATTTCTTTCGACTTTCAAGGTAAGGTCTCGGTCAATTCGTTCTCTTTTACTGTCTGCCTTCGTCAAAGCTATATAATTATCGCAAATGCAAAAACACCAAGCGTGATTAATGATTACGTTTAGTTTTCTTATATTTATTTCTTTCTGCTTTGTGCCCTATTGCTTTTTATACAAGGGTATGCATGTATATCTGTTTGTTAGCTGAATCATCTACACGAGTCAAAAATTCAATCATTACACAAATCAAATAAATATGTGATAAGCTATTTCCTATCCCTAAATAGGAGGTATGACGTACGTAACTTGAACCTCCCAAGCAGAGGTAAATATTGTGTTTAGATAGGTTAAAAAAATGATACTAAACTAAAGATATATCATATATCAAAGAAGGCATTTCGAATTTCGGTTTTTTGTATGTTTCGGTTTCGAAATACCGCTAAAATTTCGGCCCATAAAAAAAATGTAAAACATTAAAATTTGAAAATTTGAAAAAAATATTAAAAATTTTCAAAAATTATTGGGATAAATATGTAAATTAGAAATGAAAATTAAATTTAGTTTTAAAAACCTATGATTACTCCTTAACAACTTAATTAAATTGACCGAACTGAAATTAACCGTTATGCATGAATCGTTAAAAAAGTTTTATTTCGGCTGCGCTGTCAGTTACGGTTTCCAATTTCAATCAGTTAATACCAGTTAACGGTTATGGTTATGGTTACGGTTTTATTCCCTGGTATCTAATATTAATTCTTGTGCTAAAATCAATTTATCTTTTAAGAAATGCTTTATTACTCTACTTGTATCTTGGTTTTTAAGCTTAATATACATATATTCGATCGATTTGAATTATTACGTTATATGCTAGAAGGGACTGTCAAGCTAGGCTTATTTTATTTAAATCTCATATCGCTTGCCAATCAAATTTACCATAGCTCTATATATTGAAGCATCATGATGCAACCACCATTGAGTAGAGTCTATTAAAGGGCAAAAACAATATTCCAATATCGGCATAGTGTGCAATTCGTGGGGATAATTTGTCTCGCAACCCTAACAGAAATAACAGAAAATATGAACAGCTAACGACGCTGACGTCGACGACGACAACGCAGCAGCAGCAGTTGCGGCTGAAGAAAACAGACCATCAGACAGATCACATGGGCAGGAGCTGTAAATGTTTGCTTCATTTTTTTCCACTATTTATTATTAATATGAGATTTAATTGAAATGGGGGCCAGAACTCACCTTCGTTTCTCCTTTGGCTTGCCACTGGCGGTCAAGCCTGCACCTGCAGCAGCAGCGGGCGTAGTTTTGGCTCCAGCGTTGTTGGTGCTCGTTGTCGATGACGTTGCTGCTGCAGCGGCAGCGGCGCTACGTTGCTTTTGAGCCTCCGCTGCCGCATCGATTGTATCAATTAACGAAACCATTTTCTTTCAAATGATAAAACCGCAGCACCATTCAAATTTATCGATGTGTTGTTGCTCGCTGCTAACTGTTTCCGTTCCCTGTTTTCGTTGCTAATCACAAATATTATTATTAATGTTGTTGTTGTTTTTGTTGTTCCAGTTACTGCTAAAGTTGTTTTTGTTGTGTTCTTGCTTTCGTGCTGAGACTCTTGGTTATTAATATTGCTTTTCTATTATATTTTTTTATTTCCAAATTAAACTATTCAAATGGATTTACTTTGTATTTTTTCGAATTCTTTTGCGCACGTCTTTCGTAGGCACACCAATACGTAACTGCGTATAAACGTAACTGTGTGTGTATGTCTTTCGTTGTTGGCGTGCGTTATATATTTATCAGTGTGCGAGACAAGCACCGTCAAATTTGTATTGCACGGAAAATGAAACTGTTTTTTAAAACTGCTGATTTATTAGCGTATGGTTATTAAAGTTGATTTGTTAACACTGATGCAAAGAATATGTTTATTGGTATTTTGACGAAAGCAATTCGCACAACACTCACTACACTGGCGGCTGTTGGTAATTGGACTTTCTATTTTGTTACTGATTCGGAGCGCGTTCGAACTGCAACCGATTGCCACAAGGTTATTGCTTGTTTTTATTTATTATTTTGCCTTCGGGTCAGGACTGATTGCACTGTAGCCCAATTGCTATTGCACTTTGAAATTCTGCACAGATTTGATATTTAATTCACGTTTTAGCGTTTCGCATGTACGATTTATTAGCACTATAAGCATTTTACAATGCGTTTAATAACATTTTCGTCACGGTTTTCACAATTTTTCTTATTTTTCTTATGTGGTCGGCCGATACATTGTGGCGGTCGGGCGATAAATATGACAAGCAACCATGTCACAGATGTTTCTGTCAAGAAATGCCAATAACAAATACTAAATGTTAATTAACATCCACTACACTGTTAACTTTAGAGTTGATGAATAAGTTCAATCGTTCATCTTAATAAACTTCATTTGAACTATTTCAGAACGAAATAGGGTTGTTGATATTTTTTTAAAATATCAATATCTTTGATATTTCGATACGAAAAACATAGTGTTCTTGATATTTTTGACAAAAACAACCCTAAAACGAAACGACCCAACTCTAGTTAGCTTTCGTTAAAGTGCTTTCAGACGAGAATTTTTTCACCGACACTTTTTGTCAAAAAACTGTCGGTGTCGTGTGAACAGTCAGAATTAAAAAAGCGTCGGCTTTTCGCCGGTGCTCACCGATAGAAATAGAACAAGTCCTATTTCCATTGGTTTTTTGTGTCGGTCAAATGCCTACTAGATTGAGGCACTTTTGTATGAAACTTTTCAGAGTGTGACCAGGTTCTGTGAGAACAAAAACCGATGGTATTTTTGTTTGACAACCGATGCGAATTATGTGAATGGCAAAATTCACCGACGGGGAAAAAGTGTCGGTGAAAACACGCTCGTCTGAAAGCACTTTTAATGTTGAGGAAATTGCAGATAACAGTATGTCTATTTGATTAAAATAAACAAAACGCTGTTTTGTTTTTGGATTATATTTGTATTGAAACATTTTACTAAGTTTTTGAGATGGCATTGGTGGTGGAAACAGCAGCGGCTGCTCCAGCACCACCCGAGAGTTCATCAACATCCTTGACACTTGACCCATTATCTGCATTCATGACATCGCCAAGCGCATCGTCGTCATCATCGGCACTATTGGTTTTGTTATAGACCGTAGGATACTGCTGGAAGCAATCCTGCATTTTTCGGAATGCCTCGTAGCAATCAGAACCTTTGGGCTCTGCCTCGCTGTAGTGGAAGCATGAGAACGCCTCTCTGAAGTCAACGCCGCATGGACCTGTGGCCATGCCACCTAAGCAAGGGCAACTCCAATTGATGTTGCCATCCTTTGTAATTAGACCCTGTGGCGCCTCTGGTGCTGGCAACTCTATTGTGCTTGGCGTAGAATGATCCTCTTTGGTGGCAAAGATCACCTTATCCTTACCGAAAACTTTGCAATAAGAGAATGCCATTTTTCTGAGTTAAATGTCGTCTGTCTGCTCTTCTGTTTCTTCACAATTCTCGTCTTCTCCGTCTTTCGTAAAGTTCAGAGGTGTTTTCGATGTTTTGAGTACTTGAAAGTGACAAGGAACCTCCTGATAATATCCAATCAAGCTGATGGCTGCACGCGTCCGCTCGTAAAACTCCTCGGGCACACGGAAGACAACACGTCGCTGCTCTGCACTGAATTTGATAATTTCCAAATTGGCTGCGCCACCAATTTCACCAAAGAATCGCTCCAACGAGTTTTGAACGCAGCCCCGAAAGAAGACTGGTGTGAGTACAACGGAATCAAAATCACGAAATTTCCTAGTGTTGCACAATAACAAATCATTATTTACAAATCATTGAAAATTATTGGTACAACAACACGCACGTGTGCTACGAATTGTGTCCATTCTTGCATTAACATGTACTTACAGTTGCACATCAAAGTAATGATGCTTGATCATACTTTTTTCACTGACTGCTCTTCTGACCGTTTTGCTTCGGCACGGTCTTATTTTAGTTCTGTGTCAGAAAACACGTTGTAAATGCCGGCGAATATTTTTTTTATTTATGTAATTGCTTCTTTCGCGTTTTGACGTTTCGTTTTCGCCGTTTCGGTTTCTTCTTCTTCCAATCTGAATGCCTTTACACAGAAACAGCTGATTATGATGATGAAAGTGTGAATGGCAAAAGCGATTGCAACATTTCACAACAAAGCGCGCGTACTTTTAACAAAATTGTATTAATTTTAATGGGACTTATATCGAAAGTAAAATATCATTGACTTAGTATCTGTTGTATAACAGTCAGTAGACAAAAATGGAGCAAAAGCAACGCACGGCTCAAAAACAAGCGGACGCCACTGGATCAACGGCTGCTGTCAGCGAAGACGAGGAGGATGCGGGGCCATTGGATGTCCTGAAATTGCAGGTAAATCGATGGCATAGACTGCATTGCTGGCAACTATATGCGCTCTTTTCTGGCAGGGCAACAATATTAACCCCAGAGACATTAAGCTGCTGCAACAGGCGAGTTTGCACACTGTGGAGTCTGTGACATACGCGACCCGAAGGCAACTGTTGAACATCAAAGGTCTGGGCGAGTCCAAGGTGGATCACATCATGAAAGAGGCCTCCAAGCTGGTGCCATTGAGCTTCACAAGTGCCCGCACTTTTCATCAAATGCGCTCGGAGGTTGTTATGCTGACAACTGGCTCCAAGGAGCTGGACAAGCTGCTTGGCGGCGGCATTGAGACGGGCTCAATAACTGAAATCTTTGGAGAGTTTCGTTGCGGCAAGACGCAGATTTGTCATACGCTAGCCGTCACTTGCCAACTACCTATTAGCCAGAATGGTGGCGAGGGCAAGGCGTTATATATTGATACGGAGGGCACGTTTCGGCCGGAGCGTTTGTCGGCCATTGCACAGCGCTACAACATGGAGGAGGCGGATGTGCTGGACAATGTGGCCTGTGCCCGTGCCCATAACACGGATCAGCAAACAAAACTGGTTCAAATGGCAGCAGGCATGATGTTTGAATCGAGGTGCGTCTGGAGGAGCTCTTCCCGTTCAGCAACTCTCGACTAAAACCTTACTTGTCTTTTAGATATGCCCTGATTATTGTGGATAGTGCCATGGCACTCTATCGCTCGGAATACGTTGGACGCGGCGAGCTCGCTGCCCGTCAGAATCATTTGGGCTTATTTCTGCGAATGCTGCAGCGTCTCGCCGATGAATTCGGTGTGGCGGTGGTAATAACAAACCAAGTGACGGCACAGGTCGATGGCGGCGCTGCAATGTTCCAAGCGGATGCTAAGAAACCAATTGGCGGACACATCATGGCCCACGCATCGACCACTCGCCTGTATCTGCGCAAGGGAAAGGGGGACGCGCGCATATGTAAAATATACGACTCGCCTTGTTTACCCGAGTCTGAAGCCATGTTCGCCATTCTACCCGAGGGTATCGGCGATGTCCAGGAAAAAGATTAATAGAGCTTGTTAATAAAATGTTTGTACTAATTTTTAAATGCATTTAATTGATATCGGAGAATATAATTTATATATCTAACATAACTATTATGGACACCATAAATAAAGTAATCATTGTTTTTTATTTCTCTTATGAAATTCAAATTTCTAATGGCAAATTTCAAGCAGGACGAAATTTACAAGCAAGATCGTCGGCTCATTCGAGTCTTTTTAAAAATCGTAAGTTGTAAGACTATAAGTCTTGGGCGAAGATTACGAGTGAGTTATTGTTATTGCAGATGGGAGATAGCATCGATAAAATCGATTCATATGGTGAGATGTATGATAATGGCATCGGTACGAAGCTTGCCGATTTCTACATTGCTTGGGCATATAGCTACGATCTGGCCGGTTTTCGGTACAAGGCATTCGAAAAATTTCGATTGGGCATCGAGTGCCATGCAGAGCCGCTGGAGGAGCTGATGTGCTCGGAGAAAGAAGTTGCAGTTTTTATCCAGGAGTTAAATGATCGACGACTTGCCCTGCGCTCACTGCGTGTTCAAGAGCGCAATAACACCATGGTGCTGGTGAGTTCATAATTGTAAATGATGAAAACGCCGATATTAATATGCCACCACCGCTACCGCCACCTGTTGCCGGCGACACGTGCATAAGTCCCCACGAAAAGCAAGTCCGGTTTGCCTTTCATAATTGATTCAGCAAGGCAGCAAGAGAATCTAAAGGAGCCAATTTTTTCCTTCGATGCAACCGGGCTTTATTTTGGACATGTTCGACATGACAGACTACTAACAGAAAGTTCAAATTGATCTTCCTTTAATTTTTTTAATTAAACAAATATATTTATATGTACATATATTGTCGTTTTTCTGTCTTTTTTTTTTAGTTTTCAGCTTATTTTCCTTGTTTTCTTTGGTCGTTTTAATTTTTTTTCCGGTAAATAATTGGCATCACTGACGCACACACATCCATATACATTAATAGTGCACCAATTCCATTCGTTTCATGATCCATTGCCATTAGTTTCTGTATATTGCGTTTGTTTACAAACAAGAGAAATTTAGTGCAAATGCACAACGCAGCGGACTTCGAATATAGCGACTCCGATCCTTTGGCATTGCAGGCGGATTCTTTTCTTATAATTGAGTACGGCGATGACGATGAACACAAAAACACAGCAAATTGTCCACTTCGACGCAGTAAACGGCAACAAAAAGAGATGCAGAAAGTTAAAGTTCCTGCAGCGAAAGTTCAAAGCACGAATCCTGCTGAAGTAATGCCAGAGGCACTATTTCCGATCACGAAGAGAATGCGTGAACGTATCAAGCACATGAAGCAGCGCATGTTGGCCACGTTAAAACTGTCCACTGACCAATTGGAGGTGAGACGCCGAAAGCGTGCAAAGCAGACGAGGGAGAGTCGCCAAAGGGCGGCAAGGGGCGACGCTTCCTATCGACGCAAAGAGACCGACAAGAAGATAGCCAGGACAAAGACACAACGGGAAATGGAAACGGCAGAGCAGTTGGCCGTGCTTATGGCCAAAAAACGCGAGGAAGGTCGTCGATATTTGACCAAAAGACGACAATCAGAGACTCCTGAGCAAAAGGCTGCGCGACAGGAGTACCAGCGATTATATAGCAAGAATCGTAAACCCATAAAGTTTCTTTAAATATACATACATGTTTAAATGTGTGAGCAACAGAGTGTGTATGTTAGAAGAAGAGAGAGATGGAGACGCAACGGTTCAAGATGAATTTAGGTGACGTCTTCAACGCTGACAGCCAGTGCTGACAAAAAGGCTTGATCTGCATTTAAAACAAGCTAGGAAATTTTAGAAGAAAAAAACCATGTATAAAGCTAATAAGGCCTGTTCCGGCTTTCACTTTTTACTTCTTTGCGTTTAGACTGTGTTTAAAAATGATCAAAGTGATATCAATCCGCTGAATTTCGCCGAAATGGTATTAGAGCAGGTTAACGAAATTCAATTCCGCAAAATCTTAGCGGAAGTGAAAACCGGAACAGGCCTGATTAAGTATTTATTTTTATTAAAAATGAGATTGTAAATCCACATAATTATTAGCTTCGGCCCAAATAATGACTGTGTTGTTAATTTTTTTCCATTTAACATACTGGATCAAGAACTTCTTTGATTTGCGAAGTTAAAGGGCTCCAGAATATGTACAATGCAGGTTTCTTGACCGAAAATACCGATGTGCTGGGGATGTCAATATCCGTAATCTAAATTTGTAAACTCAATATAGGTATAATTCCCGCCATGGTGGAAAAATATCTAAATTAGCAAGCCTGCTGACAGCTGAGGTAGCTGAACTAATTTGACGTTCTCTCATGGCCCTTAAAGAGTTAGACGCTGGAAAAATTTGCATAGACTTACTGTCAAAATAAGGCTTACCTTTCTTAGCACACTTAGCTCTTACCACTTGGACAAAGAACAAAGAATTTGTATGTACACATAATAGACAAATAACACAAGAATAAATATCGTCAAGAGTTTATTCTTTAATGGATCTGATTTCACGTATTTTCATAATATTGTGATTAACATAAACTAATTGTATTTTATGTGATTATTAAATTTGTGTTCTGAAGCAGCTTCAAGACGTGTGTGCTTTCTCGTAGATGAAACAAAAAAGAAATAACAGAATTTGAAATTATAACTAATAGCAAACAAAAGCAATTGCAACCAGTCCATTGGCTGACGTGTCAATTTCAGGGATGTCTCACTTAAACGATGGGTGTTGTCTTAAAATAACTGAAAATATAAATATAATATAGATTTTATATTATTAGTCAATTTGCCAATAAATTCTTGTTACAATCTTACTTACCTTATGCTTAAAATGTGGAACAAAAAGGTCAGTTTTAAATACTTAACGCCGCCTATTTGTGCCCCTTTAATCTTGGGCAATCTCCTTTGACGCAGCGTCCACCTCTTTTGCCTTTACTAGATTATCGTAACTGAGCTCGCTCATCGAGACGCGCAGGTTATCATTGATGTTTTTCGTATAGTTCCTGTAGATGCGAACTTTCTCACAAAACTCCACCCAGAAATTCTCTTCTGGCTCGGGCTCAGGATTGAAGAGCGTCTTGAAGCCATCATATATGGCAGTTGAAACTTTACGTATTACCTGCGCCTTCTCTTTAAATTCCAATTCATCAGATATGTCCATTTTCCACAACTCCAAATTGCCAACATAGCGACGTAATCGTCGCATTATATCCACACATTCCGGATTACGTAACAACATGAGTTTATTCAACTCGATCTCCTTGAGCTGCTCAAGTATCTCAAGGCATCTGCCCACATTGGCACGTCGCAGTCCCAGACACTCCCGCAATTGCTGTGACAGTTGTATAAAGTCACGCTCCATGAACAGAGCATCCTCTTGCTCAATCAGCTCCTCAATGAATCGCACCGCCTCCTGTTTGGGTATTTCATCACGCACTGGCTCAATCACAATCCTTTCGGGCATTGATTCAGCATCGATCTGTCCGGATTCCAACTTTAACTTTAAATCAATAGCATCCTTGCGTGCTTTCTCCAACCAGGCCTGTTCCGCGACAGCGTTCTCGAAGCTGTTTGGTTTCTTGTAATTGATGTTGATCCCCAAACACTTGGCCGTGGGCATGTAGACCATAAGTAGATTATTTTGTATGATCTGTAGAAAAAATATAAAATTTAATTAATTCATACACTGACAAGAAAGAAAAGTAAAGATGACTGATTCCAACTAAACTTATAGGCAATGTTTAAAACAATACAAAATACATCATCTGAAAGATTGTTAGATAGATTCTTAAGAAAAAACACAGTTCGTTCATACTAAAGTTTGGTTTTCGACCAATCTTTTTTTAAGGCAGCTTTCTTATTTCTTTCGAGAAATTCCTAAATTGTACTACTACTTTTAATTAATACGACTAATACTTTTTGATCTGGTTGGATGTTCCAGGGATTTTTCCAATCCATGACAACAAATGTTGAATCATTTGATAACTTTGTGGAACCCCTTCAGATTTTTACACTTTTGATTTATAATTTCGTTTTTATCTTTTCAGTTTAAATTAAAATACATATATATATAATTAATATGAATTAAATGGTATGAATTTAATGTCATATGAAGTTAATTGATTTTATTTTAATTTGATATGATGTGGTAATTTAATTGGACAAACAGCGGCAAGCAAATCAATTTGTCATCGCGCCCAGGAACCAAACAAAATGAATGGTGGGCCTCAGGAAAAGTGATCTTCGTTTCCTCACCGGGTATCTTACAGGACACTGTAGCCTAAGATAACACCTCAAGAAATTGAATTTTTCGGAAACAGAAACCTGAAGACATGTACTACCTTAAAACAAGAAACATTAAGATATCTTTAAAGCCCAGAGACTAGTTTTCATGGAAACAGACAAACATAACAAAATATAACTCAGCCTTTTCATACAAATCAGAAATATATACAATATATATGTATATATATATATATTATATATAATATATTGCTAAATAATACCATCTGCAAGGATATAACCACTGATGTCCTTCAGCGCCACTTACGTTTACTTGACGCGAACGCTTTTGCATCGGTGTCACAGCAGCTGTGGGCTTTGATTTCTTTACGTTCTTTTTGTTCGTTTGCGTGTTTGTGGCGCCAATGCCTTCGGGTGGCACACGCTTCTTTTGCGGCGGTGGCGCATCCACAGCATCCGATGAGCTGGCATCCTCTGTGTCGCCATCTACATGTCGTTGTGCTTGCATCTTTGCCTTTCGTCCTCCTCCTGCAGCGGCTCCGGCAGCAGCGCCACGCGCTTTTTGTTGTTGGCCGCCTTCAGCAACCGCAACACTTGATGTTTCCGATGTTGTTGCTGCTGCTGTTGGCGCTGCTGCTGTCGCTGTTTGCGCAGCGGCTGTCGCCTCTGAAGTTGCTTCGGCCGCGCTTTCATTGACTTCATCGGTATTTGGCAAATCGATTGGCGCCGAGTCCTCTCCACGCAGTGCGCTCTCAATTTGATCAATGGCCTCATTAAACTTGGCGCGTTTCATATTCTTATCGGTTGCAAACTTTTCCTTATTTTCCGCATAGGTGAACAGATCTTCGATTTTTATATTCGCCGTCTCTCCGGTACCGTAAAAGTAAACATTATATTTTTTGTTGTTATACTTTGTTATCTTCGCTGGCCACGCCGGATAGCCCTTTACTTTGGCAAATACTAAATCGCCGATGTTGAACGATTTGCCAGCCTTTTCTTTGCCCATTGTTATTGTTTATTATATTTTTTCAATTATAAATTAGCTTCAATTATAAATTTGTTTTCAGTCACTTGGCGTCTGCTGCTATTTCTCTCATTCCCAATAAACTCGCGCTTTGCTCTTCTTCTTCTTGCTCAATCACAATTCACAGCTGCTGTCATTAACAAAATCTTGTGGCTGTACACGGAAAACAGTCAGCTGTTTATTTGACAGTGACAACAACTTAACATATGCTCAACGTTATTAACAGCGGGCATTAACCAAACGACCGTTGAAAGTGGCAGCCTTATTCCCAAGTAATGTGTGGCACCACGGCTGCCACTTAAAAATGTCGGATTGAGCCAAAAACAAACAAAAAATTTATGGGGTTTTAGAGATAATGTGTATTATCATAATTGTTTATTCCCATTGTTGTCTTAATACTAATATAATGTGACTGAATGTAGACTGAATTCGGACTGAAGCGGTTCCGGACATCGCTCACGGATCGGGCTGTTGCCGCTGTAGTGGTACGCCACAAATTATCCAAATTGACTTAAAAAAGAGCCAAAACTTTTTTTTTTGCAATTCATGTCATTTTTGCATTAACTTAAAGCAATAAAACATAATTCCAAAGTATTTTACATATATGGTAATATATTATATATACTTTGTTTTTCACTACAAATTTATCTGCACATATCGAATATATTTTGTACCATTCTATGTTGATTTTGAAAGCGGGCCTACCCAAAATTTTGTTATGGCATGTTTAATAACGGTACATTTTTTCATGTATACACTTTTAAATATTCAAATATTCAAAAATTTCAAAAAAAAATATATTTTTATTGAGATCAATATATTTATTAGTTAAATTTAGTTTTAAAGAACTATGACATCTTAGCAACATAATTAAATTTTATGACCAAACCAAAAGTAACCGTTATGCATGAATAGGTTTCTTACCGGTTATTTGAATAATTGGGGGAATAATTTAGGTAGTTTTGTAGTTTTGTTTCTGTTACGGTTACCAATTTCAATCGGTTAATACCGGTTAAAGGTTACTGTTATCGTTATGGTTTTAATGCCTGGTTAAAATGGTCAAAAATCTATATACATTTTAATGCTGCGCAGTGTTGCATGAAAATATTTATTTTTCTACCTATACAGGTACAAAATCGGTTTAGACTTTAGCCCACCTTACACCTTACGCACTGGGAACTCACCACGCCTGTTGTCTGTTTACGATACAGATACAACTGAAAATACTCGTACATATTTCGAAATGTGTTTGCTGTTTAGCGTCCAAATGAGTCAGTCGACTTTTGCACGTCGCGAGGGAAAATTCAGCAGAGTATTTGCCGAGCATTAAAATTGAGATTTGTTTACGCAGCTACGAGAAAATAATTGAATCGCTACCAGATAGTTTTTATATATTCGTTCTGGAATTTGTGGAATTTTTATATCTTTTGGCGCAAAATAGCGAGCGCGAAATCCGGACAAAAATACCATAAACATGCAAGAGTTAATTACCATTCCCAATTTGCCAAATAGCCTGGCAACAACAGACACGCAAAATAAACTTCGAAGTATTCTCGACGACATTAATAACATATCGAAAGCAGTTTTATCTGATAATTGTGATGGTGTTGAAAACGTTGACACCGATTGTCAAATGTGAGTGTTTAAATTACTTAGTACCATTTCATACTAATCTCAGTGCGGAAAGCCCTATTAACTAATACAACAATACAAGCCAAGGTCGCGCTTATGTCATGAACCCCCCAAAGCTCGGTTTTAAATGGGATTGGCAGCACTTTAATTTGTTGACGTAGGTGGGCTTAACGTTTGTATGCTTAATTCTCATTTGATAGGTTTGCGTGTCTAAAAAGTATATTTCGTTGTATACACTTTGAATTATTTTCAATAGCTTAAATTAAAAACCCTTTTTTTTATATATTTGAATTTTAATATTAACTTAAGCTGTAAACAATTTAAAAAATAGTTCAATTCTTTATGGTAGAATTTTTGATAAAAATTCTTTTTAAATTTCACTTTAAATTATTTTCATTACTTTAAATTGAAAACCAAATTTTTTACGTTATTATATTAATATTACAATTATTTTAAGCTGAAAGCAATCTAACCATAAATTAAATTTTTTATGATAGAATGTTTTATTTAAATTCACCTTAAACTACTTTCATTAGTTTAAATTTAAATCCCCATTATTCGTAAATATTTTAATATTAATATTAACTAAAGCTTAACACAATTTAAGAAATAATTTATGTATGATAGAAATATTTATTTAATTTCTTTTCAAATTTTACTTTAAATTACTTAGTTTCCCTCAAAAAAAACAAATCTTTTGCTTATATTTATCTTTTTAACTTAAGCTGAAAACAATTTAAGAATTGTTTTTTTGATAGAACTGATAGCTAATAGAAAACAATTTAAAAAATAATTACATTTTTTATGGTAGAACTTTAACTATTTAAAATATTTTTAAAATTTCAAACTTAAAATTTAAGTATTTAATTTTTGAAGTTTAAAACAAAAGTTTTACAGCTATGAATATTTAAATTAGTATTTTCAAAAATGTTTCACTTAAGAACTCTGCTAAAGCTCGGTCTAAGGAATTTTCCCAGGAATTAAGCCCCAAATAATTATTTTCTGACTGAATGATTTACAAATTTTTATTGGATCATCATGTTAATATCGTTGATTAAAATGAACTCCTCGAAAATTGCTTGTATATTTAATGTAACATATCATTTTCATTGCTTACCATTGTTTGACAAGAACACGGTACGAATAGTATTCAGGTTTATAAAACATATGGCCATCTTTTCATTGAAACTAGACTGAAATGTGCCAATACAGCAAGAACTTTTATTTCGATTCTTTGTGCTAAATTACATGCCAAATACCATTACAGATCTGCCCCTGTTTATTTGCAATGCATTGAGGTATTTCTAGAGTAGATCATTACATACCTGGTCAATATAAAATACCTAATAATACATTAATCAAAAGAGAATTTAATTCGATATAGATATAATTTTTGTCTATTATATTTACAAATATTTTTAAATACACAAAAAATAGTTTTTGTAGTGAATTTATTTCCCTGACTATTTCTATGTCTAAGATAGCTAATAGTTGCAAATTTTGTTGAAAAATTGAGCAAAGAATATATTTTGCATATTTTTTGGCGTTAATTATCGACAGCCGTGACTCTGACAATTGAACTGAAGGACACAATAATTGCAAAAATAAATAAAAGCATTATTCATAATGAGGCAGACGAAGGTTTTGTATTTTCGCTGACTGTCTGTCTGTCAAATAAAAAAAAAAATAAAAAGAAATTGGCATGAGGAATAGACAACATTTTCAACCTTGAGATGCATATTCTAAATGCCTGGGTGACTTCCCAAACACACATGTTTATAGTCTATAGAGGTGTGTATCCGCATTGTAACACAATATTTATTGTACATATTGTCAGGTAAATATATCTAAATATTTTCTATAAAATGCTACAAGGCCGAACTCAATTCTAATTGGCATTAACCCATTTTCCCTTTGTCAGTCGTCACATGATTTTATTCGCAAAATAATAGAGTGTCAACAGCACTCTAGGAATAATATTCTCATCCCCCATTCCGCTTCCCTCTCTTACCCTTTCGAAAAATTTAGCCAAAGGCATAAATTTTGTTCAAGATAAAAAAAGAATTCAGAAATTGTTATTTGGGCTTAATAAACACAATCATCATTGTGTCGCCCACAGTCTCAAAATGTGCGAAATAAACATATTTCGTATTTGTTTTTGTTTTCAACATTTTCTTTTTTTTGCTTTTCATTTCACAGGAGTAGAATTATAAATACAATTTATACATACATATTTTTGTGGCTGGCATTTTTGGCGTGGTCAAGTGAAAGTGTCCGATGATTAATTTTGGCAATGTTCCAGCGGAATTTGTGATTATTATTTAATGACGACGAAATGTCGCCATACAAAAATCCATTGAACTTAAAAATAAATTAGTTTGATGTGGTTTTTACATTAACATTCCTCACAGCTCGGCACAGCTTTAGCCAAAGGTGCGAATGAATCTGTCAACCAAATTGCCAGTCAGCACTTAAGCCCAAACATACCCCAAATGCTCCAAATACGACTAATTGCCAAATTGGCGATCAAAAAATCCAAAAAAAAAAATTGTTTATAATTTGAGTAATTTCTTCGATTCATACAAATATATAATTTTACCAGCTCTAAATTCCTTCTTTCAAAAAATTAAAAATGTTCTATTTTAAATAACAATTAAACCTGTTTCATAAAATAAAAAACGAATCTTTTGGTTGCTAAAAATTAGTTTTGCATTTTTGTTTTTAAAAGGGTATCAAACCGGTTCGGTAACAACCAAAAATTATTTAAAATGTTAAAAGCGTGTAAATTTAAAAACAAATATTCAAAAAATTTTAAAATTAGGATATTTTTTCTCAGATTAATGTAAACATTAGTAAAACTAAAAATCAAATTTACTTTTGAAAACCAGGATTGCACCTAGCAACATACAGTCGAACTTCCCTAACTCGAATCACCATTATCCAGGAAAAAAGTTCGAGTTAGGGAATTTTTTTTTTTAGAATATTAAAAGAAACTACAAAAAGGATTCCAGTTTGATCAAGACCTGTCGATACTCTCAAAATTTGGTTTCTTCGTTCTTTTGCTCTATCCAGAAGAAGTTCCCGATTCAAATGTCATCATAATTAATATTTCATTTTCAATCTTTTCAAAACTGTGGGGTGTTAACAGTTGCGTGGGATGTTTTTACATCCATTTTCAACATATTTACCTTTGCGTTTTGGAAACAAATTGATTATTTTGTTTTTTTTGCTTACCACTCAAACAAATAACATAATAAATTAAATCTATTTTTATAATGCGCATTATTAAACACTAACAAGCTACTAATTATAAACAAATTCCTTTATAAATACACATACGAATATTCGCATGTACATAGGGACATATGTTTTTCTGCATATATGTATACAAATGTATGTTTATTATTTAAAGTGCAAAAACAATGACGTACATCGCCGAGAGATCTCTAGGATTAATACGCTTTGTATAAAAGACCAAAGCAAAAAAAATGTTATTTTTATGCCCATTCATAAAACGTTGTCAGGGAGAGAAATTTGTTAAATGAAACGCAAATATGTTATTTACAATCGCATCACTTATTTACGTCTTCAAATTGTTTTTTAATGCTTTTTTTACTCACTAAAAATAAGATATATTCTTTTGACAGTTGGTTTGCCATGTATATTCCCATGTATATGGGCTTAAAATAATTATGTAGAGTGAGTAATTTTTAAATATACATTTGTTTTCTTTTTCATTTCCTTTCAGTCAGGTGAAGGCGGAGAATCATACACCCTATCCGGGCATCTCACGCTTAACTCCGGCACTTTATTTATGCGGTGCTGCGGCTGTGGTACCTTCAAATCTGGACAAGCTGGGCGTCAGCTGTGTGGTCAATGTGGCGCCCGAATTGCCAGACACTCCGCTGTCCAGTGTTAGTAATCCATTATATCTACGCATCAATGCCCAGGATCGGGCCGGAGTTAATTTGGCTGCCCATTTCGATGAGGTCGCCGATCTGATCGAAGAGGTTCGACTCAGTGGTGGCTGCTCCCTCGTCCACTGCGTTGCTGGCGTCAGTCGGTCGGCTTCATTGTGCCTGGCCTATCTCATGAAATACGGCGGAATGAGTCTACGTGAGGCTTATACACATGTGCAATCTATACGCCCACAAGTTCGACCAAATTCAGGATTCTTTCAGCAGCTGCGGGAATATGAGCAGGAATTGCGAGGCAGTTGCTCGGTTGCCATGATTTACTTTGCCTCATTGGACAAGGAAATACCCGATATCTTGGAGCCGGAATACAGAGCCATGGAGGACTTTTATCAAAGATATCGCAGTTCGCTAAAGAAACGTTAAGATTCCAAAATCTTAATGTTGCCCGTTTCTTAATTTTATGTGATATGTTATTTTGTAGTAATTATTGTAAATAATTTATTGTTAGTCAATTTAGTTGTAGAAACCAATGCTGAATTCTAATTCTTAATGGATCCAAAAATATATATCTGATAAAAAGTACACAATGTTCAATGTAAAATTGATGTAATTTATTAATTTCAGTGAATCGTAAACATTATGTAAGTATATACATTAACAACATAACTATTTCAATCAATTTGTATATACAATATTTATATTATTACTAATTGTGTTTGTTTTTTTTTTTGGATTCTTTAAATGCTCACAATTATTGTTCTCATACCAAACTTTACAATTATTGGCCTTGCATTGCAATTTCGTTGGTTTCCTAAAAACTCTCGACTTTATTTCGAACTTAATGAAATAAATTTGCTAAGAGTTTTGCAGTCAGTATGCACTTACCAAAAATATTTGTATGCATGATAAACAAATATATATATATATTATCAGCGTATGAGAACATACAATGAATGCCTAAAACTCAGCATTCGTGTCAACGACAAACGACTTAAATATGACTTAAAAACGAAAATTTGCTAATTAAAGGCAGAAGGAAACATTTGTATACATTCAGCTTATTTAGTTATAGTTATAGTTTAGTTTTAGTTTACGTATTACGTAACACATAGCACATGACACGCGTTAAGCCTGTAACGCAATTTAAATTTCCCTACTTGCTTGACGCCATCGGCACCGGGTCCGGATATAGCTTTCGTTGATCAAACAACTTCTTGAGGTTCTCATAGGCAGTATTCATAATGCCCCAGCTGATGAATGAGCGACCTGTATTGAAGGCACAACCGCGATAGAAGTTTCCAATCCGGCTGTCCCTCTCACGATAGATTCTCTTGCAGGCATGCCAACTGCCCTCCGATTTCTGACCCATATCACTCTGCAGCGACACTTTGATCACATTCAGCGGATAAAACAATGTGCTTATGCTGGCACCGATTACGGCACCAGCAATAAATTCTTGTGCAGTTCTCGTCGATACCGATTTCTGTAATCAAAATTATTTATAAAGATTATAAAATACGACTTTGCTGTGCATGTGATGATAATACTTGCCCTCTTTGGTAAACGGACACTGGCTTCTTCGCGTAGCATGAAGAACAATGCATTTGACAAGCCGTTGCGCCAAAATACTGGTTCAAGACCCCTGTATAGCTCCCGAAATCCATAATTGGTAACTACATATCTGAAAATGGAACATAGTATTAATGAAAACTGCATACAGAGTGGGCAGACGGTAATCTAGGTTTGACAGGCAAAGGATCACTATATCTGATAGCTGTCATAGGAACGACAGGGGTGTTAAATCTATGCCCTCTCATAGATAACCTGTCTTTCTTGTTATCACTTACCTAAACGCATTTTGCGTATTGGAGAAATATTGATGAAATTTCGAGTCGGCTAGCAGCGTCTGGACGCGTTCGAATGGCAATAAAATTGATTCCACGCTACCAGCCACAACACCGGCAATCACTTTAGCTCCATAATCATTTAAGCGATAATCTTCGACAAGGTAACGTCTAGTGCCATCAAACACGCCAAACATGATGGACAGCGAGATGGTTTTTTGTGCTAGTGGCGGCAACATGCCGCGATATAGGAATCCAAGACCCTCATGACGAATTTGCGACAGTGCAGATCCGACCGGAACTCCATGCAACATTTGCCGAAATATAATTTTATAGATGGGATATGTGACGGCGATGTTGACAAAAGCCGAACCACATCCACACGCAAACTCCTCCCACTGGAAGGCGCCAAAGAAGCGCTCCAGAAAGATGTTTGCATGGTGGGATCTACTAACAGCTGTTGCCACTGTTGTCACCGGCGCCGTTTGGCCTTGGCTGTCGTCGTCTGGTACCACAGCAACATCGGATTTCATGTTGTAGTAAGCGTCGTGGGCGCGTTTGCTACCTTGTTACCATTGTTTATGGGCGGTAGCCTTTGGTTGCACACTTATTGTTTGCTTGCTCTTTGTTTTGGTCTTGCATTCACATTGAATTCGCTTAATTTATTATATAATAGAATGCAAATATTACGGCGAAAGTCCAGTGTGGTCGAGAGTTTCACATAGTTTATGGAAACAGTTAACTTTCAGTGCTGCCGAATATTGCTGACAGTATTGGATTTGATTCTTAGTTATGAAATATTAAATACTTGACTATTTTGCATTTATATATTTATAAATAGATCGCAGACACACTGACAGAGCTTACACACAACGCGACAACACTGTTTTTACATCACTTGTATTTGCATCAGTGTTGCCAACGCCTCTACACAAAAAAAAACCTCTTAAGCCAAAAAAAAAAAGACAAATAACGGACTGATTTTTTTAAAAAGGACAAAAAATCTGGACAAACAATGTTTTCTTATTAATAAATAAAATAATAATTAACAAAAATTATTAATGCTTTACAAATTACTATAATATTGAAAGTATTAGCTCTTTATTACCCAGTAAAACATTTTCCACAGAAAATTCATAATTTTTTTTTTAAATTTCAAAGTTATTCGACGAATCGAAAATAAATATATTTTATGACGCATAGATGTATTTGATAAATTCTATGGGCCACTTAGAACAATGAAAAACGGATAAATCAAGGATAAAATAAAATAAATTAAAAAAAAACATTTTTCCGGATAGATGACGTTAAAAAATTTGTCCAGAAATCGCAGTCTTAAAAAGGGCAAAATGTGTCCACAAAAGGACAAATTGACAGCATTAATTCGTGAAAGGCTTATCGATATCGGAAAAACAATATGAAATCGATGCCACATAGTTGTAATTAATAAATTGTATAAGCGACTTTACAATTAAAAACGGATGAATAAAAGGATAAAACAAAATAAAAAAGGAATTTTTTCCGGATAGGGGATGTTTTAAAATTTTTCCGGAAATCGCAGTTCCAAAACGGACAAATCTGTCCGCAGAAAGGACAAATTGGCAACACTGATTTGCATTCATATTTTAATCGATAACTTGTCCAATTACATAAATAAGTTTTGAGTATTTTTTTTAGTATTTAAGACCACTATGAACTATACGATTTTGAAATATGTATATATTTTTAAGAACGAAATATAAGCGGTAATTTCAAAATGTTCGAGTATCAAAAATATATTTTAAAGAAAATCACAATCTTTCATTAAATTTTAATATATATTGCAATGATTTAAATAATACTAAATTTGACGTAGATAAACAAGCCTACGTTATTATTGAAATGCTAATAATAAATATTTTAAAAATATTAAAATTATTTATTTATTACAAAGTCGTAGTATATTTTTTAAACTTGTCAAGCATGTATGACAAACCATAAAATTCCAAGCGGAAGCAAAAGTTGGCAGGTCTGGTCGCACTGACAAATGCTAAGCGCGGCCAACTTCGCGTCTTTTCTCTCTCTTTTTGACGTGCTCTTAGCATATTAGCGGTTCGTACAATTCCTAAAATCTATAAATTTCATAAACATCATCGTCAAGTGTTAAATTATTTCAAATAAAAACAACAATTGAATGATTAAATATGTTAATAGTGCCAAGATTACGTTTGGACAAAGCGTTACCAAAGTGTTCAAGCAAATCAAACATTGTTGACATTTTGCATATACTAAGAAGCAGTAAAAAATCAAAGGCTAATGGAAGTTTTCAAATTGCAGCTCCAAAATGACCATTCGCCCAGCATATCGGCCCGATATCGTTAAGAAGCGCACCAAGCACTTCATCCGCCATCAGTCGGATCGTTATGCCAAGTTGTCGGTAAGTTTAGAAATGAAATAAAAATATTAATATGATATTAACTTTGGGTGTCTTCTATTTCTATTTCATGTGGTCTGCAGCACAAATGGCGCAAGCCCAAGGGTATTGACAACAGAGTGCGTCGTCGCTTCAAGGGCCAGTACTTGATGCCAAACATTGGTTATGGCTCCAACAAGCGCACCCGTCACATGCTGCCCACGGGCTTCAAGAAATTCCTGGTTCACAATGTTCGCGAACTGGAGGTGCTGTTGATGCAGAACCGCGTCTACTGTGCCGAAATTGCGCACGCCGTTTCCTCGAAGAAGCGTAAGGAGATTGTTGAGCGCGCCAAGCAATTGTCTGTGCGTGTGACAAATCCCAACGGTCGTCTGCGTTCTCAGGAGAACGAATAAGCTTAAGTTTGAAATTCGCTTTATCGAGTTTGAGTTTTTGTAACGTCGTCGGAATACAAATTGAAAAAAACGTTAAAAGTGAACAAATTTTTAATCTTGTTTGTGTGTGTTTTGGGTCACATTGCATGCTGAAAATTCAGTAATGAAATGCACTTGGAATATTTAGTCAAACTACGTTTATTTTCTTAATTGCCAAATTTATACAAAGAAATGTTTTTGTTTGTAAGTTAAATGTGCTGCGATACAGGATAGTTAGCATTATTTAATTGAAGTATTTTTTATAAAATGCGAATATGTGTGATTTAGGTTTCTATAATTGTAGTTGCATTTATTTTAATACGACATCATGATCAAATTGCAAGTGGTGTTCGAGTTCCTTTTTGTTCTCAAAGTTTGTACTGCATATGAGGCAGAAACCAGAGTTATCGTCGTTGTCGGACATTATCACTGTGACGGCCTGTTCGGATTCATCCACATCGACTTGTAGCTCCTCGACCACCTGATCATCCGTCGGCACCTCCTCTCGCACACCGTAGACAACGTCACCATCGTGGGTCTTCATATGCATTTTGAGTGTGTAACGTTCGGTGAATGATTTTGGGCAGACGGTACAATAATGTCTGGGTCTATTCTCCTTATGTATCAGCGTATGATGATTGAAGGTTTTGCGCGATTTAAACGATACATTGCATATGCTGCAAATAATGGGATTCTCTTCGGCCTCGTGGCGCAGTCGATGGTTGTACAAGAGATTGTCCTGGGAGAAGCGTAGCCCGCACTTTTCGCATTGATATTTCTTCTTGTCCCAGTGCATACGCATGTGCCGCAGCGTGTTAACTGGCCGTGAGAAGCTTTTGGGGCAGTAACGGCATTGCTTCTCAGTCTTTCCCTCGTGGACATTCATGTGCAGCTCCAAGTACTCCTCATCGCGTCGAATGACACCACAAATGGGACAGACATGAGCCTGCGTTTTGGAGTGCTCCTCATTGATGTGCTTCTGCAATTGATAGCGGGCATTGAACGATTTGCCACAAGTGCTACATTCCTGTTTTGAACGCTTTGGAATGAATTTTCCTTGATTATCGGAGCTCTCCACGAGCTTAACGGAGACAGATTCGGGCTTAACTTCGCAAAGAAACTCCTCGTCCTCATCATCAAAATCTTCGTCTTCATCGTACTCCTCTTTAATTTCCATCCCAGATCCTGATCCTTCCTCTTCTTTCACGAGCTCTGCAAACAAAGATTCAGCTTCGGCATCTTCTTGCGCCGCTCTATCCAAATCCTCAACTAAGGCATCTTCCTCGCACTCTGATTTCAACGCTGCCCGTAATTGTGTAGTCAGCTTCTTTTGGGTCACCATTAGGTTGACCATTATAGTATCGTAGTCGGAGAGTTCGTGAAAACACCTAGGGCATAGTTTTGTATCTGACTTCAGATCCATATCCGTTTTCATGCAGCTGGCAAGATGAGTGAGCACCAGAGACACAGGCTTCTGCGACGACGGTACTTTTGACGTTAGCATTTTATATTGAGCAGTGCCGTGTAAGTCCACCGCACCACAAAAGAAGCATGTATTCATGGTTAGCAAATTAATAATTGTTTATAGCCGAATTATTTTTAACAACAAAAAACGGCTTTTGCTTTTAGGGATGTCAGTGATTTAGGGATGGACCGATATGATAATATTTTATGCGGGTGCAGCACTATTAGAGATTTTTTACTTTAATCAACTTTTTCCAGATACACAATTTGCTATTTACAGAGTTGCAAAACAATCGATGGCTCTTACGATAATCTACTACTTTCGGTTTCTCACATTATCGATATTAAGAATTTAAGCAGGGCTGTCAGGCTCAATCAAAACCAGTTTAACAATCGGGATAGTTATCGACAAGAGATTAGAAATTGGCATCTGGCGAAATATAATATATATATAAATTATGTTTAGAAAATTAAATTCAGTCGCACAATTTTGATAAACGAACGAATTGGTAATCAAAAATCTTAGTATTTTTTCAGTCCATTATGCTATATTTTCCGTTATCGCCCGTCCGCCACAATTTCGAAACAACCAGGTGTGCAAGCTACATTTTTAAAAAAAATTATAATTTAACAATTGTTTTATTTTGTAAAAATATTAAAATATATTAAAACATTTGAAAATTACATAAAATCAAACTGATTATTTTTATGAATGTACGGTGGTTATCACCCCTCGGAAGATGAAATTGTATTAATTAATTTAAATTAAAAAGTATAAGTTCGTGAAACTTCTTACTAAAAAACCCATTGTAGCAGTAAAAGACGTTGACTTACAATTTTTAATTATTTTTATTTTCATTATGATAAACTAAAGCTTAGCTAATTTGAAGAATTTCAGTAAGTTGAAAACTTATAAGATCATTCTCCTGACCTGAATCTGAAGGTATTTTTTCACGATCATTTGGAACTCTATTATTTTTTCGTGGTTTAGCGAATGAACGATGGCGCGAAGAAGAGTTCTTTGACTTTATTAGGGAGTTTTCGTTGGCGTTGGCACAAGAAGATCCCAGATTGGCAAGCACACCAAAGGCATCGCGTAATTTCGCCAAAACAGAATATAAAATTTTCAAACGTTTTATAATCCTCTTTGGGTCCACATGAATGGAAAGTTCCAGTACAGCGAGACATTCTCGTAGAATAAGTAAAAAATCCTGATGCAAACGTTTGCCATCCTCCCCGAGTTCCTGATAATTTACCTGTTTTGAGTGAATTAATAATATTACATTATTATCATTTTTTATATATTGATAGGTAATCGAATATTAATTTTTGTTAAAAATGAAATGAAGACAACGGTATGAATTTCAGTCCGAATAAATTACTTATTTTTATATATCAGGGCTCGGCACCAACAGTCATATTTTTGCATTACGTTCGTTTTCGTTCGCCTAAAACAGCGCACATATCCAATTCACACGAGATGGGGCCGTGCCGAGCCCTGTTATATACATATAGAGCACAACATTTACCTGGAGCTGAAAATGTTGATGCAAAATTTGACCCATCTGAACAATATTTAAGAGGTGGCCCTTGGGATAGAGTTTCTCGGCGTTATGAATGCTTTCAGCTAACATATCCAAATAACTGCTTATTAGGGCCCGACTGTCAATGATTTCATGAATAACATTGCGAAAGATCACGAGTTCCTCCTTGTAGTGATGTTCCAGGATGTTGGCATGTTGTAATCCAGAGGTCGATGTTTGCAGTTGGAATGCCGGCACAATGCAGGAATCCAAGGATTCCAATGAGGCCAGGCAGCTGCGAACAATTGTCTTCGTTTTAACATCTTCAGTGAAGGCTATGGCAATTACTCCAATCTGCTGAATTCGATCCATATTGACATCAAAATCTGCGATAAGCTTATCGACTGAAGCCTCTGAAGCTTCGCTCGTTTGTAATAGATTTTTTAAACGGCTTACGGACACTTTCTCCATATCGAGGAAGCTGGTGAAGATCAGCCGCAGCAGAGCTTCATTCAAGTATGTCTCCAATGAATATAAAGCACGTTGCAGCGACAATGCTTCTAGTTTTCGCTCTCCCGGATTAAGCTCGTCAAAGTTCTTCTCGAAGGCGGCGCATTCCTCCAAGACTGTCTCACAAATGGAGCTCAGCGCCTTTTTGTCCGATTCCAATGCCACGTTGGCAAAGGCCAATGCATGCCTGACTATGTGATTCACTTCCCTATATGGTTGATGAGCTGCATCGTTAAGATCCAAGCAGGTATTGGTTTTGTTCACAATTTCATTATAAGACTCCAGTTTGTCAAGTGACAGATCCAATAGCTCCACAAAAGATAGATCCTCCAGCTTTACATCTTTTCCGGTGCATTCTCTCGCATCCTCAGATAGTTGATACAGTGATGCATGTAAGCGCCGCACACACCAATTAATCCGATCCAGAAAGTGTGTACGGGTTACCTGTAATCGTATTGATAATATAAAATGTTATTTATATACATATACATTATATATTATAAATATTATGTATTGATAGCCAGACAAAACGATCGATAATTATATCGACAAAACTTAGATATTACACGTAAAGTCAAGAAAACTAAATATTTTATCACATTGCCAATCAGGCTTTTAACATTACCAGAAGATGTGCTCCCTCGTCAAGTGATTTCTCAATGCCAATAGTTCGCTCCAGTTGTGTGATACAAGTGAGAACCTGAGTGAAACACAGGTATATTGTCTCAACATGTATCTTGATATTGCCCTCTAGATCATATTTGGGCGCCAACTCCGGCAAATATAATTTAAATTGACTGGCAAACTTATGGAATGCTGCACATAATTTATTTAACCAACAAATGTTTCCAGTGCTTCCGATTTCAATCAATTCTGTGCAGACACTCAACTGAATAAATAATTTATCCATTCTTAGCTCCGTGACGTTACAACGTTAAGTTGACAACTAATGGCAGATGTACTGCATCCATGCTATATATATATGTATATGTGTCCGGAAATCCGACAGGTAGCTGGTAGCTTATCCCACATAAATTCCCGACATACCTAAAGTGAAAAACATCTGCTATTTTATTGAAGGGATTTGGGCTCAGGTAAATATTCAATTTACTTTAATCTCCATATATTTTGAATAGGGATTATGAATAGTTTCAGGTCTGACTGACCAGTAAATAAAATGCGATTGAACAGTGGAAACGCGTTAAAATACTGACGGCGCACCTTGAGCTGTTCAACACTGGCTATTGGTATTGGGCAACATTGTTTTTCGGCAAACAAAATTAAATGTCTTGATATTTTAAAAATGAGTTGTTGTATTTGTCAGTTTTCTGTTCGCAATCCAAAAAATATATTCGAAGAAACAATCGGAAAGCCGCCAATATTGATAAGCGATTTGGTCCAGCAATGTACGAGGGGTACAAACTACGTGCTCAGCCAGTCGGGCTCGACGATATGCAACAAATGCAGAGGGAAGCTGGCACGCTACCATAAATCCTTACAAATTGCGCGAAAGCTGCGCCTGGAGATAATAGAGTTAATTCGTAGTCCGTTTATAATTAAGGACCTCAAGACAGCAATCTCGCGGAGTGAGCAATTTGACGGCAATGTCGAGGTGTTCGAGACTGTAGACGCAGCTGATTTAGATGATGGATCCGGTGCGGTGGCAACACTTTTGAATTCGTCAACGATCGTTATGGATACGGAGGCGGAGGCAGAGACAGAAGCGGAACACATTCTTGAAGAGAATACTTCCGAGTGCGACGAAGAGGAATTTCAGGCAGTTGACTTGGATATTGAGAATGAAATCGTTATAAATGAAGAGGTGCCTGAAGCGGATATCGATGAGGAGGAGGAGGAAAAGCAATGGAAATGTACAAAGAGGATAAGGACATGTTAAGTGAATAAATAAATATTCAATTAACTTAAATCTTTATATTTTGAATATTTTTTTCGTCCGACCAGTAAATAAATATTTCTCTTTCCAAAAAGACTTGGTAGGTTCTTAGGGTGACAAAACTTTATTTAAACCTCTGTTTTATCCGTATTATGGGTTCAGAACATAATAATACATATGAACATTTGAATATTAATGTGTGCAAAGTGATTGATCAAATATTTCCTTATTCCTGTGCGGCTTCAACAGGTAAATGCACACGCTTGTGCACCTTTAACGTGTATTTGTCCACAAAGGATTTCTCACAATCTGGGCATGGGTAACGCGGTCGATCCGTTTGGTGGGTTCGCAGATGATGCTTGTAGGTGCGTTTTGTTTTGAATTGCTGATGACAGACCTCGCAGATAAGCGCATGCTCTTCGGCATCGTGTCGCATTAGATGGTTATACATTAGCCAGGAAAGCGAGAAACGCTCACCACATTTTTCGCACTGATATTTCTTTTTGTCCCAATGCACTTCCATGTGCCGCAAAACGTTTCGTTTGTGTGAAAACTTTTTCGGACAGTATCGGCATTCCAGCTCAGTCTTTCCCTCGTGCAGGTTCATGTGCAAATCGAGAACTTCCTCGTCTTTGACTTTAATGCCGCATATATTGCAGGTGGCATTTTCGTTCTTTTGACAATTATCCGTTTTAATATGCTTTTCCAGGCAATCTTGATTTGAAAACATTTCGCCACATATATGACAAGGAATTTCTAGATATTGTTCCTCCTCCGACGATTCCATGCTGTCCTCGCCATCGCTAAATTGAAAGTCCTCTTGCTGATCCTGATCTTCGTTCATTGGTAAAAACTCCTCTTCAGTCGACTCCTCCTTAACAGCTGCTTTCTGTGGTGATGACTGTACAAAATCATCTTCTTTAATTCTTGATCTCACATCCTGCGTTTTCGGTTTTATGACAGCCTTCTTTGTCGGCAAACTTCCTGGCTTCCGCTTGCGGCAACTTAGCAATGAGTCGGCAATTTGACGTTGGACTTGACTTAGATTTCTAACAAGCCGGTCGTAGTTGAATAAATATTCCAAGCAGTCCCTGCAGGCGGCCGAGGTTGGCGTTAATTCCAAACGCTGATTAATTATCTTTTCAAAGTGTTTTAATATATCTTTAATGGGCTTGAAGGTGCCAGGTACTATGCATCCTAAAAACATAATTTTATGGTTAGTCGAATTCTTATTATCTGTAATTCTGCGAGTAAAACTTGCCTTCGATGAGCTGAAAGACGCCAACAGTCTTCATTTTGCCACACACGAAACAGAAGGGTCGTGCTGTGCTCATGGTGAATTGTAATATTTCCTGACCTGAATAATGCTTTCTTATCAATGATAAGTTCTACCATGTACGTTTTACATACACAAAGTTGTCTTGGATAAATTTATTTTATTTTTTCTTTTAGTTAAAATCTGTGGTGTTAGAGTTGTCACCTTTTTTCTGGGAACCAAGGCTGCCACACCGCTTGTAGGTAACAGTTCAGAGAAGTGATGTATAAAAACATCGATGCATCGAGCATCGATGTTTTCTTAGCGATGTTTCTCGATGTTTTCCGATGTTTTTGTAGATGTCGATTTATCGATGTTGCATGGCGAGGCATCGATGTCTTGCAAGACATCGGCTGCCGCACTTTCAATACGCTCTTTTCGCCGCTCTGACAGTGAGTTTATAGTAATTTGAGCAGTGCCTAAGTGAGTAAATTTATTAAAATTGGTCAGAGATACTATAGCTACAAGAAGGCTTACTAATGTCTTTTCAAAGTTCTCATCAAAAAGCCTTCTTGTAGTTTGTGTTTATACATTCAAGATAAAAACTGTTTGAAACTTTTAAACTGATATGAAAGCATACGTTTTTAAGAGAAAATTAGCCTTATTAAACTAAGAAATTATATTTTTCTTTTAAAAATGGTATGGTTTTTTAAAAATTGGACATACATCGATGCATCGATGTTTTGACCCGATGCATCAACCAACATCGATGTTTCATTTTGAAAACATCGATGAGCATCGACATCGATGTTTCTACTCAAATTTACATCACTAGTTTGAATATAAGAAAATTCATAGCTGGTTCCAACTCATGAGCTAAGTTCCGTTTTTAGTTGCTGGCGAACCGTAGCTAACTTTTTATGTATTGACAACTCTATTGTTGCATTAAACAATTCGACATCTTTTTAACGAAAAGGTATAAAAATAGTAATATCTAAATGTCTACAAAAAATCTAGAAGCTGTAGAGCCCGTGGATATCGATGAGCAGGGTATTTTCAAATATATTTTAATAAGAGTCTTTGGAAGTGAGACGTCCGATGGCAAGGAACCAAGCAAGACTATAGTTCGCGGATATGCAGATTGCACTTGGCATGGTATGCTATACATATATAATCTAGTATTTCTTTAGATAATAATTGCTTATTTAACGAATAATTACTCTTTAGCTGATATATATGACCGCGTGCAGGCTGTGTGTAAAAAGACTGACTTGGATACTGAATGTCTAGGAGGAGGTCGCATCGAACACAACCCGGACAAAAAGTACATAAAAATCTATGGCTATTCCCAGGTAAGTCCAATTAAAACCAAGTACACATATTATATTAATAATCATATTATTCTTATGATAGGGTTTCGGAAAAGCCGATCACTTGGAAACAAAGAGAATTCTACAAACTAAATACACGGATTACGAAATCGAGGCATCCGATGAGGGATATTAGTTTCATTTAACATTTTATATGAGCGCATATTTTTAGATCATGTGTAAATAAAATACATATGTACATACAGCATACGATGTGATTATATGTTCCCAAAAAAAAACTTGTTATATTAAATTTACTACGATCAAAGTAACAATAGAGAGTTCGTTGTTAAAATGGTTTCGATTTACATTGGAATAAATCAGTTGAGCTGAACATTCCCTTCAGGCAACACATTCCGAAAATTTTTTTCTCTAAATTTTAAATTCATATTCCCCAGAAATGAGGGTCGCCACAGCCACACTTCCATTTCGAGTTATTTCAAATCAGTTCCGTAAGTTTAAATACAATTTGAGCTATGTTTCAATGAAATATATCACTTTTTTTTTTAGTTAGAACTTTTGCAAGCCAAAAGGTTGGAAAAGCATTGTTAACGACACCAAAAGTTGAAATTGGTGAGGGATCTCTCAACTATTTGCTCGTTTCAATCTACGTTCATGGCGAGACTTTGTTTGCAAGGACGATCGTACGTGCGCACAAGGATTCACATAGTTAGTTATTCGATATTATTTCGATTGTACGTGCTCATCCGACTTTTCTTTAGCGTTGCTGTACGATCAAATTCGGTCCGACATGGAGGAAGTTGGTCTGTGCATGAAGCCTCTGGGCGGTGGTATGCTAAATGTGGATGGGAAGGCTAAAACAATAAAAATTCACAGTAGATGCGGGGTAAGCTAATTATTAATTTAGAATTGGTGAACTACTACAAGTGTAAAAATGTCTGTAGACTTTTGGAAAAGCCGATCATTATAGAACCAAGGAAATTCTAAAGTCAACGAAGAAATATGAAAATTATAAAATTTCTGTGGGAAAATAAATAACTTTTTAAGCAAATGATTCGCTGAGCGGTATTAGAAAATATAACGAGAGACTGGATTTTGAATTGCACAGTAGTTTTACCAAAAAATGTAACGAGAAAAAAAATAAATAATATGTAGTCTCAAAAACGGCTTTAATTTACTGCGATGCGATAGTTGTGTAACAGTGGAAACGGGTTAAAATACTGACAGCGCACTTTGAGCTGTTCAACACTGGCGATTGGTATTGGGCAATAATGTTTTTCGGCAAGCAAAATTTAATGTCTTGATATTTTATAAAAATATTCGACTTAAAATGAATTGTTGTATTTGTCAGTTTTCCGTTCGTAATCCTAAAAATATATACGAAGAAACAATCGGAAAGCCGCCAATATTGATAAGCGATTTGGTCCAGCAATGTACGAGGGGTACAAACTACGAGCTCAGCGAGGTGGGCTCGACGATATGCAAGAAGTGCACCGAGAAGTTGTCACGCTACCATAAATCCCTACAAATTGCGCGAAAGCTGCGCCAGGAGATACTAGAGTTAATACGCAGTCCGTATATAACTAAGGACCTTAAGACGGCAGTCTCACGGAGTGATATTAAAATCGAGGACATCGAAAAATTTGATGGCAGTGTCGAGGTGGTCGAGACTGTGGACGCAGCTGAATTAGATGATGGGTCCGATGCGGTGGCAGTGAATTCATCAACGATCGTTATAGAAACCGAGGCAGAGACAGAAGCGGAAGCGGAGGAACACATTCTTATAGAAAAGACATCCGAGTGTGACGAAGAGGAATTTCAGGCAGTTGACTTGGACTTGGATATTGAGAATGAAATCATTATAAATGAAGAGGTGCCTGAAGCGGATATCGATGAGGAGGAGGAGAAGCATGCTTCCGATGAGTTAGAAATGTACAAAGAGGAGGATAAGGACATGTTAAGTGAATTCGAAGACCAAATCGACGGAACAATTGAATACCTTATCTCAGACGCGGAGGATCAAGATAGTTCTGGCGACTATGCTGTCAGCATACAGTGTCCTAGCTGCCCTGAACAATTTAGCAGTCGTCGTGCCTACAATGCCCATACAAAACGTGAACACTTCCCCGGTTATGTGTGCGATCAGTGCGGCAAAACTCTTCAATCATATTCTGGCTTCATTGGCCATCTACAGAATCATGAGCCTGTCAAACAATTCGAGTGCCCCCACTGTGGAGAACGTTTCAGCCGTAAGTTTCGCCTTAAGCATCACATGGCTTGGCACACCGGGGAAACGCCTTACCAGTGTGAAGTCTGCTCCAAACGCTTCGTACATAAGGTGGCCCTGTATAAGCACAAAATGATACATGACAACGAGTCCAAGCGTCTGGAGTGTCAGGTCTGTGGCTTTAAGACTCGAACAAAGGCCCATCTTGAGAGGCACACACGATCCCACACAGGCGCCAAGCCCTTTGCCTGTCCCGTGTGCAATAAGCGCTTCTCCCAAATGTACAACATGAAAGCGCACCTGCGGGAACATGAGAATCCGGGCAGCAATCGACATAGACGATTCCACTGCCCCAAATGCACTCACACCTTTATTAACGAACAGAACTACTTAACCCATTGCCAGAGGGACGACTGTACGCCTGTGTAGTGTTGAATTTACCTAAATTTTTGTATATATGTACGAGTAATTATAAATAATTAAGAATTATAAATGAACAACAGTTTTTAAGATAACAAATAATAACAATTGATACTTGAATAAAACCAGTTTGAATGTCCATTTATGTACTTCGTTTTTATTAAATCTACATGCATTTTGCTCACAAATAAAATATGTTTACTATGATAAATGTATTCATTATTTTTTGTATTTCTGCGGTTATTCTCATTTTTGTTTCTTAAAAAAATATTTATTGTATGTTTTTATTTTTGTTTTTAACTTATGAAAGTAGAACTAATCAATTAATCGTCAATCGTCAAGCAATTATGCAACTATTGGAGCAATTAGCACTCATCGTTAATCAAATGAAATTTGTCCAATTGTAAATATGTATAATAGACAATAGATGTTGTAGATGAAAGCACAAAACATACACACAAATACGTATGTATATATAAATACAATACATAAATTCAAATGTAGATACTTCTATAGATTATACAAAAATAAAACAGATTATATTTTGATTTTTTGTCGAGTTGAATAGAACTTTGTTAATATCATCATATAAATCTTTCCTTTTTTTTTTTCTTTTGTTTTATCATAAAATGCACATTATAAAAATATTAACAAAATTTATTGCAGGCAGTCCATAGTTAGTACAAAGTAACAAACAAATCCGAATTCAGGAATACCCATAGAACGTTTTGTTTTTGCATTGACATTTTTTTTAAATTAAATATTTTGTGCTGTGCTCGAATTATTTCTATTGCGTGTTCTGAATCTCGGGCACGTACGGGGAAACGAATATCGGATTGGCTTATCTTTCCATTTCGTTGAGTTTAAAGTAAACATATAAATACAAATTATACATAATATTTATACGTACGATTCGTTTTGCTCGACTTATTACATAAATAATCGCACATACATATAAATTTTACTTTGTTTTGCAGTGTTAATTCATAATTATATTTATGTATATTTAAAAAAATACCTCCAGATGTTAAAGGACGAAATTATGAAACACATTGCTCCCCCCAACCCATTTCCCATTATCCCAATCCCCGATCCCCTCCCCCATTCCGTACAATAGTTTGTGATGCTTACAAAAGCCTATTGAATGTACAGTTTAGTTCTATTTAAGTTTTGATTTCTTGGGAATAGCTTCTGAAATTTGTATCTCTAAGATGTACATTACACCATTATGACCCCATTCATAATTTAGCTTAATAAAAAATCTACACTTTATTCTTAAGATTATTCGGATGGTTTAACAAGACCCATCGCTTTGTCTCCGAACAAGGGAAGTATGTCGGAGTCGTTAACAATCTCTTCCTGAATCACTGGACTGTCTGGATCTTCACAATGTGTTTTGAAAAAGAATCTGTAAAGTAGACAAAGACATTTTAGATTTAAAGAATAACTGACAAATATATATGTAGATAATGCTAACCTAAAATGGCCCCTTCTGGGCAGATAGTCCTTAAATTGGCGCAGGGTCGGCTGAGTACCGGGTATTTTTATTCTGTAAGGAACTGGCTCTTCGCAGAATAAAAATACCACAACGGTTTCCGGCGGCTTAATCGGCAGGGGCGGTGGACCCGCCACTGCTTGATGATGCAGGATGCCGCCGCTGCTGCTACTGCTGAAGGAGGCTAGGGGCTGCTGTTGCACCATGTGAGACTGCAGCGGCGGTTGGGCATATCGACGAGCACGACGCGGCTCGTCTTCCAGTCTTCGTTTTGCTTCCTCCAATTTTGAGGCCGTACTTGAACCAGAACGGGAGCTACAAGGAAAGAGATGCGTTAGATATTGCTTATAATATTTATATTTATTTTTATATTTATATTTATATTTATATTTATATTTATATTTATATTTATATTTATATTTATATTTATATTTATATTTATATTTATATTTATATTTATATTTATATACCTAGTCTCCTTATATTTCATGACGGTATCAGCTGAGAACATGCTGATGCCGCTGTCTGTGTTCATTGAAGGCCATTTATTCGTTAGCTTCCTAGAGCAGGAACTGGGATCGGGCATTGACTTTGAGTGCTTCATTGAGTGACCACCTGTTGAATGGCAAAAGCAATTACAATTAGATAAGTTAAATTTAATTGAATTGAATGTAGGTAACATACTCAAGCTCATGGCACCATCACTGACCATGCCCGAGTCATGTGTTGCAGTGCGTCTTCTCGATGGTATGGGCGGGCAAGGTGACATTGTGCCAGGTGAGCGATGTGGCGTTTGGTCCTTCCACACTCGCGACACATGCTGGTCCAGTATGTCTTGGTCGTTGTCTTCATCCAATGCAAACTTTTCCCGTATCGCCTCAGCAAATGCACGATCACTGGCACTGGATCTTTCGTTGTTTGCTTGTGCAGCTCCCGGCATTCTCTGCAATAGTTTAACAATATATAATACCCATTTATAATATATAGATTATGATAGATGGGCTTACCTCTAAGCGGGCACGTTCCTCCAAATCTCGCTTGCGTTTCACCTCCTCCAGTTTGGGTATCAACAAGGCCAAAAGTTCGTTCTCCTTAAGCGGTCTATGCTCGTTCGAATGTAATCGTTGCGTGCGAGGTATAACCTAAGTCATAAAAATATAATTTCATTTTAAAAAACAAGTAAGAAAGTTTTAGTCAAGAATGCCCGAAAACGTCACACAGGCTCTTAGATACCCTAAAATGAATTCCAGTACATAAATATAAGCATATTAAAAAACATAAGAAACATAACATCGCAAAATCTCCCTTATAAAATAGTTTTCTTAAATCCTTCCAAATGTATGATCCGATTGTAATAAAATTTTAATATGAGACCCGGACTTTTCTGTATACCTTACCAATTTGCGGATGATAGTTGGAGTTATCCAAAACATATGTATACAATTCACATAAAAAAGTCCAAGTTTCTCCCTAAGTTCGACTCGACTGTTGTTGCTAATCAAGAATATAAATATACTTTGTAGGGCCTGCCAAACCTTTCCTTGTATGTTACATACTTTGCACAAAACTTATTATACCCTCCACAGAGAGTATGATAATGAGAATAATAATTCCATTCGCTTTTACTACCTGAAACGTGTTGGTTTCCTTATTCGCCATGGCGCTCTGTCTGATGGCCTTGCTCTCAGTCGAGCTGTGTCTGCGCTCTATGTAAGGTCGGCCATCCCTGAAAAAATTAAAAGAAAACCAAAATCGTTTATTAATAATTTGTAGTCCTTCAACTGTGCGAAACAATGGCTTGTGTGTGTGGTGGTGTGTGTGTGTGTGTTGTAGCTCGCTTAGTGTGCCGATCAAACTGAGGAAACTGAGGAGGACTCACATTGAACAACTGGACAGTGACATGGTATCGGAGTCGGTGCGGCCGCCGGAGCTGACGCTAGCTCTCTCCGAATCAACGCGTGAGTTGGGCACAAAGGATGTATTGGTGCTCGCAGTATACACATAACCATGAGCTCTATTCGCATTCGCATGCAAATGCATTCATTAAGTGAAAACATAATTGTTTTTTGGTCCATGCAATGCGATGACATTTTGTTTGTTTGTGTTTTTTATATACAAGAATCATCGAGTTCCATAAATAAATAAAAAATATATATATGTTTAAGAGAAACACAAAATTAAATTAGAATCAGAATGTTGTTTAAAATCCGTGTTGTTTGTTGTGTGTTTTATGAATGGGATTCGTTACGTGGAGTGTCATAAATCACATATCATATTCGTGTTGTGGGTGGATTCGTGCGTACGTGCGTTTTGTGGTGATCGTACAAATATGTAAATAAAAAGAAATCAATATAACAAATTAACACAATAAATTAATATGTATACATATATATAAAAATAAACTAAGACTCAAAATAAAATAACAAAATATCATAATAAATGGTTTTTTTTTGGTTTGGCGACATTTCTATTTCTTAATAGGTAAGTTTAGTTGGCTCGAGGTCTAATTAACCAGTTGAGAATTCTAAGTCGCAAAAGTGACAAAATAGCTGTAAAGCTGATCTAGCCCTTTGTGTGTTGTTGTTATTTTTGATCTCGAGTAAACTAAACTCACCTATTAAAACTAAATGAATTTTTTAAAATATTTCTTTATATATTCCAACTCTCAAAATTTAAAGTTAAGCCATTTCAGGATCTAGCTTAAGAAAATATTGGTATGAAAATATTGAAAGCTTAAATAGATTTTTGATAAATAATGTTTTTATGCATGCTTATGGGTTATTTACTTAATATATGAATAAATTCAATATTATATGAGACTTAGCTTTAACATCCTTAAATAATCTATTTACTTGTGACCAAACGGCAAGAGCTAAAAGGCTCGAATTTTTACAGTACTCTTAAAAGCTTAACTACTATAGGATAAAAGCACGAATATTCAGCTTAAGTTCTAAAACCCTACATTATTTACTGCAACCTATTAAAACAGAAAACTTTTATGAAAATTCGCCAAAAAATATTCAGCAAAAATAGGTAAAAAAGTTGTAATTAATCAAGTTTTAAATTTAAATAGCGAAAGAATATTTAAAACTGTAAACATGCAAGAACCAATGTTGAAATCTTTGTTTTTTTGAAAGCGGAAAATATGAAAATATAGGATAATGACATTGATATCGTATTACATACCCGGGAGGTCTAATTTCCAGTCTTCTTTTTTGAGTTGCTATCAACAGATCGCGCGTAAGTCGCATGGGAAAATCGATATGGGCACGTCCCCCACCCTCCACTTGCACCTTCTCGAAGTCATCGCAGAGCGATAACTCCGAATCCTCGTGCAATGTGGGCAGCGTTGAGCTGCGTGGCAGTGTGTCTGTGGCACTAATGGAGCCACTCGAACTGGCGGACGTGGAGGGGCCGTAGACGCTGCCACTGGCACTGCAAGTGCCCGCTGGCAAAGCACTTCCGCTGGCATTCACTGGCAAATTGATGAAGACACCCGGCGGTATTGGGCCGTATTGTTTGGATGTTGCCGTCGGCAGAGCACAGGCGCCCGCAATGCTGCCATTGTTGCTGCCACAACTGCCGCCGCTGCCAGTGCTGCCGGCACTGCCCGATGCGGTGGCACCGCTGCTGCTGAACCGCTCCTGCACCGCCGACATTTGCTGAATGTACTGTATATACATTTCGGAACAGAGGAAGCTCGGATAGATGTTGTCCCGAATGGTGGCCTCCACGTGCTGCTGCATCGGATCATAGATGTGCGGACTGAGCGGGATCTCATTTGACTTGATGGCCTTAATTTGTGTACGCAAATCATCAGAAATGGACAGTTGGCTTTTGCGCAAAAATCTGCAAAATAAAACAATATTGTCAGATATGAAATATTAAAATACTAATTGGTCAAAGTATAATATAACGATGTTAAGTATTTTACAATATAAAAAAAAAAAAGTTACTTGCCTATATATGGCTCCGATTATTTGCTTGACCTTCTCGGGATCTGTCTGTTGCTTCAGACCTTCGCAGGCAAAGTAGAAATTGAGATGATCATTGTAGGCGGGCGCCTCCTCCTCGACATACTTTTTAAACAACTCCACCCCATCGCGATCCTCGAGCAGATGATTAAGCGTCCGGGCCCAGTTCAGATAAGATGGAGGTGAGTTCTTTGAGGTGTCTATCACCCCTTCGGTCATCTGTTCAATCAGAGAACTCTATCAGTCAAAATTTAGTTGTTAAATATTAGAATTTGAGTTGCTTACCTTTTTAACTCGGCTCTCTTCTCCGGGTACAGGTGGTCGTGGCCCACTACACTCATTATCATCATGTTTCCGGAGTCCTAATGGATGGCTCATGCCACTTTGAAATTCGCTCGCTTCTTTCTTCTTTTGTTGGCCAACACTGAAGCCGTTTTTTTGTGATGTCCAAGTGTTTTTGCTATATATATTTTAACTATACTTAACTTTAAGTTTAAATACAATCAAAGGTTTACTTTTAACTTTTAACAAATCACAAACGCCAGATATTTTACAAATATTTGGGATATGGAAGATGTCACACGAATTTGGAAGGCAGTTAGACAAGGCCTGAAAGAAACAAATTGAAAATGCAATCGAATTAATATTTCATATTTTATGAAATTATAAAAATATATAAAAGACAAGCTTTGAGGACTTGAGAAAGCAATTATTGACTTTGAAAAATGCGAAAATCCGCAAAATGTGGCGAATAATTTGTAAGAAAATAATCTTAAACCATAATAAAATAATGTAGTTTTCCATCTATAGGAATTATTTTAATATATTACTATTATTTTATTTATTTAACAAGTTTTATTTGTGACAAGACTTTCACATAGCTTGTGACATGAAATTTGTCATCAAATTTTATTCGATACAAACGGTCCATTCTAAAAGACAATTTATTAAGAAAGCGGGCGAAATTGTAGAATAAGTGAATTTATTCCAATGTAGAATTCTAGTGAATTTCTTCTACCGCATATTTCTTAAATAAAACAATTGAGTATATTTCTGGAAGAAAATTTTGATCGATTTGTGATTTTTTTTTTTTTTTTTTATCAATTTAACGTTTTTTGACGAGGTGGACGATAACTCGATTTTTGCGAAACAATTTATTAAACTCGATTCACTGCTTTAATCTACATAAAGAAGTTTATTAAAAAAGAAAATTTACCAACACTCATTTAAAATATTTCTGTATTTGATTTGTATTTACAATTAGTTTTTCAACAACTTACGATTTTTTAATTAAAGATTATAATACTAGTAGATAAGAAAAATAGAAGATAGAAAGAACTAAGTTTCAATTGCTGTATTCAATTGTCCGAAAAACTTCTTTGGCAGCAAGTCAGGTGTATTGATTGGACTCGAGGGCAAAAGAAACAATCTTGACTTTTGCGTTTCCCAACTACAAAGAGAGTACGTATAATATAATTTGATTCCTAAGAAATTGAACTGCGGCGGCCATTTTGAGAGCGTTTTTGATTGGTTCGCAATATCGACCAATACAATATATGCCAGGGCAGCACATGCCGTACATGGGAAGGCAAAGGGAAGGACAATAATCCATTATGTACGAAATTTGAAAATGGAACGCACACACACACACACACACACACACACATAGAGAGCTCGAGTAGTGTTTGGTGGTGGTGGTGGTGGCTCTGCTTCTGTCTGACGCGCATAAAAATCAACAAATTTTCTTCTTTTTTTTTCGTTTTTGCCGCAGTCAAAGCAACAAGGACTACAACTACAACAAGAGCCAGCAACAGAGCAACGACAACGGCAACAACAATCACAAAGGACGACAACAACAGCAGCAACAGCCCTTCCCAGCCACACACACACTCACACACAGATAAAAGCGTAATAAAGGGGATGAACGACGTCTGCTGCGACAACAACAAAGAGAGCGCCAGAGCCAAGGAAACTCATCAAAACGCCATTTGCATAGCACTCCATTACAGCCAAAAGAACAAAGAAAAGCACAATTAAAACGCTCAACACACACAGCGCATTTGCCCAGCGACAGAGACAGAACGAGTTTCCCACATTGGATGATAGTCACACACACACACACATATATAAATATATGTATACATATATATACATAGCAACCGCCTAGAAACCGATGGCCACTTGAAGTCCCCTACAAGTCCCCTTTATACCCATAAAGCGTACGAAAGTTGGCGGCACCCGAAGCCAAAGGCAAAGTAAAAGCAACCTATTGAAAATGTGTGGCGCCTTCTTGTTGAAACCTCGCGAATGATAAGTAAAAACAAGCAGGAAAGACTATAGTCGAGCTCACGACTGTAGGATACCCGTTACCTATTTAAATAAACATATTTAAAATATTTTATTGCATACTTTTAGTCACTTAAATTGCTTGAAACTTAAAACAGCCATTGCCGCCTTTCTATTTGTCTGATCTTGTTGAGATTTAGTAGGATGATAGCTAATAATAATAGCTAGCGCTAAAAAAAAACGATTTGCGGAGGCGACAAGAAGCGTGGCTGAAATTTTAAACAAACTTGATCTGCGTGGTGTTTATAAAAGTCTTTGTGCCAAATTTGGTTGCTCTAGCTCATATAGTCTCTAAGTCTATGCGCTCACAAAGAAGGACAGACGGACATGGCTATATCGACTCGGCTGTTGATGCTGATCAAGAATATATATCCTTAACAGAGTCGGAGTTCCTTCTCCTTGTTACATACATTGCAACGAATACAATATACCCTTAAACTTATTTTTGAAGTAACGGGTATAAAAGTACATGCCAACCAAATCTAGAGACGCCTTATAAATGCCAACATCAAAAGATCCAACTGCCTTTTAATGGCATAATAGCTGTTTCTAGTGCACTAATGTAACAAGGATGCAAGATGCTTGGATGAAAGCCTGTCCAAGGTAGCTTGAATTCTTTTAATCTCTCTCTCTCCCTTTTGGGTACTTTGTAAAAGCTTCTTTTTGCCTTGCACTAAACACTAAGACTAAATTCAGCTAAAAAGCTATTCAATTAAGATTATAATCTTAAGAATTAAGCGAGTTCTTTCTATTATAAGTATATTGTCAAAGGACATGATAAGTTTAAAACTCGAATAATATTTAGGACCGATTGATGATGAAACTAATTTTTATTCTTTAGTGCCTATGCCTGTGTCTGTTTTGTGTCCCGTGCGGTTTCACACACAAATGTGAGCTCAAAAATATTTTGCACTGCCGATTGAAAGTACTTCCAAAACGCACTACAGTGCCTGTATAAAATTTAAAATTATCTCACTCAGATTTTTTGCAATTATAATTATGACTTTATTAAGACGTGTATTTGTAATTTATTGATAATATGGCTCGCAAATAAAAAATTCTTTATAATCACAGGCACTATCATTCATTAAATGCTTATTGTCATTAAACCACAACTCGCGCAGTACTCTTTATTATTGGCGCCTGGGTTATCTTCATGCCAGTTGAAATAGTTCGAAAGATATATGTACTCCTTCAGTACCAAGATCATTTAAGTCAAGCCAGTAATGTTTTTCAGGGTTCAATTCCGCTGTGATTGTCCACCTAATGCCATACATTTATGAGCTTCTTGAAACCAATTCAGATATTCGACTTCTTCAATATAATAATATTTTGATCCTATTTTTTTAAATTTGTTCATGGGTGTTATATCATTCAGCTTTGTTTGTATCCTTTCATTGTGTGCGTCAATATTGTTTTGTACCTGGGTTGTAATATTTTCATTTTGTTTAAGGATGTTGGATATTTGAGTGTCTAATGGACTTTGAAGTGAGTCGAACTTTCTCTGCAAAATGTCTATAGACTTGGACTTGGCCATCGAATCAATTCTGGATTTAAGAATATCAATTTGCCTTTGCCACTTTTCTTCCTGCAGTTCAGACTTTATCTTTGCCAGCTGTTCAATAATCTGGAATTGAGTTACATTTGCCTGTAGCCCTTAAATCTTTTCTAGCTGATGCTCAAAATTCTGAATCTTTGCTATAAACTCCTCATTTCTCTAAATATTACTCTGAAGTTCAATCGTTCTAGTTTCCATCGATTTATCGTGAGCATCACCTTCTCGTGGTTCTTAAGTTCGGTCAGTGATCCTGTTTGATTCTGAAAATCATCGACTTGGCTTTGCAATTCCTCTGCAGGATCTAATGCAGAAATCTAAACAAAGAAATGTTGTTATACCCGTTACTTATAAAAATAAGTAAAAGGGGATATTGTATTCGTTGCAATGGGAGAAGGAAGCATCTCTGACCCTATAAAGTATATATATTCTTAATCAGCATCAACAGCCGAGTCGATATAGCCATGTCCGTCTGTCTGTCGTCCGTCAGTCTGTCCGTCTGTGTGAGCGCCTAGATCTCAGAGACTATAAGAGCTAGATAAACCAAATTTGGCACACAGATTTCTATAAACCCCACGCAGATCAGGTTTGTTTAAAAATTTTGCCACGCCCCTTTCCGCCTTCGCAAATTGCGAAAAACCACCATTCGCACAGTTTTTAAGATATTACGTTCTTTTTTGTAGTTTTCGTTAACTACTGTTAATAACTATCATCCTACTAAATTGCAACAAGATGGGACAAATCGAACAATGGTAATGTATGATTAAATATTTTATGCAATGTAAGTGCCTAAAAGCATGCAATAAAAATATTTTCAATTTAGTTAAATAAGTAACGGGTATCCTATAGTCGGGAGCTCGACTATAGCCTTTCCCACATGTTTTTACATAATGTCATAGATGATTAGTGTACAAAACTCACCGCTTTACTCCCTTGCAGTTGATATAAGTATTGATATTGATATAAGTAAAAATAAACTGTTCTCCATTATAATAGTTCCGTTTGCGAGATTTCGAAAATTAAATTAGAAACTAGAAGATCAGTGCCTTAAATACTCAACAACTAATAGAATGTATAAGTGTGTACTTCTTATCAGTCTAAACATCAACATTAAATTGCTGAGAACTGTTTGATGATAATATAATATCAATTAAGAATTTAGAAATTGTCGCAAAATGGTCTCGATTCCGAGATTGTGTGTTCAGCTATGCGCGTAATTAACTGCTGATCAAAAAAATAACATATGGACAAATTCCTAAAATGGATCACCAACCAAATTTAATAGCAGTTCCAATCTTAATTATGTTTTTGGAAGATTACGCTCCGATGAATCCTGGCAAACCATAAGTTTCTGCAAAAATGTTAATTTTTCAGCTGTCTATAACAAAACCTTATATTCGACGTAGATTATCAGGTCTATATTTCAATACTTCTATTGCTGTAATTAGCTACTATTGTTTACAAAAAAATCTTTCCAACTCTTTTAAAACGATGTTAAATTTAAGTTTGTTCTCGCATTGTTTCGAAAACAATATTAAAAAAAAAACCATAATCTAAAAAGCTATTCAAATGAGTAAGATTATAATCTTAGCATTAAGTAGTTTTTCTATTAAATTGTGTAAATGAACATGATAAGCTTATGACACGTGCAATACATTAAGGACCCAGCGAATATTAAAACAATAAAGGCAAGCAGTCGTAACTAAACCAAAAATAAATTGCTGCATGAATTGTTAATCAAATATTATACTGAATGAAAAACATTGTATTTTCTGATAAGCAGTGCTCATGTATAAGGTTGTCAAAAAAGTCTTGCGGTATTTCCGCAAGCTTGTCTTTGCAAGCGCGTAGTTCTAGTTGTATTCGTCGCATCGGTTCACGCTAGAGCTTTTTGGAAAGCTCTTTTCACGCGCTATCACGTGTTTGATTTATTGTTGTTTGTTTTTAGTCGTTCGTGAGTTATAGCGTCGCAAACATGGAGCAAAATAAAGAGAAAATACGGCATATTTTACAGTACTACTACGATAAAGGCAAAAATGCATCTCATGCTGCCAATAAAATTTGTGCAGTTTATGGACCCGATACAGTTTCCATTTCCACCGCACAACGATGGTTTCAACGTTTTCGTTCTGGTGCAGAGGTGATCGAAGATGCGCCACGGTCCGGAAGGCCTGTCGTCGAAAATTGCGATAAAATCGCTGAATTGATCGAAAGAGACCGGCATAGTAGCAGCCGTAGCATCGGCCAAGAGCTGGGCATGAGTCATCAAACCGTTATAAACCATTTGAAGAAGCTTGGATTCAAAAAGAAGCTCGATGTATGGGTGCCACACGACTTGACGCAAAAAAACATTTTTGCCCGTATGGATGCATGCGAATCGCTTCTGAATCGCAACAAAATCGACCCGTTTTTGAAGCGGATGGTGACTGGCGATGAAAAGTGGGTCACTTACGACAACGTGAAGCGCAAACGGTCGTGGTCGAAAAGCGGTGAAGCTGCCCAGACGGTGGCCAAGCCTGGATTGACGGCCAGGAAGGTTCTTCTGTGTGTTTGGTGGGATTGGCAGGGAATCATCCACTATGAGCTGCTCCCCTATGGCCAAACGCTCAATTCGGACCTGTACTGCCAACAACTGGACCGCTTGAATGCAGCACTCATGCAGAAGAGGCCATCTTTGATCAACAGAGGCCGAATTGTCTTCCATCAGGACAACGCCAGGCCACACACATCTTTGGTGACGCGCCAGAAGCTCCGGGAGCTCGGATGGGAGGTTCTTTTGCATCCACCGTATAGTCCGGATCTCGCACCAAGTGATTACCACCTATTTCTGTCCATGGCGAACGAGCTTGGTAGTCGGAAGTTGGCCACAAGAGAGTCCTGTGAAAATTGGCTCTCCGAGTTTTTTGACAATAGGGAAGCGAGCTTCTATAAGAGGGGCATTATGAAGTTGGCATCTCGTTGGGAACTCGTCATCGAACAAAACGGCGCATATTTGACTTAAATCGCATTATTATAACCAATTTTATGAACAATTGAAAATTCAATAAAAATACCGCAAGACTTTTTTGACAACCTTATATAAATTTATGGCAAATGTCCCTTGAGTCATTTAGATTCACAGATATTGCAAAAATATTTTGGCTGCCAATTGTTTTGAAATCCTCTTACTATATATTCACATTTTCTCAATGTTTTGGCTTTTCTCTGGTTTCTACTTCGAGCTCGAAAGTAAGTTCTGTTTTTTGTTTCGTGCGGTTTTTTATTTATCAAGCGTCTGCTTAAAAATATTTTGTAATACTTATTGAAAGTCCACCCAAAACTTACTAGACACTGCATATAACTTAAAATTATCCCATTTTAAAAGCCGAAAATGTTCCGTTCCGACTTGTCCATATGCCAAGCCATCGCCCCATCTTGAAGATCACATTTTCCATTAATTGTTCAGGCTGAAAGGTATAGTTATTACTGTTCACTTAGCAAATTTCCAACCGATTTTATTTTAATTCATAATTACACATGATTTTATTAAGTGTATTTATAATTTATTGATAATATGGCTCGCAAATAAAAAATTCTTTATAATTACAATCATTATCATTCATTAAATGCTTATTGTTATAGAACCACAACTCGCCGCAGTGCTCATGATTATTGGGTCCTGGGTTATCAACATGCCAGTTGAAATAGTTTACCGGCAGTCCGGTGGTTACCGAAATATATAGTCCATCAGTATCAAGATCATTAATGTCAATCCAGTACCCATTGTTAGGCTGCAACTTGGCTGTGATTGCGTTGAGCTCAGTCTGATTTTTAATACTAACCAAATGTCCACCTAATGTCAGACATTTATCAACTGCTTCAAACCAAGTCAGTTTATCAGAGTTTTCAATATAATAATATTTTGATCCAATTTCTCTAAATTTGTTCCTAGCTGTTAGATAATTCAGCTTTTTTTCTATCTTTTTATTGTTTGCGTCAATATTGTCTTGTACCTGGATTTTAATTGCCTCATTTTGTTTAAAAGTGTTGGAAATTTGAGTGTCTAATGCACTTTGAAGTATGTCAAACTTTTTCTGTAAAATGTCTATAGTCTCGGACTTGGCCATCGAATCAATTGTGGATGTAATATTATCAATTCGCTTTTGCCACTTTTCTTCCTGCAGTTCAAACTTTACCTTTATCAGCTGTTCAATAATCTGGAATTGAGCTGAGCAATCTGAATTCTTCATTTTTTCTAACTGATGTTCAATATTCTGAAATTTTGCTATAGCCTGCTCATTTCTCTTAACATTACTCTCAAGTTCAGTCATCCTAGTTTCCATTGATTTAACGTGAGCATCTAACATTTCTTGTATCGCCTTCTCGTGGTTCTTAAGTTTGGTCAGAGATCCTGTTTGATTCTGAAAATCATTGACTTGGCTTTGCAATGCCTTTGCATGATCTAATATAGGTGACAAGGCTCGGAAACAGTAGCTGCCACATTTTGATTCAAGTTGCTTGCACTCTTCAGGACTCTAAAGGAAGAAAAGGTGATTTTTCATCATGTCATAGATGATCTGAGTACAAAACTCACCACTTTACTCCCTTGCACTAAGAGAATTGATATAAGTAGTCCAAATAAACTGTTCTTCATTATAATAATTCCGCTTGCAATATGTCGAAAATTAAATTAGAAACTGAAAGATCAGTGCCTTAAATACTCAACAACTAATAAAATGTATAATGCATGTATACATTACTTATCAGTATATAATGCAATCATGTCACTGTTTATTTTGAGCGTCTGTTAAACATGATGCTGTGTTTTTGTACATCATTATCAGGTGTGCTACAGAAATCTCTTTCACCTGAAAAATTACATTAATTTCATACAAATTTAAGTCAAATTCAAGTGGAAGAGATTTCTGTAGCACACCTGTATATTAAATATTTGTAGTGATTTTTATTATAGTAAAAATAGTATTAAGCAGTGATTGCTTTTCCATAGTAGGCACGGGGTCTGTGACAGTCAAGTATGCTCGACTGTACCGGAGCCCCCTAGTTTAATATAGAATTGCTGAGAACTGTTTGCTGATAATATAAGAAAGAATTTAAAAATTGTCGCAATAAGGTGCCACGGGTCTCGATGTCGAGATTCCATGCTCAGCTATACACGTAATTGGCTGCTGAAGCTGATTTAAAATATAAATATATGTAGACAAATTTCCAATCTAAATTATGTTTAATGGAATATTTTGCTTCGAGAAATCTGAACTAAATCCTGGCCCACCTGCCTATAACAAAACCGTGTTGTGTCATTAAAGTGTTGTCTTATGCCATAAGAAGTTGATTGCAAGCTAAAACTTAAGATTTAAAATTTTAAATTTTTGAAAAACAATTTTAATTTTGCCCAAAAAAAAAACATTTTTACGAAATTGATAACATTTGAATGCAGAATGAATTTATAGGCCAAACCATGATCAAAATGAAAGTCTATTCAGTTTGTGCAAATTAATTAATGTTTGAAGTTGCAAAACTGCAAGTCAAAGTTTATGCGTGTATTTTGTGTTTTAAATTATGTTTTCTTCGATTTTAAACTCGATTCGATGCTTGAATTATTCGATTCACTATTGCAACTAATTGAATGGGAATATCTTACGAATTTTATTCCAGCAATTCAAAAGGAAATTACTTTATTAAATAGTTGAAAAATATAATAATAATTATGAGAGTTTATTGTGGCATCGATTTCTTTTGTATCTTAGTTCCGACCGGTTGAATGGCAGACAATAACGAATAACAATACGCCTTAGGGCAACCGGGAAATCCCCTCGACAGCAGATTGAGATACGAACAATTGCATTATCCCTATTAAATTTTGTACGCTTCACAGGATAAATGCCTCCAGCCAACATATTATGAGTTCATATGATTGACAGGCCATTCTGGCGAAGACCATAATAGAGTTGAGTTGAAAAAATTAAAAAAAAAATAAAATAAATAAAAACGATGCCGACAAGGATAATTGCCAGCGTATGAGCTGTGGTTAAGTGGAGCTCCTTGAACAGGACTCCGTCTTGAAGTCTTGAATACTTACAGAGTGATAAGCGCACCTGATTTTGGAAGAGCTCTAACAGGCAGCAAGTGACATATTAAATGGAGTTCAATAACAATGGAATTCTCAGGTACACTCGCACATTCAATACGCTAAAGTGTTGCCGGCACAGAGATTGTTAACCGAGGAGACAAATTGTTGACAAACTGTTAACCACGAGCCACAAATAATATCCTTTGACAAAAGCGAGCAACGGCACAAAGCTAAAGAGTCAAACTGAATCCTGATGCCGTTGACAGCCGCATCCAGAGCCGCTTCCATGTCCATGTAATAACACGCTACAAACACACCCTATCATTCACATGTACAAGTATATAAGGCAGCATGTGTATATAATCTTTACTTTTTTATGGGTTTTTTGGGGTTGCCCATGTCAAAGTGGGTGGAGCGGGATGCGGGCACAATTGTTGCATGTGCGCTTTTAATGCTAAACTGCAGATTAATGTGCCGTTTTGCGATATGTATTTTAGAGGAGTACTCGTATTATTATTGAAAAACTTGGAAAACACTTGAAACCCAAATCAGAGCTGGAAATTAAAATGAAGATGATGATTAAGCCAAAGCTACCACTTGGCCAGCAGGCGCCCCCCAACCAGTGTTGCCAACTCAGCTTTTTTCCCGCCAGATCTGACTTTTTTCGAATGCCAAACGCGGAAAAAATTTTAGAATAGCGGCTAGCTAGAATTTCCAGCTTTATTGAAAGATGCAATGACCTTATTTTAGCATTCACAAAACTTTTGGCAACATACTAAAATATTATAGTGTAAAATCAATAGACTTATTCCAAAATATTAACCCATTTTATGCCGCTGTTCGACTAGTCGAACACAAAATTTTTAATTTTCAGAGTGATTTTTTTAAATACCTCAATGTATTCAATTCCAAATGGAAAATTAAGAAAATTAGAAAATCCAGAAAATTTGTACTCAGGTCCCATATTTAAAAAATAAAAATTTAACTTCAATTTAATTTTAAAAAATATTTAAGTTTTAAAAAATGTGAGTTTTAATTTGATTTTCAACCTCATATTCGGTTTTAGAAGGTCCAAATTAGGCTAAAAAAGTGGTTTTTAATGAAAAACACACTACTTATTGTAACGCGGCAGAAAATTTAAGTGAAATTTAAGCGAAAGCGATTTCTGTGGCACTTCTGAAAATGGCCTTTTATTTGGATGTTTTTGAATTTTTTTTTTTAGCCCTTTCTAGCTTTCTGAAAATTTTCATTTAGCTGTTTTAGACCCTGCAAAGCTGGCAACACTGCCCCAAACGCAACTGAGCTGTTGCCTGACCGACCGACCACGACCGCCAACATAATGATGCTTCATGTACAACAACAAATACAAAGGATGTGCTTTTCAAAGTGTCAGTGGTTGCGGCACGGCTGTTTGTGTGTGTGTGCGAACGAGACGCCACTACGGAATAGGAGTCATTGTGTGTGTTTGCGAACCAATATGCGCAGGTCCAGAGCTTGTTCGTACATAACAAAAAAAATAGCAACACCAACAACAACGACAACGAAGAAGGAAAGCAAACAAATCCAAAAGAAGAGAAGTATTATACAATTCGAACGCTATATGTACAATGATTGAGGGTTGCACTACCCCCCGTTTATATAGTTTGAAAATCCTCCCTCAATCCCACCCCAAATCAATACCCTTTCTTATACTCTCTCTCTCTCTCTCTCTCTCTCTCTCTCACTTTCTGTCTTGCATATAATGCTTCAGAACAAATATGGAAATTATTTTCCAACAAGTTTTTAAACAATGAACCGTCAGAGCCTGAACTCGAGAGTCTGCAATTAACAGTTTGTTTCTAATGAGGTTAAAGGCAAATAGTAAACGACGACCGCCATTCTGCTCAATGTTGAGTCTGATTCAAGTCTAGACTGAAATAACACAAAACTGGGGGAAAATTCTCATATTCGCTCTCGTCGTAGTCGTCCTCGGAATCGTACATGCACACCAATTGACCTTCATAGTTCTTCTGTTTTTACAATGTCGACGATGCTCAACTTACTTTTGCGTATTTAATTTTTTCGTATACAATTCAATTAGTCGTAATATAACTCAACTATAGTTTATCCTTTTTAAATTGTTTCCTCTAAAATCGTATATGGGTATTTCCAGGATCGAGAACGCGACATTTGTACGTCTTTAAATGAAAAAAAAAGTGGTAAAAGCTGACATTTTCAAAACTGTTTTCTCACGTGTTTAATGCATTTTATCAACACTATTTTTATGATAAAAGACAAGCTTTGAAGACTTTTCGTTTTTTAATTATTTATAGAAAACAATGCATCGCGAACGCGACGAAAACTGGAAGTTATATTTGACTTCATCTTGACAAATGCGAAAGTCTACGAAATGTGGCGTCTAATTTGGAAGAAAATACTCTCAAAATATAATAAAATAATGTAGTTTTCGATTTTAGAAATAATTTTGATAAGTTACTATCATTTTATTTATTTTACAAGTTTTATTAGTAATTTGTAACGCGACATCGCGAACGTGACAAGATTTCCACGTAGTTTTTCCAAGAGTTTGTTCATAAAAATTTCATTCTATATATCGGAAACCGCTTTTAAAACTTGTTTTAAATTAAACTTTCAATATATTTCTAAGAATTAAAATGGTTCATGTTACAATCTTACTGTCCTACTAAGTGTAATCGTTAAAATACAAACGGTCCATTTTGGAAGTCAATTTTTAAGAAAATGGGCAAATATATGGAAAAAGTGAATTTATTCCAATGTAGAATCTATATCTTCATCCTATTGAATTTCTTTGAGCGTATATTGCTTAAATAAATAACTTGAATACATTTTTGGAAGAAAATTTCACAAGATGTGAGTTTTTGATCAATTTTACGTTTTTCGTCGTGGTGGACCTTTTTCTGGAAATGCCCATATTCAAAACAAAGATTAATGTTTTACCTCTCGTTACTAGTTTTATATAGTTAAATATTTCTTTTGGAGTAAATTCTTATATTTTTATTTCGATTTGATAACAATAGAATATATTCTAAAAGCAAAAAGATATGTTTTTTTACTACTTAAATCACCTTATTCTAACGGAAAGCCCCTTGGTAACCGAATTAACATAACATACTATATGTTATTCTTTATTTCTATTTCCACAATTAAACTCTTACATTTGGAATGATCATTATAAAGCTGTTACAAAAAAAAAAAAGGTGAATTAACACTTCCCACATCCCATGAGGTGTTTTGAACGAGAGATTATCACTAAAAATTGCTTAATATAAAGCAGTGGTCGGCACCAACACATTCATATGTTTGCATTGCGTTAGTGTGCATTTTTGTTCGCTTAACAGCGACGTAACAGAAACAAATCGCAGCAGCGACGCATACGTGAGCGACAGCGCAGTAGCTACGCAAGTTTCCTATGCCTACGGGATAGGGCCGTGCCGACCCCTGATATAAAGTTATATATTAAGTAGTGAAAATAATTTGAAGTAATGATTTCTGAAATTACGAGCTATTGCATTTTATAGAGAATTAATGGTTTGATCATGAACAATTTGGATATTTCTACTGTATAATTTTTAGTTCTTTCAATGAAGTTACCTTGTATTTATTCGATTTTCTTCCTAGCGCACATAAGATTACTTAGGATAAAAGCACTATTCACAATGAATGACATTTTATCGAAACAATTAAATAAAATCAATCATCATTTTAATTTTTAATTTTAAATCTTTCAAATTTGATGATTGTCCTGTCGGAAAGATTGCAAATAAATACACCTGATAAATAAATAATTACTAGCAACATCCTGATTAACAATTTTTTAAATTTTTATTTATATATAATGTTTTGTATTAATACTAAGAAAAGTATGTCGTTAACTTTATTTCAAATTGTGTTGCACTTCTAATTGTTTTAAGGTAGATTATTCCATAGTTTGTCAGCACACGCAAAGAAATGAAAGCAGGAAAGCTTGTTTCTAACCGTAATAGTCAAATCTTTTTGAAAAAATAATTTGTGTAACAGTGTAATAGAGTTATCCAGGAATTTAGATCTAAATTGAGATATGGTCAGTTTTAATTTTATTAAATATTAACCTAGCAATAGCATTAAAAGCAACACTAAGTTTGTTTTTGCTTCCATATTGGCCGAAAATCTGTTCAAAAAAAAAGTCGAAATTAGTAAAAACTTCTGAATAGGCCTTAGTTGCCTCATCTGACTATAGGTTTTGCCAACTCTACTATTATAATGGTCGTTTCAGGTCAAATGTATTAAAATTAAAAATGGGTCAATCCCAAAGCACGGTAGCTCATTTTACAATGCAATTAAGTCTGCAGTACACAGTGATTTATAAGGAAAAATGTTAAAAATATTTATATCTCTTAAATCCCTTTATTAAAAATTGGCTATAAAAGATTACTCGCAAATAAACGCAAAATAAATAAAATCTTTTTGATTTCATATAAACTTGAGACACGTAGATTATTCAGATAAAGCTGAAGTCCTTAAAATCAATTTGTTTATTAAATTTTCTCTTAAAAATACGAATATTATGAAATGGTTTAATTTCAATACATTTCGTTTATGACTACAAATCATGTTGTAAATGTAAAATAGTTTTAGGGAATTTTAAACTTTGAAACAGTCTAGATAAATATTTTTATTCGTAATTTAGTTATATCAGATATTTTATGCATTAATTACGTTTATGCAAACTATTTAAGATATTTTTAATTAAAAACTTACATGTGTAATTCGCATTAAAATTGTGTGGATATAAAGGAGATCGTGGGATTCCAAAAACTGTAGTTTCTGAAAATTAAAAAAAAAAACGAATTTATAAGAAATACATACTGAATTAGATATAGCTAAAATTGTACTTGTAAATCGATAATTTTGAGGAAAACAGTGTAAAGAATTATATAAGTAGAAACATAATTTATTTTTGAACGGTTTGTATTGTGTCAGAGATCAACTCTACCTTTTGTCAAGTTCAGTTGCTGTTTATATAAAGTCTAAAGTATTTAAGTATTAAGTCAAGTAAATTAATGAAGAAATAGAAATCGAGTCTGTGTTGAAAGAAAATGTGTTAAACAGATATAGTTGTAATGAATATATACATTTATGTAAGCCAATTGTTTAAAGTCTTCAAAAAAATTAAAGAAAATACTAAACAACGACTCGTTAACTTGAGATACAGAAATGTAAAGTAATTTTGTAATCAGATATGTATTTCACTTTAGGTTTCAGGGATTTCTTCACTTCAAGCACTCTTCAAAATAGCATTCTCTTATTAGTTATTGAATTATTGAACTTGGCTTTGACAATCGAAGAAAGTAATAAAATTGTATCTGGATAAAGTGAATTTTTTTTTCTGCTCACTGCACATCAAATTGAATAACCCTTAAAAATGTGGTTTGAATCTGCACAGAAAGTTATTTTGCAAGGGTGAAAATTCGAATATTTTTCGCACGAATACATTTGGTGTAAAATAAAATGATTGAGAAAATTGTATTACAGTTTTTCTACGCCTTTCTGCTTGAATATAATACAAGAATGCTGTAATTTGTCTTATTTGTTTATGGCGTTTCCTACACATCAGTTCACAGATACAAATGTATGAGGAATATATTTAAATACATCGGTGCATTCAATACATAAGACAGTTTAACTTTCATGCATTGAATTGATTGCTTCTGAGCTTGGACTAAGTATGAATATGAGGAGTTTCTTAAATTTAAGAATTATTCAATTTGAAGAGTATTATGATTACGAGTATTAGTATGACTATTTGCACATACATTTATCGACTAAAAATATACATTTGTTACCTATTTCAGATAAATTTTTCATTAAATATCATAGGAGGTGCGGCTACAGTCGAGTGTTCGTATTACATCTACATATATGATCTAGTGAACCGAATTAAACCAAATTAAAGACGATAGAAAATTCCCAATCTGTGAGTTTAGTTGATCAATTGTTTTTATGGCACCTATATGATATAGTGGTCCGCTTTCAACTAATTTTGGTCAGGATAAATGGAACCATCCAAGATGCATATTCCGTCAGTTCGATTGAGATATCTCAAACAACAAAAGCATTTTTCGTACTAAAACTTTTTGATTGATTGTTCCTTTGGCAGCTATATGATATAGTGGTTCGATCCAAATTAAAAAACAAACGTGATCTGCGTCCGGCATCTAGTTTGAGGTCACTAGCTTATATCGGCTCAAACAGACGGACGGACATGGCTAAATCGACTCGGCTGTTGATGCTGATCAAGAATATATATACTTTTAGGGTCCTTCTGCCTTATACATACATTTCACAAATCCATTATACCCTTTTTGACAACAAACAAATCAGATATTGCTCACGGTAAACTAAATAAAAGATGTAAAATTATGAATTTAAAAAAATCAAAAGAGGAAAATTCATTAAAATACTTACCTTTAAATTATTTGTATTTAAATGTATCTCATTTAATGCGGTTGATAGTGTGTGGCCCTCGTGCGTAGCAAATGCGTTGATGGTGGTAACGAGATGGGTTTGGACGGGTGTAATTTGATTATTGTTGTTGTTGCAGTTACTGTTGCGGCTGGACGTGATTTTGATGATGGCAAATACGATGAGGAAGTTTTCATTTTGATTTAAATGCTCAACGAAGAATTTATAACTATCAGTAATTGGGAATTGCACAAGTAAAAAAGGTCTAAGAATGTTCAACAATGTGCCAATAAATGTTAACGTTAGCTTCGTTCAAATAAGCGTAAACAACAAAAAAAATTTAACAAGAGAGAGAGGCACGAAAACGGCAATGGCGACAAACGACGACCAAATTAAATGCTAAACAAGGCTATAATGACGACAGCAATTCCAGTTGCAGTTGCAGTTACAGTTACAGTCGCCGGTTATGTGATTTGTGATTTTTCAGTGGGTGTAGCACCAGGCGCGGACGCGGAATCTGATTTTGTTTAGGTGGTAGTTGCGATTGTCTTTGAGTGCATTTGTCTCCAGCGTCAGAATCCGTCAAATTCCTTCACAGACAACGAAGACGGGTGGTATATTCACTTTACTTTTTTAATTGCGGACGTATATATACTTAAATCACTGTGGACATTTCATCAGTATATTCACGAGTTAAGTTGGCAGGAGTAGGAGTCAAAGTCAAAGCAACTCCTCTGGCAGCTCTTCGCCAGAGAGAGAACGCAGTGAAAAATCGTAATTTAAAGCATTTTTCATTTCATCTGCACATCACAAAAAAACAAAACAAATGTTGTAATTAACTAAAACACTGTTTAGCACTTAACACTTTCTATATGTGTGTATCTTCTTGCTGCTGCTTCTTTAAATTTTGATTTATTTATTTGTGTGTTCTTTTTTGTGTATTTGTATTTGTTGCCTCGGTCCTGCTGCTGTTTGCTTTTAATGGACGTTTAGTTGCCTGGTGTAGTTTTATCTTTGCAAATGTTTCAAGCGCGAGCACACCATCATCGGTCCATTATTATTTACTTATTTATAACAAATGTAATTTATATATTAGCAAAACAAAATATTTCGAGGCAACTTTTTTGTTTTGTTAGCCACTTTTAAGGTTAAGAACGAACGAACAACAGAGTTGTGTTGTGTCTAGGGTAGTGTTGGGTTGCTCATGAGTGAGTGAACAAAAAAGAGTTGCTCCCTGAAGTGAGCAAGTGAACATGTTCCTTCCAAATTGCTCTTTATTGCTCACTTGCTCTTTTTTGCTCAGTTGCTCAGTCTTGTTCAGTTCTTCTGTTTTGCTCACTATCGCCCAAATGTTTTTATTCCTCATTTCCTTTGCACTCAGAATTCTGTTAGGGCACTTTGCTTAGATTCGTTAGCTTATTTTGGAGAAAAGTATAAAGAAGTGTTTCCAAAGAATTCCCAATGATGGGAAAAAATTCGTTAATTTTTTTATTTTTAAGTTTGTTAATTTAGTAATGAATCCGATTTAAATATGTATCGTAGAAATTTTTTATTTGTTGAGTGAGGTACTTAGAGCAGTGAGTCATTGAGCTACTGAACAAGTGAGTAACTGAGCAACTGAACAAGTGAGCAATCTGAGCAAGAGAGCAACTGAACAAGTGAGCAACCTGAGTGAGTTGACTCACCCAAAAAAAAAGAACAAGTGATCATGTTCTCCTAAATGAGCAATGTTTACCCAACACTAGTCAGGGATGTTGAGCAATATCGATATGTCGATATGCCTTACATTGCGATTGAATTTGATTGGCTTGGATTTGCAATTTATCGATAGGGCTGCTTCAGCTCATATTTTTCAGCACTATTATCACTAAGCAAATAACCTATAGAGAACCCATCCTATACAACTGAAATGTCACAGAAAAAATGCTTGCGAAGCGTCCACAGCGAAGTGTTACCGATCTGGCAATATTGTTGTAGTGGAATTCATAAGAGAAGCGATTTTATTTTTGAGGCCGATGTTTGCGAAACTAAGACATGTGAAATATGAAATACCCTCTACCCTTAAAACTTTTAAACCACATTATTTTATTCAAAACAACACCCTACATTTTTATAAATTCCACTCGAACAATATTGCCAGATCGGTAACACTTCGCTGTGGACGCTTCGCAAGCATTTTTTCTGTGACATTTCAGTTGTATAGGATGGGTTCTCTATAGGTTAATTGCTTAGTGCTATTATTCAATTGCATGTAATAAAAATAAACCGCCAAATCAACCAAACAACACTTTTTCTTTTGTTTTTATGTTAATTTTTTAAGATCAATTTGCCTAAAATAAGTTTTGGTCAACTAATCGTAATTTTATTCAAATTTATCATTAAAATTAAAAAAATGTTGAAAAACCCTTTTTTTGATAGCAGCAGGCTTTTTTTTTTGTTTGTTTTTGGCTCAATCAGATATTTTTAAGTGGCAAGCAGTTTACTTAACAGCTGTTACTGTTGGCATAAAAGTGGTTGCTGAATTAGCGCCAGGGACAGAGCTGCCAGATTAGCTTATTTCAGCCTAGATCTAGCATATTTGAAAATGGAAAGGCTTATAAAATTTGCAAATAGCTTATAGCCTGAAATCTAGCATATTTTAAAGTTCATATAACATATTCTTGTGTTTCACGGCATAAAAATATCGGATCTTGTTTTTTGTTATGTGAACTTTATTTTTACTGCTATCAAAAATAGGGTTCTTCAACATTTTTTTAATTTTTATAATAAATTTGAATTAAATTACGATTAGTTGACCAAAACTTATTTTATGCAAATTGATCTTAAAAAATTAACATAAAACAAAAGGAAAAGTGTTGTTTGGTTGATTTGGCGGTTTATTTTGATTACATGCAATTATTCAGTGCTAAAAAATATGAGCTGAAGCAGCCCTATCGATAAATTGCAAATCCAAGCCAATCAAATTCAATCGCAATGTAAGGCATATCGATATATCGATATTGCTCAACATCCCTGACTAGTGTTGGGTAAACATTGCTGATTTAGGAGAACATGTTCACTTGTTCTTTTTTTTTGGGTGAGTCAACTCACTCAGATTGCTCACTTGTTCAGTGGCTCTCTTGCTCAGATTGCTCACTTGTTCAGTTGCTCAGTTATTCACTCGTTCATTAGCTCAATGCCTCACTGCTCTAAGTACCTCACTCAACAAATCAAAAATTTCTACGATACATATTAAATCGGACTAAATTAACAAACTTCTTTATACTTTTCTCCAAAATAAGCTAACGAATCTAAGCAAAGTGCTCTAACAGAATTCAGAGTGCAAAGGAAATGAGGAATAAAAACATTTGGGCGATAGTGAGCAAAACAGAAGAACTGAACAAGACTGAGCAAAAAAGAGCAAGTGAGCAATAAAGAGCAATTTGGAAGGAACATGTTCACTTGCTCACTTCAGGGAGCAACTCTTTTTTGTTCACTCACTCATGAGCAACCCAACACTACCCTAGACACAACACAACTCTGTTGTTCGTTCGTTCTTAACCTTAAAAGTGGCTAACAAAACAAAAAAGTTGCCTCGAAATATTTTGTTTTGCTAATATATAAATTACATTTGTTATAAATAAGTAAATAATAATGGACCGATGATGGTGTGCTCGCGCTTGAAACATTTGCAAAGATAAAACTACACCAGGCAACTAAACGTCCATTAAAAGCAAACAGCAGAAGCAGCAGCAGCAGGACCGAGGCAACAAATACAAATACACAAAAAAGAACACACAAATAAATAAATCAAAATTTAAAGAAGCAGCAGCAAGAAGATACACACATATAGAAAGTGTTAAGTGCTAAACAGTGTTTTAGTTAATTACAACATTTGTTTTGTTTTTTTGTGATGTGCAGATGAAATGAAAAATGCTTTAAATTACGATTTTTCACTGCGTTCTCTCTCTGGCGAAGAGCTGCCAGAGGAGTTGCTTTGACTTTGACTCCTACTCCTGCCAAATTAACTCGTGAATATACTGATGAAAAAATGTCCACAGTGATTTAAGTATATATACGTCCGCAATTAAAAAAGTAAAGTGAATATACCACCCGTCTTCGTTGTCTGTGAAGGAATTTGACGGATTCTGATGCTGCAGACAAATGCACTCAAAGACAATCGCAACTACCACCTAAACAAAATCAGATTCCGCGTCCGCGCCTGGTGCTACACCCACTGAAAAATCACAAATCACATAACCGGCGACTGTAACTGTAACTGCAACTGCAACTGGAATTGCTGTCGTCATTATAGCCTTGTTTAGCATTTAATTTGGTCGTCGTTTGTCGCCATTGCCGTTTTCGTGCCTCTCTCTCTTGTTAAATTTTTTTTGTTGTTTACGCTTATTTGAACGAAGCTAACGTTAACATTTATTGGCACATTGTTGAACATTCTTAGACCTTTTTTACTTGTGCAATTCCCAATTACTGATAGTTATAAATTCTTCGTTGAGCATTTAAATCAAAATGAAAACTTCCTCATCGTATTTGCCATCATCAAAATCACGTCCAGCCGCAACAGTAACTGCAACAGCAACAACAACAACAATAATCAAATTACACCCGTCCAAACCCATCTCGTTACCACCATCAACGCATTTGCTACGCACGAGGGCCACACACTATCAACCGCATTAAATGAGATACATTTAAATACAAATAATTTAAAGGTAAGTATTTTAATGAATTTTCCTCTTTTGATTTTTTTAAATTCATAATTCTACATTTTTTATTTAGTTAACCGTGAGCAATATCCGATTTGTTTATATCATGTCGTAATTGGTTTGAAAAGGACGTTGATCGATAAGGCTTTATTATACCCTGTGCCCATTGAAAATTGTCAAAAAGGGTATAATGGATTTGTGAAATGTATGTATCAGGCAGAAGGAATATCTCCGACCCTATAAAGTATATATATTCTTGATCAGCATCAACAGCCGAGTCGAAATAGCCATGTCCGTCCGTCTGTGTGAGCCGATATAAGCTAGTGACCTCAAACTAGATACCGGACGCAGATCACGTTTGTTTTTTAATTTGGATCGAACCACTATATCATATAGCTGCCAAAGGAACAATCAATCAAAAAGTTTTAGTACGAAAAATGCTTTTGTTGTTTGAGATATCTCAATCGAACTGACGGAATATGCATCTTGGATGGTTCCATTTATCCTGACCAAAATTAGTTGAAAGCGGACCACTATATCATATAGGTGCCATAGAAACAATTGATCAACTAAACTCACAGATTGGGAATTTTCTATCGTCTTTAACTTTAAGATCGAATTTGGTTTAATTCGGTTCACTAGATATGTAATACGAACACTCGAGCCGCACTCCTATGATATTTAATGAAAAATTGATCTGAAATAGGTAACAAATGTATATTTTTAGTCGATAAATGTATGTGCAAATAGTCATACTAATACTCGTAATCATAATACTCTTCAAATTGAATAATTCTTAAATTTAAGAAACTCCTCATATTCATACTTAGTCCAAGCTCAGAAGCAATCAATTCAATGCATGAAAGTTAAACTGTCTTATGTATTGAATGCACCGATGTATTTAAATATATTCCTCATACATTTGTATCTGTGAACTGATGTGTAGGAAACGCCATAAACAAATAAGACAAATTACAGCATTCTTGTATTATATTCAAGCAGAAAGGCGTAGAAAAACTGTAATACAATTTTCTCAATCATTTTATTTTACACCAAATGTATTCGTGCGAAAAATATTCGAATTTTCACCCTTGCAAAATAACTTTCTGTGCAGATTCAAACCACATTTTTAAGGGTTATTCAATTTGATGTGCAGTGAGCAGAAAAAAAAATTCACTTTATCCAGATACAATTTTATTACTTTCTTCGATTGTCAAAGCCAAGTACGTTAATTTAATAACTAATAAGAGAATGCTATTTTGAAGAGTGCTTGAAGTGAAGAAACCCCTGAAACCTAAACTAAAATACATATCTGATTACAAAATTAACTTAGCATATTTATGTATATCGCAAACTATATTTAACGAATCGTTGTTTAGAATTTTCTATAATATTTTTTGTTTTTTATTATGTCTTAATTTAATACTTATTTAATTTGAACATATAGATAATTGAGGACTTAAAACAATTGGCTTACATAAATGTATATATTCATTACAACTATATCTGTTTAACACATTTTCCTTCAACACAGACTCGATTACTATTTCGTCATTAATTTACTTGATTTATATATTTTAGACTTTATATAAACTGAAACTGAACTTGACAAAAGCTAGAGTTGATCTCTGAACCGTTCAAAAATAAATTATGTAATTCTTTACACTGTTTTCCTCAAAATTATCGATTTACAAGTACAATTTTAGCTATATCTAATTCAGTATGTATTTCTTATAAATTCGTTTTTTTTTTTAAATTTTCAGAAACTACAGTTTTTGGAATCCCACGATCTCCTTTATATCCACACAATTTTAATGCGAATTACACATGTAAGTTTTTAATTAAAAATATCTTAAATGGTTTGCATAAACGTACTTAATGCATAAAATATCTGATATAACTAAATTACGAATAAAAATATTTATCTAGACTGTTTCAAAGTTTAAAATTTCCTAAAACTATTTTACATTTACAAAATGATTTGTAGTCATAAACGAAATGTATTGAAATTAAACCATTTCATAATATTCGTATTTTTAAGAGAAAATTTAATAAACAAATTGATTTTAAGGACTTCAGCTTTATCTGAATAATCTACGTGTCTCAAGTTTATATGAGATCAAAAAGATTTTATTTATTTTGCGTTTATTTGCGAGTAATCTTTTATTAATAAAGGGATTTAAGAGATATAAATATTTTTAACATTTTTCCTTATAAATCACTGTGTACTGCAGACTTAATTGCATTGTAAAATGAGCTACCGTGCTTTGGGATTGACCCATTTTTAATTTTAATACATTTGACCTGAAACGACCATTATAATAGTAGAGTTGGCAAAACCTATAGTCAGATGAGGCAACTAAGGCCTATTCAGAAGTTTTTACTTTTTTGGAACAAAAACAAACTTAGTGTTGCTTTTAATGCTATTGCTAGGTTAATATAATAATATAATTAATAATTAATTAATAATTAATAATTAATAATAATTATAATATAATTAATAATAAAAAGAAAACTGACTATATCTCAATTTAGATCTAAATTCCTGGATAACTCTATTACACTGTTACACAAATTATTTTTTCAAAAAGATTTGACTATTACGGTTAGAAACAAGCTTTCCTGCTTTCATTTCTTTGCGTGTGCTGACAAACTATGGAATAATCTACCTTAAAACAATTAGAAGTGCAACACAATTTGAAATAAAGTTAACGACATACTTTTCTTAGTATTAATGCAAAACATTATTTATAAATAAATATTTAAAAATTGTTAATCAGAGTAGTTGCTAGTAATTATTTATTTATCAGGTGTATTTATTTGCAATCTTTCCGACAGGACAATCATCAAATTTGAAAGATTTAAAATTAAAAATTATGATGATGATTGATTTTATTTAATTGTTTCGATAAAATGTCATTCATTGTGACTAGTGCTGTTATCCTAAGTAATCTTATGTGCGTAAGGAAGAAAATCGAATAAATACAAGGTAACTTCATTGAAAGAACTAAAAATTATACAGTAGAAATATCCAAATTGTTCATGATCAAACCATTAATTCTCTATAAAATGCAATAGCTCGTAATCTCAGAAATCATAACTTAAAATTATTTTCACTACATAATATATAACTTTATATTAAGCAATTTTTAGTGATAATCTCTCGTTCAAAACACCTCATGGGATGTGGGAAGTGTTAATTCACCTTTTTTTTTTTTGTAACAGCTTTATAATGATCATTCCAAATGTAAGAGTTTAATTATGGAAATAGAAATAAAGAATAACATATAGTATGTTATGTTAATTCGGTTACCAAGGCGCTTTCCGTTAGAATAAGGTGATTTAAGTGGTTAACTAAGTAAAGAAACATATCTTTTTGCTTTTAGAATATATTCTATTGTTATAAAATTGAAATAAAATCATAAGAATTTACTCCAAAGGAATATTTAACCTTATAAAACTAGTAACGAGAGGTAAAATATTAATCTTTGTTTTGAATATACGATTTTAGAGGAAACAATTTAAAAAGGATAAACTATAGTTGAGTTATATTACGACTAATTGAATTGTATACGAAAAAATTAAATACGCAAAAGTAAGTTGAGCATCGTCGACATTGTAAAAACAGAAGAACTATGAAGGTCAATTGGTGTGCATGTACGATTCCGAGGACGACTACGACGAGAGCGAATATGAGAATTTTCCCCCAGTTTTGTGTTATTTCAGTCTAGACTTGAATCAGACTCAACATTGAGCAGAATGGCGGTCGTCGTTTACTATTTGCCTTTAACCTCATTAGAAACAAACTGTTAATTGCAGACTCTCGAGTTCAGGCTCTGACGGTTCATTGTTTAAAAACTTGTTGGAAAATATTTTCCATATTTGTTCTGAAGCATTATATAGCAAGACAGAAAGTGAGAGAGAGAGAGAGAGAGAGAGTATAAGAAAGGGTATTGATTTGGGGTGGGATTGAGGGAGGATTTTCAAACTATATAAACGGGGGGTAGTGCAACCCTCAATCATTGTACATATAGCGTTCGAATTGTATAATACTACTCTTCTTTTGGATTTGTTTGCTTTCCTTCTTCGTTGTCGTTGTTGTTGTTGTTATTTTTTTTGTTATGTACGAACAAGCTCTGGACCTGCGCATATTGGTTCGCAAACACACACAATGACTCCTATTCCGTAGTGGCGTCTCGTTCGCACACACACACAAACAGCCGTGCCGCAACCACTGACACTTTGAAAAGCACATCCTTTGTATTTGTTGTTGTACATGAAGCATCATTATGTTGGCGGTCGTGGTCGGTCGGTCAGGCAACAGCTCAGTTGAGTTTGGGGCAGTGTTGCCAGCTTTGCAGGGTCTAAAACAGCTAAATGAAAATTTTCAAAAAGCTAGAAAGGGCTAAAAAAAAAAAATTCAAAAACATCCAAATAAAAGGCCATTTTCAGAAGTGCCACAGAAATCGCTTTCGCTTAAATTTCACTTAAATTTTCTGCCGCGTTACAATAAGTAGTGTGTTGTTCATTAAAAACCACTTTTTTAGCCTAATTTGGACCTTCTAAAACCGAATATGAGGTTGAAAATCAAATTAAAATTCACATTTTTTAAAACTTAAATATTTTTTAAAATTAAATTGAAGTTAAATTTTTATTTGTTTAAATATGGGACCAGAGTAAAAATTTTCTGGATTTTCTAATTTTCTTAATTTTCCATTTGGAATTGAATACATTGAGTTATTTAAAAAAATCACTCTGAAAATTAAAAATTTTGTGTTCGACTAGTCGAACAGCGGCATAAAATGGGTTAATATTTTGGAATAAGTCTATTGATTTTACACTATAATATCTTAGTATGTTGCCAAAAGTTTTGTGAATGCAAAAATAAGGTCATTGCATCTTTCAATAAAGTTAGAAATTCTAGCTAGCCGCTATTCTAAAAAAGCGGTTAAAAAGCTGAGTTGGCAACACTGGTTGGGGGGCGCCTGCTGGCCAAGTGGTAGCTTTGGCTTAATCATCATCTTCATTTTAATTTCCAGCTCTGATTTGGGTTTCAAGTGTTTTCCAAGTTTTTCAATAATAATACGAGTACTCCTCTAAAATACATATCGCAAAACGGCACATTAATCTGCAGTTTAGCATTAAAAGCGCACATGCAACAATTGTGCCCGCATCCCGCTCCACCCACTTTGACATGGGCAACCCCAAAAAACCCATAAAAAAGTAAAGATTATATACACATGCTGCCTTATATACTTGTACATGTGAATGATAGGGTGTGTTTGTAGCGTGTTATTACATGGACATGGAAGCGGCTCTGGATGCGGCTGTCAACGGCATCAGGATTCAGTTTGACTCTTTAGCTTTGTGCCGTTGCTCGCTTTTGTCAAAGGATATTATTTGTGGCTCGTGGTTAACAGTTTGTCAACAATTTGTCTCCTCGGTTAACAATCTCTGTGCCGGCAACACTTTAGCGTATTGAATGTGCGAGTGTACCTGAGAATTCCATTGTTATTGAACTCCATTTAATATGTCACTTGCTGCCTGTTAGAGCTCTTCCAAAATCAGGTGCGCTTATCACTCTGTAAGTATTCAAGACTTCAAGACGGAGTCCTGTTCAAGGAGCTCCACTTAACCACAGCTCATACGCTGGCAATTATCCTTGTCGGCATCGTTTTTATTTATTTTATTTTTTTTTTAATTTTTTCAACTCAACTCTATTATGGTCTTCGCCAGAATGGCCTGTCAATCATATGAACTCATAATATGTTGGCTGGAGGCATTTATCCTGTGAAGCGTACAAAATTTAATAGGGATAATGCAATTGTTCGTATCTCAATCTGCTGTCGAGGGGATTTCCCGGTTGCCCTAAGGCGTATTGTTATTCGTTATTGTCTGCCATTCAACCGGTCGGAACTAAGATACAAAAGAAATCGATGCCACAATAAACTCTCATAATTATTATTATATTTTTCAACTATTTAATAAAGTAATTTCCTTTTGAATTGCTGGAATAAAATTCGTAAGATATTCCCATTCAATTAGTTGCAATAGTGAATCGAATAATTCAAGCATCGAATCGAGTTTAAAATCGAAGAAAACATAATTTAAAACACAAAATACACGCATAAACTTTGACTTGCAGTTTTGCAACTTCAAACATTAATTAATTTGCACAAACTGAATAGACTTTCATTTTGATCATGGTTTGGCCTATAAATTCATTCTGCATTCAAATGTTATCAATTTCGTAAAAATGTTTTTTTTTTGGGCAAAATTAAAATTGTTTTTCAAAAATTTAAAATTTTAAATCTTAAGTTTTAGCTTGCAATCAACTTCTTATGGCATAAGACAACACTTTAATGACACAACACGGTTTTGTTATAGGCAGGTAGGCCATTATTTAGTTCAGATTTCTCGAAGCAAAATATTCCATTAAACATAATTTAGATTGGAAATTTGTCTACATATATTTATATTTTAAATCAGCTTCAACAGCCAATTACGTGTATAGCTGAGCATGGAATCTCGGCATCGAGACCCGTGGCACCTTATTGCGACAATTTTTAAATTCCTACTTATATTATCAGCAAACAGTTCTCAGCAATTCTATATTAAACTAGGGGGCTCCGGTACAGTCGAGCATACTTGACTGTCACAGACCCCGTACCTACTATGGAAAAGCAATCACTGCTTAATACTATTTTTACTATAATGAAAATCACTACAAATATTTAATATAAAGGTGTGCTACAGAAATCTCTTCCACTTGAATTTGACTTAAATTTGTATGAAATTAATGTCATTTTTCAGGTGAAAGAGTTTTCTGTAGCACACCTGATAATGATGTACAAAAACACAGCACCATGTTTAACAGACGCTCAAAATAAACAGTGACATGATTGCATTATATACTGATAAGTAATGTATACATGCATTATACATTTTATTAGTTGTTGAGTATTTAAGGCACTGATCTTCCAGTTTCTAATTTGATTTTCGACATATTGCAAGCGGAATTATTATAATGAAGAACAGTTTATTTGGACTACTTATATCAATTCTCTTAGTGCAAGGGAGTAAAGTGGTGAGTTTTGTACTCAGATCATCTATGACATGATGAAAAATCACCTTTTCTTCCTTTAGAGTCCTGAAGAGTGCAAGCAACTTGAATCAAAATGTGGCAGCTACTGTTTCCGAGCCTTGTCACCTATATTAGATCATGCAAAGGCATTGCAAAGCCAAGTCAATGATTTTCAGAATCAAACAGGATCTCTGACCAAACTGAAGAACCACGAGAAGGCGATACAAGAAATGTTAGATGCTCACGTTAAATCAATGGAAACTAGGATGACTGAACTTGAGAGTAATGTTAAGAGAAATGAGGAGGCTATAGCAAAATTTCAGAATATTGAACATCAGTTAGAAAAAATGAAGAATTCAGATTGCTCAGCTCAATTCCAGATTATTGAACAGCTGATAAAGGTAAAGTTTGAACTGCAGGAAGAAAAGTGGCAAAAGCGAATTGATAATATTACATCCACAATTGATTCGATGGCCAAGTCCGAGACTATAGACATTTTACAGAAAAAGTTTGACATACTTCAAAGTGCATTAGACACTCAAATTTCCAACACTTTTAAACAAAATGAGGCAATTAAAATCCAGGTACAAGACAATATTGACGCAAACAATAAAAAGATAGAAAAAAAGCTGAATTATCTAACAGCTAGGAACAAATTTAGAGAAATTGGATCAAAATATTATTATATTGAAAACTCTGATAAACTGACTTGGTTTGAAGCAGTTGATAAATGTCTGACATTAGGTGGACATTTGGTTAGTATTAAAAATCAGACTGAGCTCAACGCAATCACAGCCAAGTTGCAGCCTAACAATGGGTACTGGATTGACATTAATGATCTTGATACTGATGGACTATATATTTCGGTAACCACCGGACTGCCGGTAAACTATTTCAACTGGCATGTTGATAACCCAGGACCCAATAATCATGAGCACTGCGGCGAGTTGTGGTTCTATAACAATAAGCATTTAATGAATGATAATGATTGTAATTATAAAGAATTTTTTATTTGCGAGCCATATTATCAATAAATTATAAATACACTTAATAAAATCATGTGTAATTATGAATTAAAATAAAATTGGTTGGAAAATTTGCTGAGTGAACAGTAATAACTATACCTTACAGCCTGAACAATTAATGGAAAATGTGATCTTCAAGATGGGGCGATGGCTTGGCATATGGACAAGTCGGAACGGAACATTTTCGGCTTTTAAAATGGGATAATTTTAAGTTATATGCAGTGTCTAGTAAGTTTTGGGTGGACTTTCAATAAGTATTACAAAATATTTTTAAGCAGACGCTTGATAAATAAAAAACCGCACGAAACAAAAAACAGAACTTACTTTTGAGCTCAAAGTAGAAACCAGAGAAAAGCCAAAACATTGAGAAAATGTGAATATAAAAGGATTTCAAAACAATTGGCAGCCAAAATATTTTTGCAATATCTGTGAATCTAAATGACTCAAGGGACATTTGCCATAAATTTATATACACTGGCGAACATAATTATTGACACAGCAAACATTTTGAGATTTGGGGGCTTAATTGTTCCCTTATCGTTAACATATTGGTATCAATGGAAAGGTCATTTAAATTCCGTTTGAATGATATAAAATTTTCCTTAACCCATTAAGTACCCTTCGAAAATTTCGAATTTATGTAAAAGACAATTTTCGAAACTTTTTTCCTCGATTTTTTACAAAAAATATTTGAATGCAAAAAAATTCTTCAAACAATTTAAGGAGTGACTGCAAAAAAAATGTTTCAAAAATATTTTTGCTAGTATTTTTTATAATTTTTTGAAAATTGCGAAAAAGGCACTTTTTGTGTAAAAAGTAGGAAAAAGGGGTTAAAATTGTAATTTTTAGGATTTTCAAAAAATTATAAAAAATACTAGCAAATATATTTTTGAAAAATTTTTTTTGCAGTCACTCCTTAAATTGTTTGAAGAATTTTTTTGCATTCAAATATTTTTTGTAAAAAATCGAGGAAAAAAGTTTCGAAAATTGTCTTTTACATAAATTCGAAATTTTCGAAGGGTACTTAATGGGTTAAGGAAAGTTTTATATCATTCAAACGGAATTTAAATGACCTTTCCATTGATACCAATATGTTAACGATAAGGGAACAATTAATCCCCCAAATCTCAAAATGTTTGCTGTGCCAATAAATATGTTCGCCAGTGTATGAGCACTGCTTATCAGAAAATACAATGTTTTTCATTCAGTATAATAATTGATTAACAATTCATGTAACAATTTATTTTTGGTTTAGTTACGACTGCTTGCCTTTATTGTTTTAATATTCGCTGGGTCCTGAAACTTATCATGTTCATTTACACAATTTAATAGAAAAACTACTTAATGCTAAGATTATAATCTTACTCATTTGAATAGCTTTTTAGATTATGGTTTTTTTTTTAATATTGTTTTCGAAACAATGCGAGAACAAACTTAAATTTAACATCGTTTTAAAAGAGTTGGAAAGATTTTTTTGTAAACAATAGTAGCTAATTAAAGCAATAGAAATATTGAAATATTGACCTGATAATCTACGTCGAATATAAGGTTTTGTTATAGACAGCTGAAAAATTAACATTTTTGCAGAAACTTATGGTTTGCCAGGATTCATCGGAGCGTAATCTTCCAAAAACATAATTAAGATTGGAACTGCTATTAAATTTGGTTGGTGATCCATTTTAGGAATTTGTCCATATGTTATCGGAATCGAGACCATTTTGCGACAATTTCTAAATTCTTAATTGATATTATATTATCAGCAAACTGTTCTTAGCAATTTAATGTTAATGCTTAGACTGATAAGAAGTACACACTTATACATTCTATTAGTTGTTGAGTATTTAAGGCACTGATCTTCTAGTTTCTAATTTAATTTTCGAAATCTCGCAAACGGAACTATTATAATGGAGAACAGTTTATTTTTACTTATATCAATTCTCTTAGTGCAAGGGAGTAAAGTGGTGAGTTTTGTACTCAGATCATCTATGACATGATGAAAAATCACCTTTTCTTCCTTTAGAGTCCTGAAGAGTGCAAGCAACTTGAATCAAAATGTGGCAGCTACTGTTTCCGAGCCTTGTCACCTATATTAGATCATGCAAAGGCATTGCAAAGCCAAGTCAATGATTTTCAGAATCAAACAGGATCTCTGACCAAACTGAAGAACCACGAGAAGGCGATACAAGAAATGTTAGATGCTCACGTTAAATCAATGGAAACTAGAATGACTGAACTTGAGAGTAATGTTAAGAGAAATGAGGAGGCTATAGCAAAATTTCAGAATATTGAACATCAGTTAGAAAAAATGAAGAATTCAGATTGCTCAGCTCAATTCCAGATTATTGAACAGCTGATAAAGGTAAAGTTTGAACTGCAGGAAGAAAAGTGGCAAAAGCGAATTGATAATATTACATCCACAATTGATTCGATGGCCAAGTCCGAGACTATAGACATTTTACAGAAAAAGTTTGACACACTTCAAAGTGCATTAGACACTCAAATTTCCAACACTTTTAAACAAAATGAGGCAATTAAAATCCAGGTACACGACAATATTGACGCAAACAATAAAAAGATAGAAAAAAAGCTGAATTATCTAACAGCTAGGAACAAATTTAGAGAAATTGGATCAAAATATTATTATATTGAAAACTCTGATAAACTGACTTGGTTTGAAGCAGTTGATAAATGTCTGACATTAGGTGGACATTTGGTTAGTATTAAAAATCAGACTGAGCTCAACGCAATCACAGCCAAGTTGCAGCCTAACAATGGGTACTGGATTGACATTAATGATCTTGATACTGATGGACTATATATTTCGGTAACCACCGGACTGCCGGTAAACTATTTCAACTGGCATGTTGATAACCCAGGACCCAATAATCATGAGCACTGCGGCGAGTTGTGGTTCTATAACAATAAGCATTTAATGAATGATAATGATTGTAATTATAAAGAATTTTTTATTTGCGAGCCATATTATCAATAAATTATAAATACACTTAATAAAATCATGTGTAATTATGAATTAAAATAAAATTGGTTGGAAAATTTGCTGAGTGAACAGTAATAACTATACCTTACAGCCTGAACAATTAATGGAAAATGTGATCTTCAAGATGGGGCGATGGCTTGGCATATGGACAAGTCGGAACGGAACATTTTCGGCTTTTAAAATGGGATAATTTTAAGTTATATGCAGTGTCTAGTAAGTTTTGGGTGGACTTTCAATAAGTATTACAAAATATTTTTAAGCAGACGCTTGATAAATAAAAAACCGCACGAAACAAAAAACAGAACTTACTTTTGAGCTCAAAGTAGAAACCAGAGAAAAGCCAAAACATTGAGAAAATGTGAATATAAAAGGATTTCAAAACAATTGGCAGCCAAAATATTTTTGCAATATCTGTGAATCTAAATGACTCAAGGGACATTTGCCATAAATTTATATATGAGCACTGCTTATCAGAAAATACAATGTTTTTCATTCAGTATAATAATTGATTAACAATTCATGTAACAATTTATTTTTGGTTTAGTTACGACTGCTTGCCTTTATTGTTTTAATATTCGCTGGGTCCTTAATGTATTGCACGTGTCATAAACTTATCATGTTCATTTACACAATTTAATAGAAAAACTACTTAATGCTAAGATTATAATCTTACTCATTTGAATAGCTTTTTAGATTATGGTTTTTTTTTTAATATTGTTTTCGAAACAATGCGAGAACAAACTTAAATTTAACATCGTTTTAAAAGAGTTGGAAAGATTTTTTTGTAAACAATAGTAGCTAATTAAAGCAATAGAAATATTGAAATATAGACCTGATAATCTACGTCGAATATAAGGTTTTGTTATAGACAGCTGAAAAATTAACATTTTTGCAGAAACTTATGGTTTGCCAGGATTCATCGGAGCGTAATCTTCCAAAAACATAATTAAGATTGGAACTGCTATTAAATTTGGTTGGTGATCCATTTTAGGAATTTGTCCATATGTTATCGGAATCGAGACCATTTTGCGACAATTTCTAAATTCTTAATTGATATTATATTATCAGCAAACTGTTCTTAGCAATTTAATGTTAATGCTTAGACTGATAAGAAGTACACACTTATACATTCTATTAGTTGTTGAGTATTTAAGGCACTGATCTTCTAGTTTCTAATTTAATTTTCGAAATCTCGCAAACGGAACTATTATAATGGAGAACAGTTTATTTTTACTTATATCAATTCTCTTAGTGCACGGGAGTAAAGTTGTGAGTTTTGTACTCAGATCATCTATGACATGATGAAAAATCACCTTTTCTTCCTTTAGAGTCCTGAAGAGTGCAAGCAACTTGAATCAAAATGTGGCAGCTACTGTTTCCGAGCCTTGTCACCTATATTAGATCATGCAAAGGCATTGCAAAGCCAAGTCAATGATTTTCAGAATCAAACAGGATCTCTGACCAAACTGAAGAACCACGAGAAGGCGATACAAGAAATGTTAGATGCTCACGTTAAATCAATGGAAACTAGGATGACTGAACTTGAGAGTAATGTTAAGAGAAATGAGGAGTTTATAGCAAAATTTCAGAATATTGAACATCAGTTAGAAAAAATGAAGAATTCAGATTGCTCAGCTCAATTCCAGATTATTGAACAGCTGATAAAGGTAAAGTTTGAACTGCAGGAAGAAAAGTGGCAAAAGCGAATTGATAATATTACATCCACAATTGATTCGATGGCCAAGTCCGAGACTATAGACATTTTACAGAAAAAGTTTGACATACTTCAAAGTGCATTAGACACTCAAATTTCCAACACTCTTAAACAAAATGAGGCAATTAAAATCCAGGTACACGACAATATTGACGCAAACAATAAAAAGATAGAAAAAAAGCTGAATTATCTAACAGCTAGGAACAAATTTAGAGAAATTGGATCAAAATATTATTATATTGAAGAAGTCGAATATCTGAATTGGTTTCAAGCAGCTCAAAAATGTGTGGCATTAGGTGGACATTTGGCCAGTATCAAAAATCTGGCGGAGTTCAATGCAATCACAGCGGAATTGAAGCCTAAAGAGCATTACTGGCTTGACTTTAATGATCTTGGTACTGAAGGAGTCTATCTTTCGATAGCCACCGGACTGCCGGCAACATATTTCAGCTGGCATAAAAATAACCCAGGCGCCAATAATAGTGAGCACTGCGGCGAGTTGTGGTTTAGTGACAATAAACATTTAATGAACGATGGTGATTGTGATTATAAAGAATTTTTTATTTGCGAGCCATATTATCAATAAATT